>CM072871.1:18427500-18767500 GCA_036937835.1 Pampus argenteus | reverse complement strand
AATTCAGAGGCGCTGTGGCTTAGTTGGTCAAAGTGCCTGTCTAGTAAACAGGAGATCCTGGGTTCAAATCCCAGCAGTGCCTTGGGCTACGTCAACTGTTTTCACATACTCAAAGGGCACTTATCAGGTATTTAAGACATTCATACAAAGCGTGGATATCTTGCTCAACAGCATGTAAAGCAGTGCTCTCAAAGTCAACTTGCCTCGGGGACGCTGGAGGCAGAGCATGGGTGAGGCTTGGCCCATTGGGAGATTCCACAAAAAAACGATAAATAAATAAACACGAAAAGAAACTCAAACATCATTATTAACATTTTCAATGACGATCATAAACGGTTCTTCTGAACATGGCTTCTCTTAGCTACTCCTTGCTGCCTGTCCCGTTCCCAACACATTCTAAGTCCAAATGTTCTCTTAGCTTCGTTCCGTGGTTAGCAAAATAATTAAGTAGCAGCGCTATTCGAGGACATGATTATAGCTTAAATATGAGAGAACATGGTAGCATGGGCGCTGTGGATTAGCTGGTAAAAGCGCCTGTCTTGTAAACAGGAGATCCTGGGTTCAAATCCCAGCAGTGCCTTGCTTGCATGGAAGTTTCCTCCTGAAAACCAGTTGTGTCATTATGTTCATTTTGGTAAATGTCTTACTCAACAAATATTTGGACTGTACCTCGAACCAGGGCATATGGCGTTGCCAGAATTCTCCTTCTCCTCCTCCTCTGTCTGCATGTTAGCATTTTACGAGGACAGCGTCGCTGTAACCTAGGCATAGGCTGCAAAAGAATATTGTGAATATGACTTAAGTCCAAATGTTGACTTGTTTGAGATTATGAAAAGTGAAATTTTTCTGCTTTTCCTCATTTTAAGAGTGCAGTTAATTCACTGTTTCACAGGTTAAACAAAACAAAACATCTGATGACATTTTACTTTTCAGGTCAATGACTATAAAAAGAACAAGAAGTTGCAACCCTATTAACACAAAATTCAGAGGCGCTGTGGCTTAGTTGGTCAAAGTGCCTGTCTAGTAAACAGGAGATCCTGGGTTCAAATCCCAGCAGTGCCTTGGGCTACGTCAACTGTTTTCACATACTCAAAGAGCACTTATCAGGTATTTAAGACATTCATACAAAGCGTGGATATCTTGCTCAACAGCATGTAAAGCAGTGCTCTCAAAGTCAACTTGCCTCAGGGACGCTGGAGGCAGAGCATGGGTGAGGCTTGGCCCATTGGGAGATTCCACAAAAAAACGATAAATAAATAAACACGAAAAGAAACTCAAACATCATTATTAACATTTTCAATGACGATCATAAACGGTTCTTCTGAACATGGCTTCTCTTAGCTACTCCTTGCTGCCTGTCCCGTTCCCAACACATTCTAAGTCCAAATGTTCTCTTAGCTTCGTTCCGTGGTTAGCAAAATAATTAAGTAGCAGCGCTATTCGAGGACATGATTATAGCTTAAATATGAGAGAACATGGTAGCATGGGCGCTGTGGCTTAGCTGGTAAAAGCGCCTGTCTTGTAAACAGGAGATCCTGGGCTCAAATCCCAGCAGTGCCTTGTTTGCATGGAAGTTTCCTCCTGAAAACCAGTTGTGTCATTATGTTCATTTTGGTAAATGTCTTACTCAACAAATATTTGGACTGTACCTCGAACCAGGGCATATGGCGTTGCCAGAATTCTCCTTCTCCTCCTCCTCTGTCTGCATGTTAGCATTTTACGAGGACAGCGTCGCTGTAACCTAGGCATAGGCTGCAAAAGAATATTGTGAATATGACTTAAGTCCAAATGTTGACTTGTTTGAGATTATGAAAAGTGAAATTTTTCTGCTTTTCCTCATTTTAAGAGTGCAGTTAATTCACTGTTTCACAGGTTAAACAAAACAAAACATCTGATGACATTTTACTTTTCAGGTCAATGACTATAAAAAGAACAAGAAGTTGCAACCCTATTAACACAAAATTCAGAGGCGCTGTGGCTTAGTTGGTCAAAGTGCCTGTCTAGTAAACAGGAGATCCTGGGTTCAAATCCCAGCAGTGCCTTGGGCTACGTCAACTGTTTTCACATACTCAAAGGGCACTTATCAGGTATTTAAGACATTCATACAAAGCGTGGATATCTTGCTCAACAGCATGTAAAGCAGTGCTCTCAAAGTCAACTTGCCTCGGGGACGCTGGAGGCAGAGCATGGGTGAGGCTTGGCCCATTGGGAGATTCCACAAAAAAACGATAAATAAATAAACACGAAAAGAAACTCAAACATCATTATTAACATTTTCAATGACGATCATAAACGGTTCTTCTGAACATGGCTTCTCTTAGCTACTCCTTGCTGCCTGTCCCGTTCCCAACACATTCTAAGTCCAAATGTTCTCTTAGCTTCGTTCCGTGGTTAGCAAAATAATTAAGTAGCAGCGCTATTCGAGGACATGATTATAGCTTAAATATGAGAGAACATGGTAGCATGGGCGCTGTGGCTTAGCTGGTAAAAGCGCCTGTCTTGTAAACAGGAGATCCTGGGCTCAAATCCCAGCAGTGCCTTGTTTGCATGGAAGTTTCCTCCTGAAAACCAGTTGTGTCATTATGTTCATTTTGGTAAATGTCTTACTCAACAAATATTTGGACTGTACCTCGAACCAGGGCATATGGCGTTGCCAGAATTCTCCTTCTCCTCCTCCTCTGTCTGCATGTTAGCATTTTACGAGGACAGCGTCGCTGTAACCTAGGCATAGGCTGCAAAAGAATATTGTGAATATGACTTAAGTCCAAATGTTGACTTGTTTGAGATTATGAAAAGTGAAATTTTTCTGCTTTTCCTCATTTTAAGAGTGCAGTTAATTCAATGTTTCACAGGTTAAACAAAACAAAACATCTGATGACATTTTACTTTTCAGGTCAATGACTATAAAAAGAACAAGAAGTTGCAACCCTATTAACACAAAATTCAGAGGCGCTGTGGCTTAGTTGGTCAAAGTGCCTGTCTAGTAAACAGGAGATCCTGGGTTCAAATCCCAGCAGTGCCTTGGGCTACGTCAACTGTTTTCACATACTCAAAGGGCACTTATCAGGTATTTAAGACATTCATACAAAGCGTGGATATCTTTCTCAACAGCATGTAAAGCAGTGCTCTCAAAGTCAACTTGCCTCGGGGACGCTGGAGGCAGAGCATGGGTGAGGCTTGGCCCATTGGGAGATTCCACAAAAAAACGATAAATAAATAAACACGAAAAGAAACTCAAACATCATTATTAACATTTTCAATGACGATCATAAACGGTTCTTCTGAACATGGCTTCTCTTAGCTACTCCTTGCTGCCTGTCCCGTTCCCAACACATTCTAAGTCCAAATGTTCTCTTAGCTTCGTTCCGTGGTTAGCAAAATAATTAAGTAGCAGCGCTATTCGAGGACATGATTATAGCTTAAATATGAGAGAACATGGTAGCATGGGCGCTGTGGCTTAGCTGGTAAAAGCACAAGATTCAGAGGCGCTGTGGCTTAGTTGGTTAAAGTGCCTGTCTAGTAAACAGGAGATCCTGGGTTCAAATCCCAGCAGTGCCTTGTGCTATGTCAACTGTTTTCACATACTCAAAAAGGCACTTATCAGGTATTTAAGACATTCATACGAAGCGTGGATATCTTGCTTAATAACCTTTTTGACAGCATGTAAAGCAGTGCTCTCAAACTCAATTTGCCTGGGGGACGCTGGAGGCAGAGCATGGGTGAGGCTTGGCCCATTGGGAGATTCCACAAAAAAACGAGACCCCTGATTGAAAAGCACCAAAAGAGGCATTGTAGCTTAGTGGTAAAAGCGCCTGTCTCGTAAACAGGAGATCCTAAGTTCAACTCCCAGCAGTGCCTTGGGCTTACTTAAACTGTTTTCACATACTCAAAGGGCACTTATCAGGTATTTAAGACATTCATACGAAGCGTGGCTATCTTGCTCAACAGCATGTAAAGCAGTGCTCTCAAAGTCAACTTGCCTCGGGGATGCTGGAGGTAGAGCATGGGTGAGGCTTGGCCCATTGGGAGATTCCACAAAAAACTGATAAATGAATAAACACGAAAAGAAACTCAAACATCATTATTAACATTTTCAATGACGATCATAAACGGTTCTTCTGAACATGGCTTCTCTTAGCTACTCCTTGCTGCCTGTCCCGTTCCCAACACATTCTAAGTCCAAATGTTCTCTTAGCTTCGTTCCGTGGTTAGCAAAATAATTAAGTAGCAGCGCTATTCGAGGACATGATTATAGCTTAAATATGAGAGAACATGGTAGCATGGGCGCTGTGGCTTAGCTGGTAAAAGCGCCTGTCTTGTAAACAGGAGATCCTGGGCTCAAATCCCAGCAGTGCCTTGCTTGCATGGAAGTTTCCTCCTGAAAACCAGTTGTGTCATTATGTTCATTTTGGTAAATGTCTTACTCAACAAATATTTGGACTGTACCTCGAACCAGGGCATATGGCGTTGCCAGAATTCTCCTTCTCCTCCTCCTCTGTCTGCATGTTAGCATTTTACGAGGACAGCGTCGCTGTAACCTAGGCATAGGCTGCAAAAGAATATTGTGAATATGACTTAAGTCCAAATGTTGACTTGTTTGAGATTATGAAAAGTGAAATTTTTCTGCTTTTCCTCATTTTAAGAGTGCAGTTAATTCAATGTTTCACAGGTTAAACAAAACAAAACATCTGATGACATTTTACTTTTCAGGTCAATGACTATAAAAAGAACAAGAAGTTGCAACCCTATTAACACAAAATTCAGAGGCGCTGTGGCTTAGTTGGTCAAAGTGCCTGTCTAGTAAACAGGAGATCCTGGGTTCAAATCCCAGCAGTGCCTTGGGCTACGTCAACTGTTTTCACATACTCAAAGGGCACTTATCAGGTATTTAAGACATTCATACAAAGCGTGGCTATCTTGCTCAACAGCATGTAAAGCAGTGCTCTCAAAGTCAACTTGCCTCGGGGACGCTGGAGGCAGAGCATGGGTGAGGCTTGGCCCATTGGGAGATTCCACAAAAAACTGATAAATGAATAAACACGAAAAGAAACTCAAACATCATTATTAACATTTTCAATGACGATCATAAACGGTTCTTCTGAACATGGCTTCTCTTAGCTACTCCTTGCTGCCTGTCCCGTTCCCAACACATTCTAAGTCCAAATGTTCTCTTAGCTTCGTTCCGTGGTTAGCAAAATAATTAAGTAGCAGCGCTATTCGAGGACATGATTATAGCTTAAATATGAGAGAACATGGTAGCATGGGCGCTGTGGCTTAGCTGGTAAAAGCGCCTGTCTTGTAAACAGGAGATCCTGGGCTCAAATCCCAGCAGTGCCTTGCTTGCATGGAAGTTTCCTCCTGAAAACCAGTTGTGTCATTATGTTCATTTTGGTAAATGTCTTACTCAACAAATATTTGGACTGTACCTCGAACCAGGGCATATGGCGTTGCCAGAATTCTCCTTCTCCTCCTCCTCTGTCTGCATGTTAGCATTTTACGAGGACAGCGTCGCTGTAACCTAGGCATAGGCTGCAAAAGAATATTGTGAATATGACTTAAGTCCAAATGTTGACTTGTTTGAGATTATGAAAAGTGAAATTTTTCTGCTTTTCCTCATTTTAAGAGTGCAGTTAATTCAATGTTTCACAGGTTAAACAAAACAAAACATCTGATGACATTTTACTTTTCAGGTCAATGACTATAAAAAGAACAAGAAGTTGCAACCCTATTAACACAAAATTCAGAGGCGCTGTGGCTTAGTTGGTCAAAGTGCCTGTCTAGTAAACAGGAGATCCTGGGTTCAAATCCCAGCAGTGCCTTGGGCTACGTCAACTGTTTTCACATACTCAAAGGGCACTTATCAGGTATTTAAGACATTCATACAAAGCGTGGATATCTTGCTCAACAGCATGTAAAGCAGTGCTCTCAAAGTCAACTTGCCTCGGGGACGCTGGAGGCAGAGCATGGGTGAGGCTTGGCCCATTGGGAGATTCCACAAAAAAACGATAAATAAATAAACACGAAAAGAAACTCAAACATCATTATTAACATTTTCAATGACGATCATAAACGGTTCTTCTGAACATGGCTTCTCTTAGCTACTCCTTGCTGCCTGTCCCGTTCCCAACACATTCTAAGTCCAAATGTTCTCTTAGCTTCGTTCCGTGGTTAGCAAAATAATTAAGTAGCAGCGCTATTCGAGGACATGATTATAGCTTAAATATGAGAGAACATGGTAGCATGGGCGCTGTGGCTTAGCTGGTAAAAGTGCCTGTCTTGTAAACAGGAGATCCTGGGCTCAAATCCCAGCAGTGCCTTGTTTGCATGGAAGTTTCCTCCTGAAAACCAGTTGTGTCATTATGTTCATTTTGGTAAATGTCTTACTCAACAAATATTTGGACTGTACCTCGAACCAGGGCATATGGCGTTGCCAGAATTCTCCTTCTCCTCCTCCTCTGTCTGCATGTTAGCATTTTACGAGGACAGCGTCGCTGTAACCTAGGCATAGGCTGCAAAAGAATATTGTGAATATGACTTAAGTCCAAATGTTGACTTGTTTGAGATTATGAAAAGTGAAATTTTTCTGCTTTTCCTCATTTTAAGAGTGCAGTTAATTCAATGTTTCACAGGTTAAACAAAAAAAAACATCTGATGACATTTTACTTTTCAGGGCAATTACTATAAAAAGAACAAGAAGTTGCAACCCTATTAACACAAAATTCAGAGGCGCTGTGGCTTAGTTGGTCAAAGTGCCTGTCTAGTAAACAGGAGATCCTGGGTTCAAATCCCAGCAGTGCCTTGGGCTACGTCAACTGTTTTCACATACTCAAAGGGCACTTATCAGGTATTTAAGACATTCATACAAAGCGTGGATATCTTTCTCAACAGCATGTAAAGCAGTGCTCTCAAAGTCAACTTGCCTCGGGGACGCTGGAGGCAGAGCATGGGTGAGGCTTGGCCCATTGGGAGATTCCACAAAAAAACGATAAATAAATAAACACGAAAAGAAACTCAAACATCATTATTAACATTTTCAATGACGATCATAAACGGTTCTTCTGAACATGGCTTCTCTTAGCTACTCCTTGCTGCCTGTCCCGTTCCCAACACATTCTAAGTCCAAATGTTCTCTTAGCTTCGTTCCGTGGTTAGCAAAATAATTAAGTAGCAGCGCTATTCGAGGACATGATTATAGCTTAAATATGAGAGAACATGGTAGCATGGGCGCTGTGGCTTAGCTGGTAAAAGCACAAGATTCAGAGGCGCTGTGGCTTAGTTGGTTAAAGTGCCTGTCTAGTAAACAGGAGATCCTGGGTTCAAATCCCAGCAGTGCCTTGTGCTATGTCAACTGTTTTCACATACTCAAAAAGGCACTTATCAGGTATTTAAGACATTCATACGAAGCGTGGATATCTTGCTTAATAACCTTTTTGACAGCATGTAAAGCAGTGCTCTCAAACTCAATTTGCCTGGGGGACGCTGGAGGCAGAGCATGGGTGAGGCTTGGCCCATTGGGAGATTCCACAAAAAAACGAGACCCCTGATTGAAAAGCACCAAAAGAGGCATTGTAGCTTAGTGGTAAAAGCGCCTGTCTTGTAAACAGGAGATCCTGGGTTCAACTCCCAGCAGTGCCTTGGGCTTACTTAAACTGTTTTCACATACTCAAAGGGCACTTATCAGGTATTTAAGACATTCATACGAAGCGTGGCTATCTTGCTCAACAGCATGTAAAGCAGTGCTCTCAAAGTCAACTTGCCTCGGGGATGCTGGAGGTAGAGCATGGGTGAGGCTTGGCCCATTGGGAGATTCCACAAAAAACTGATAAATGAATAAACACGAAAAGAAACTCAAACATCATTATTAACATTTTCAATGACGATCATAAATGGTTCTTCTGAACATGGCTTCTCTTAGCTACTCCTTGCTGCCTGTCCCGTTCCCAACACATTCTAAGTCCAAATGTTCTCTTAGCTTCGTTCCGTGGTTAGCAAAATAATTAAGTAGCAGCGCTATTCGAGGACATGATTATAGCTTAAATATGAGAGAACATGGTAGCATGGGCGCTGTGGCTTAGCTGGTAAAAGCGCCTGTCTTGTAAACAGGAGATCCTGGGCTCAAATCCCAGCAGTGCCTTGCTTGCATGGAAGTTTCCTCCTGAAAACCAGTTGTGTCATTATGTTCATTTTGGTAAATGTCTTACTCAACAAATATTTGGACTGTACCTCGAACCAGGGCATATGGCGTTGCCAGAATTCTCCTTCTCCTCCTCCTCTGTCTGCATGTTAGCATTTTACGAGGACAGCGTCGCTGTAACCTAGGCATAGGCTGCAAAAGAATATTGTGAATATGACTTAAGTCCAAATGTTGACTTGTTTGAGATTATGAAAAGTGAAATTTTTCTGCTTTTCCTCATTTTAAGAGTGCAGTTAATTCACTGTTTCACAGGTTAAACAAAACAAAACATCTGATGACATTTTACTTTTCAGGTCAATGACTATAAAAAGAACAAGAAGTTGCAACCCTATTAACACAAAATTCAGAGGCGCTGTGGCTTAGTTGGTCAAAGTGCCTGTCTAGTAAACAGGAGATCCTGGGTTCAAATCCCAGCAGTGCCTTGGGCTACGTCAACTGTTTTCACATACTCAAAGGGCACTTATCAGGTATTTAAGACATTCATACAAAGCGTGGATATCTTGCTCAACAGCATGTAAAGCAGTGCTCTCAAAGTCAACTTGCCTCGGGGACGCTGGAGGCAGAGCATGGGTGAGGCTTGGCCCATTGGGAGATTCCACAAAAAAACGATAAATAAAGGAACTCAAACATCATTATTAACATTTTCAATGACGATCATAAACGGTTCTTCTGAACATGGCTTCTCTTAGCTACTCCTTGCTGCCTGTCCCGTTCCCAACACATTCTAAGTCCAAATGTTCTCTTAGCTTCGTTCCGTGGTTAGCAAAATAATTAAGTAGCAGCGCTATTCGAGGACATGATTATAGCTTAAATATGAGAGAACATGGTAGCATGGGCGCTGTGGCTTAGCTGGTAAAAGCGCCTGTCTTGTAAACAGGAGATCCTGGGCTCAAATCCCAGCAGTGCCTTGTTTGCATGGAAGTTTCCTCCTGAAAACCAGTTGTGTCATCATGTTCATTTTGGTAAATGTCTTACTCAACAAATATTTGGACTGTACCTCGAACCAGGGCATATGGCGTTGCCAGAATTCTCCTTCTCCTCCTCCTCTGTCTGCATGTTAGCATTTTACGAGGACAGCGTCGCTGTAACCTAGGCATAGGCTGCAAAAGAATATTGTGAATATGACTTAAGTCCAAATGTTGACTTGTTTGAGATTATGAAAAGTGAAATTTTTCTGCTTTTCCTCATTTTAAGAGTGCAGTTAATTCAATGTTTCACAGGTTAAACAAAAAAAAACATCTGATGACATTTTACTTTTCAGGGCAATTACTATAAAAAGAACAAGAAGTTGCAACCCTATTAACACAAAATTCAGAGGCGCTGTGGCTTAGTTGGTCAAAGTGCCTGTCTAGTAAACAGGAGATCCTGGGTTCAAATCCCAGCAGTGCCTTGGGCTACGTCAACTGTTTTCACATACTCAAAGGGCACTTATCAGGTATTTAAGACATTCATACAAAGCGTGGATATCTTTCTCAACAGCATGTAAAGCAGTGCTCTCAAAGTCAACTTGCCTCGGGGACGCTGGAGGCAGAGCATGGGTGAGGCTTGGCCCATTGGGAGATTCCACAAAAAAACGATAAATAAATAAACACGAAAAGAAACTCAAACATCATTATTAACATTTTCAATGACGATCATAAACGGTTCTTCTGAACATGGCTTCTCTTAGCTACTCCTTGCTGCCTGTCCCGTTCCCAACACATTCTAAGTCCAAATGTTCTCTTAGCTTCGTTCCGTGGTTAGCAAAATAATTAAGTAGCAGCGCTATTCGAGGACATGATTATAGCTTAAATATGAGAGAACATGGTAGCATGGGCGCTGTGGCTTAGCTGGTAAAAGCACAAGATTCAGAGGCGCTGTGGCTTAGTTGGTTAAAGTGCCTGTCTAGTAAACAGGAGATCCTGGGTTCAAATCCCAGCAGTGCCTTGTGCTATGTCAACTGTTTTCACATACTCAAAAAGGCACTTATCAGATATTTAAGACATTCATACGAAGCGTGGATATCTTGCTTAATAACCTTTTTGACAGCATGTAAAGCAGTGCTCTCAAACTCAATTTGCCTGGGGGACGCTGGAGGCAGAGCATGGGTGAGGCTTGGCCCATTGGGAGATTCCACAAAAAAACGAGACCCCTGATTGAACAGCACCAAAAGAGGCATTGTAGCTTAGTGGTAAAAGCGCCTGTCTCGTAAACAGGAGATCCTGGGTTCAACTCCCAGCAGTGCCTTGGGCTTACTTAAACTGTTTTCACATACTCAAAGGGCACTTATCAGGTATTTAAGACATTCATACGAAGCGTGGCTATCTTGCTCAACAGCATGTAAAGCAGTGCTCTCAAAGTCAACTTGCCTCGGGGATGCTGGAGGTAGAGCATGGGTGAGGCTTGGCCCATTGGGAGATTCCACAAAAAACTGATAAATAAATAAACACGAAAAGAAACTCAAACATCATTATTAACATTTTCAATGACGATCATAAACGGTTCTTCTGAACATGGCTTCTCGTAGCTACTCCTTGCTGCCTGTCCCGTTCCCAACACATTCTAAGTCCAAATGTTCTCTTAGCTTCGTTCCGTGGTTAGCAAAATAATTAAGTAGCAGCGCTATTCGAGGACATGATTATAGCTTAAATATGAGAGAACATGGTAGCATGGGCGCTGTGGCTTAGCTGGTAAAAGCGCCTGTCTTGTAAACAGGAGATCCTGGGCTCAAATCCCAGCAGTGCCTTGCTTGCATGGAAGTTTCCTCCTGAAAACCAGTTGTGTCATTATGTTCATTTTGGTAAATGTCTTACTCAACAAATATTTGGACTGTACCTCGAACCAGGGCATATGGCGTTGCCAGAATTCTCCTTCTCCTCCTCCTCTGTCTGCATGTTAGCATTTTACGAGGACAGCGTCGCTGTAACCTAGGCATAGGCTGCAAAAGAATATTGTGAATATGACTTAAGTCCAAATGTTGACTTGTTTGAGATTATGAAAAGTGAAATTTTTCTGCTTTTCCTCATTTTAAGAGTGCAGTTAATTCACTGTTTCACAGGTTAAACAAAACAAAACATCTGATGACATTTTACTTTTCAGGTCAATGACTATAAAAAGAACAAGAAGTTGCAACCCTATTAACACAAAATTCAGAGGCACTGTGGCTTAGTTGGTCAAAGTGCCTGTCTAGTAAACAGGAGATCCTGGGTTCAAATCCCAGCAGTGCCTTGGGCTACGTCAACTGTTTTCACATACTCAAAGGGCACTTATCAGGTATTTAAGACATTCATACAAAGCGTGGATATCTTGCTCAACAGCATGTAAAGCAGTGCTCTCAAAGTCAACTTGCCTCGGGGACGCTGGAGGCAGAGCATGGGTGAGGCTTGGCCCATTGGGAGATTCCACAAAAAAACGATAAATAAAGGAACTCAAACATCATTATTAACATTTTCAATGACGATCATAAACGGTTCTTCTGAACATGGCTTCTCTTAGCTACTCCTTGCTGCCTGTCCCGTTCCCAACACATTCTAAGTCCAAATGTTCTCTTAGCTTCGTTCCGTGGTTAGCAAAATAATTAAGTAGCAGCGCTATTCGAGGACATGATTATAGCTTAAATATGAGAGAACATGGTAGCATGGGCGCTGTGGCTTAGCTGGTAAAAGCGCCTGTCTTGTAAACAGGAGATCCTGGGCTCAAATCCCAGCAGTGCCTTGTTTGCATGGAAGTTTCCTCCTGAAAACCAGTTGTGTCATCATGTTCATTTTGGTAAATGTCTTACTCAACAAATATTTGGACTGTACCTCGAACCAGGGCATATGGCGTTGCCAGAATTCTCCTTCTCCTCCTCCTCTGTCTGCATGTTAGCATTTTACGAGGACAGCGTCGCTGTAACCTAGGCATAGGCTGCAAAAGAATATTGTGAATATGACTTAAGTCCAAATGTTGACTTGTTTGAGATTATGAAAAGTGAAATTTTTCTGCTTTTCCTCATTTTAAGAGTGCAGTTAATTCAATGTTTCACAGGTTAAACAAAAAAAAACATCTGATGACATTTTACTTTTCAGGGCAATTACTATAAAAAGAACAAGAAGTTGCAACCCTATTAACACAAAATTCAGAGGCGCTGTGGCTTAGTTGGTCAAAGTGCCTGTCTAGTAAACAGGAGATCCTGGGTTCAAATCCCAGCAGTGCCTTGGGCTACGTCAACTGTTTTCACATACTCAAAGGGCACTTATCAGGTATTTAAGACATTCATACAAAGCGTGGATATCTTTCTCAACAGCATGTAAAGCAGTGCTCTCAAAGTCAACTTGCCTCGGGGACGCTGGAGGCAGAGCATGGGTGAGGCTTGGCCCATTGGGAGATTCCACAAAAAAACGATAAATAAATAAACACGAAAAGAAACTCAAACATCATTATTAACATTTTCAATGACGATCATAAACGGTTCTTCTGAACATGGCTTCTCTTAGCTACTCCTTGCTGCCTGTCCCGTTCCCAACACATTCTAAGTCCAAATGTTCTCTTAGCTTCGTTCCGTGGTTAGCAAAATAATTAAGTAGCAGCGCTATTCGAGGACATGATTATAGCTTAAATATGAGAGAACATGGTAGCATGGGCGCTGTGGCTTAGCTGGTAAAAGCACAAGATTCAGAGGCGCTGTGGCTTAGTTGGTTAAAGTGCCTGTCTAGTAAACAGGAGATCCTGGGTTCAAATCCCAGCAGTGCCTTGTGCTATGTCAACTGTTTTCACATACTCAAAAAGGCACTTATCAGATATTTAAGACATTCATACGAAGCGTGGATATCTTGCTTAATAACCTTTTTGACAGCATGTAAAGCAGTGCTCTCAAACTCAATTTGCCTGGGGGACGCTGGAGGCAGAGCATGGGTGAGGCTTGGCCCATTGGGAGATTCCACAAAAAAACGAGACCCCTGATTGAACAGCACCAAAAGAGGCATTGTAGCTTAGTGGTAAAAGCGCCTGTCTCGTAAACAGGAGATCCTGGGTTCAACTCCCAGCAGTGCCTTGGGCTTACTTAAACTGTTTTCACATACTCAAAGGGCACTTATCAGGTATTTAAGACATTCATACGAAGCGTGGCTATCTTGCTCAACAGCATGTAAAGCAGTGCTCTCAAAGTCAACTTGCCTCGGGGATGCTGGAGGTAGAGCATGGGTGAGGCTTGGCCCATTGGGAGATTCCACAAAAAACTGATAAATAAATAAACACGAAAAGAAACTCAAACATCATTATTAACATTTTCAATGACGATCATAAACGGTTCTTCTGAACATGGCTTCTCGTAGCTACTCCTTGCTGCCTGTCCCGTTCCCAACACATTCTAAGTCCAAATGTTCTCTTAGCTTCGTTCCGTGGTTAGCAAAATAATTAAGTAGCAGCGCTATTCGAGGACATGATTATAGCTTAAATATGAGAGAACATGGTAGCATGGGCGCTGTGGCTTAGCTGGTAAAAGCGCCTGTCTTGTAAACAGGAGATCCTGGGCTCAAATCCCAGCAGTGCCTTGCTTGCATGGAAGTTTCCTCCTGAAAACCAGTTGTGTCATTATGTTCATTTTGGTAAATGTCTTACTCAACAAATATTTGGACTGTACCTCGAACCAGGGCATATGGCGTTGCCAGAATTCTCCTTCTCCTCCTCCTCTGTCTGCATGTTAGCATTTTACGAGGACAGCGTCGCTGTAACCTAGGCATAGGCTGCAAAAGAATATTGTGAATATGACTTAAGTCCAAATGTTGACTTGTTTGAGATTATGAAAAGTGAAATTTTTCTGCTTTTCCTCATTTTAAGAGTGCAGTTAATTCACTGTTTCACAGGTTAAACAAAACAAAACATCTGATGACATTTTACTTTTCAGGTCAATGACTATAAAAAGAACAAGAAGTTGCAACCCTATTAACACAAAATTCAGAGGCACTGTGGCTTAGTTGGTCAAAGTGCCTGTCTAGTAAACAGGAGATCCTGGGTTCAAATCCCAGCAGTGCCTTGGGCTACGTCAACTGTTTTCACATACTCAAAGGGCACTTATCAGGTATTTAAGACATTCATACAAAGCGTGGATATCTTGCTCAACAGCATGTAAAGCAGTGCTCTCAAAGTCAACTTGCCTCGGGGACGCTGGAGGCAGAGCATGGGTGAGGCTTGGCCCATTGGGAGATTCCACAAAAAAACGATAAATAAAGGAACTCAAACATCATTATTAACATTTTCAATGACGATCATAAACGGTTCTTCTGAACATGGCTTCTCTTAGCTACTCCTTGCTGCCTGTCCCGTTCCCAACACATTCTAAGTCCAAATGTTCTCTTAGCTTCGTTCCGTGGTTAGCAAAATAATTAAGTAGCAGCGCTATTCGAGGACATGATTATAGCTTAAATATGAGAGAACATGGTAGCATGGGCGCTGTGGCTTAGCTGGTAAAAGCGCCTGTCTTGTAAACAGGAGATCCTGGGCTCAAATCCCAGCAGTGCCTTGTTTGCATGGAAGTTTCCTCCTGAAAACCAGTTGTGTCATCATGTTCATTTTGGTAAATGTCTTACTCAACAAATATTTGGACTGTACCTCGAACCAGGGCATATGGCGTTGCCAGAATTCTCCTTCTCCTCCTCCTCTGTCTGCATGTTAGCATTTTACGAGGACAGCGTCGCTGTAACCTAGGCATAGGCTGCAAAAGAATATTGTGAATATGACTTAAGTCCAAATGTTGACTTGTTTGAGATTATGAAAAGTGAAATTTTTCTGCTTTTCCTCATTTTAAGAGTGCAGTTAATTCAATGTTTCACAGGTTAAACAAAAAAAAACATCTGATGACATTTTACTTTTCAGGGCAATTACTATAAAAAGAACAAGAAGTTGCAACCCTATTAACACAAAATTCAGAGGCGCTGTGGCTTAGTTGGTCAAAGTGCCTGTCTAGTAAACAGGAGATCCTGGGTTCAAATCCCAGCAGTGCCTTGGGCTACGTCAACTGTTTTCACATACTCAAAGGGCACTTATCAGGTATTTAAGACATTCATACAAAGGGTGGCTATCTTGCTCAACAGCATGTAAAGCAGTGCTCTCAAAGTCAACTTGCCTCGGGGACGCTGGAGGCAGAGCATGGGTGAGGCTTGGCCCATTGGGAGATTCCACAAAAAAACGATAAATAAATAAACACGAAAAGAAACTCAAACATCATTATTAACATTTTCAATGACGATTATAAACGGTTCTTCTGAACATGGCTTCTCTTAGCTACTCCTTGCTGCCTGTCCCGTTCCCAACACATTCTAAGTCCAAATGTTCTCTTAGCTTCGTTCCGTGGTTAGCAAAATAATTAAGTAGCAGCGCTATTCGAGGACATGATTATAGCTTAAATATGAGAGAACATGGTAGCATGGGCGCTGTGGCTTAGCTGGTAAAAGCACAAGATTCAGAGGCGCTGTGGCTTAGTTGGTTAAAGTGCCTGTCTAGTAAACAGGAGATCCTGGGTTCAAATCCCAGCAGTGCCTTGTGCTATGTCAACTGTTTTCACATACTCAAAAAGGCACTTATCAGGTATTTAAGACATTCATACGAAGCGTGGATATCTTGCTTAATAACCTTTTTGACAGCATGTAAAGCAGTGCTCTCAAACTCAATTTGCCTGGGGGACGCTGGAGGCAGAGCATGGGTGAGGCTTGGCCCATTGGGAGATTCCACAAAAAAACGAGACCCCTGATTGAAAAGCACCAAAAGAGGCATTGTAGCTTAGTGGTAAAAGCGCCTGTCTCGTAAACAGGAGATCCTGGGTTCAACTCCCAGCAGTGCCTTGGGCTTACTTAAACTGTTTTCACATACTCAAAGGGCACTTATCAGGTATTTAAGACATTCATACGAAGCGTGGCTATCTTGCTCAACAGCATGTAAAGCAGTGCTCTCAAAGTCAACTTGCCTCGGGGATGCTGGAGGTAGAGCATGGGTGAGGCTTGGCCCATTGGGAGATTCCACAAAAAACTGATAAATGAATAAACACGAAAAGAAACTCAAACATCATTATTAACATTTTCAATGACGATCATAAATGGTTCTTCTGAACATGGCTTCTCTTAGCTACTCCTTGCTGCCTGTCCCGTTCCCAACACATTCTAAGTCCAAATGTTCTCTTAGCTTCGTTCCGTGGTTAGCAAAATAATTAAGTAGCAGCGCTATTCGAGGACATGATTATAGCTTAAATATGAGAGAACATGGTAGCATGGGCGCTGTGGCTTAGCTGGTAAAAGCGCCTGTCTTGTAAACAGGAGATCCTGGGCTCAAATCCCAGCAGTGCCTTGCTTGCATGGAAGTTTCCTCCTGAAAACCAGTTGTGTCATTATGTTCATTTTGGTAAATGTCTTACTCAACAAATATTTGGACTGTACCTCGAACCAGGGCATATGGCGTTGCCAGAATTCTCCTTCTCCTCCTCCTCTGTCTGCATGTTAGCATTTTACGAGGACAGCGTCGCTGTAACCTAGGCATAGGCTGCAAAAGAATATTGTGAATATGACTTAAGTCCAAATGTTGACTTGTTTGAGATTATGAAAAGTGAAATTTTTCTGCTTTTCCTCATTTTAAGAGTGCAGTTAATTCACTGTTTCACAGGTTAAACAAAACAAAACATCTGATGACATTTTACTTTTCAGGTCAATGACTATAAAAAGAACAAGAAGTTGCAACCCTATTAACACAAAATTCAGAGGCGCTGTGGCTTAGTTGGTCAAAGTGCCTGTCTAGTAAACAGGAGATCCTGGGTTCAAATCCCAGCAGTGCCTTGGGCTACGTCAACTGTTTTCACATACTCAAAGGGCACTTATCAGGTATTTAAGACATTCATACAAAGCGTGGATATCTTGCTCAACAGCATGTAAAGCAGTGCTCTCAAAGTCAACTTGCCTCGGGGACGCTGGAGGCAGAGCATGGGTGAGGCTTGGCCCATTGGGAGATTCCACAAAAAAACGATAAATAAAGGAACTCAAACATCATTATTAACATTTTCAATGACGATCATAAACGGTTCTTCTGAACATGGCTTCTCTTAGCTACTCCTTGCTGCCTGTCCCGTTCCCAACACATTCTAAGTCCAAATGTTCTCTTAGCTTCGTTCCGTGGTTAGCAAAATAATTAAGTAGCAGCGCTATTCGAGGACATGATTATAGCTTAAATATGAGAGAACATGGTAGCATGGGCGCTGTGGCTTAGCTGGTAAAAGCGCCTGTCTTGTAAACAGGAGATCCTGGGCTCAAATCCCGGCAGTGCCTTGTTTGCATGGAAGTTTCCTCCTGAAAACCAGTTGTGTCATCATGTTCATTTTGGTAAATGTCTTACTCAACAAATATTTGGACTGTACCTCGAACCAGGGCATATGGCGTTGCCAGAATTCTCCTTCTCCTCCTCCTCTGTCTGCATGTTAGCATTTTACGAGGACAGCGTCGCTGTAACCTAGGCATAGGCTGCAAAAGAATATTGTGAATATGACTTAAGTCCAAATGTTGACTTGTTTGAGATTATGAAAAGTGAAATTTTTCTGCTTTTCCTCATTTTAAGAGTGCAGTTAATTCAATGTTTCACAGGTTAAACAAAAAAAAACATCTGATGACATTTTACTTTTCAGGGCAATTACTATAAAAAGAACAAGAAGTTGCAACCCTATTAACACAAAATTCAGAGGCGCTGTGGCTTAGTTGGTCAAAGTGCCTGTCTAGTAAACAGGAGATCCTGGGTTCAAATCCCAGCAGTGCCTTGGGCTACGTCAACTGTTTTCACATACTCAAAGGGCACTTATCAGGTATTTAAGACATTCATACAAAGGGTGGCTATCTTGCTCAACAGCATGTAAAGCAGTGCTCTCAAAGTCAACTTGCCTCGGGGACGCTGGAGGCAGAGCATGGGTGAGGCTTGGCCCATTGGGAGATTCCACAAAAAAACGATAAATAAATAAACACGAAAAGAAACTCAAACATCATTATTAACATTTTCAATGACGATTATAAACGGTTCTTCTGAACATGGCTTCTCTTAGCTACTCCTTGCTGCCTGTCCCGTTCCCAACACATTCTAAGTCCAAATGTTCTCTTAGCTTCGTTCCGTGGTTAGCAAAATAATTAAGTAGCAGCGCTATTCGAGGACATGATTATAGCTTAAATATGAGAGAACATGGTAGCATGGGCGCTGTGGCTTAGCTGGTAAAAGCACAAGATTCAGAGGCGCTGTGGCTTAGTTGGTTAAAGTGCCTGTCTAGTAAACAGGAGATCCTGGGTTCAAATCCCAGCAGTGCCTTGTGCTATGTCAACTGTTTTCACATACTCAAAAAGGCACTTATCAGGTATTTAAGACATTCATACGAAGCGTGGATATCTTGCTTAATAACCTTTTTGACAGCATGTAAAGCAGTGCTCTCAAACTCAATTTGCCTGGGGGACGCTGGAGGCAGAGCATGGGTGAGGCTTGGCCCATTGGGAGATTCCACAAAAAAACGAGACCCCTGATTGAAAAGCACCAAAAGAGGCATTGTAGCTTAGTGGTAAAAGCGCCTGTCTCGTAAACAGGAGATCCTGGGTTCAACTCCCAGCAGTGCCTTGGGCTTACTTAAACTGTTTTCACATACTCAAAGGGCACTTATCAGGTATTTAAGACATTCATACGAAGCGTGGCTATCTTGCTCAACAGCATGTAAAGCAGTGCTCTCAAAGTCAACTTGCCTCGGGGATGCTGGAGGTAGAGCATGGGTGAGGCTTGGCTCATTGGGAGATTCCACAAAAAACTGATAAATGAATAAACACGAAAAGAAACTCAAACATCATTATTAACATTTTCAATGACGATCATAAATGGTTCTTCTGAACATGGCTTCTCTTAGCTACTCCTTGCTGCCTGTCCCGTTCCCAACACATTCTAAGTCCAAATGTTCTCTTAGCTTCGTTCCGTGGTTAGCAAAATAATTAAGTAGCAGCGCTATTCGAGGACATGATTAT
Source organism: Pampus argenteus (assembly GCA_036937835.1). Lineage (NCBI taxonomy): Eukaryota > Metazoa > Chordata > Actinopteri > Scombriformes > Stromateidae > Pampus > Pampus argenteus. The sequence continues at coordinate 18,748,330 of CM072871.1, read as the reverse complement.
AGCTTAAATATGAGAGAACATGGTAGCATGGGCGCTGTGGCTTAGCTGGTAAAAGCGCCTGTCTTGTAAACAGGAGATCCTGGGCTCAAATCCCAGCAGTGCCTTGCTTGCATGGAAGTTTCCTCCTGAAAACCAGTTGTGTCATTATGTTCATTTTGGTAAATGTCTTACTCAACAAATATTTGGACTGTACCTCGAACCAGGGCATATGGCGTTGCCAGAATTCTCCTTCTCCTCCTCCTCTGTCTGCATGTTAGCATTTTACGAGGACAGCGTCGCTGTAACCTAGGCATAGGCTGCAAAAGAATATTGTGAATATGACTTAAGTCCAAATGTTGACTTGTTTGAGATTATGAAAAGTGAAATTTTTCTGCTTTTCCTCATTTTAAGAGTGCAGTTAATTCACTGTTTCACAGGTTAAACAAAACAAAACATCTGATGACATTTTACTTTTCAGGTCAATGACTATAAAAAGAACAAGAAGTTGCAACCCTATTAACACAAAATTCAGAGGCGCTGTGGCTTAGTTGGTCAAAGTGCCTGTCTAGTAAACAGGAGATCCTGGGTTCAAATCCCAGCAGTGCCTTGGGCTACGTCAACTGTTTTCACATACTCAAAGGGCACTTATCAGGTATTTAAGACATTCATACAAAGCGTGGATATCTTGCTCAACAGCATGTAAAGCAGTGCTCTCAAAGTCAACTTGCCTCGGGGACGCTGGAGGCAGAGCATGGGTGAGGCTTGGCCCATTGGGAGATTCCACAAAAAAACGATAAATAAATAAACACGAAAAGAAACTCAAACATCATTATTAACATTTTCAATGACGATTATAAACGGTTCTTCTGAACATGGCTTCTCTTAGCTACTCCTTGCTGCCTGTCCCGTTCCCAACACATTCTAAGTCCAAATGTTCTCTTAGCTTCGTTCCGTGGTTAGCAAAATAATTAAGTAGCAGCGCTATTCGAGGACATGATTATAGCTTAAATATGAGAGAACATGGTAGCATGGGCGCTGTGGCTTAGCTGGTAAAAGCACAAGATTCAGAGGCGCTGTGGCTTAGTTGGTTAAAGTGCCTGTCTAGTAAACAGGAGATCCTGGGTTCAAATCCCAGCAGTGCCTTGTGCTATGTCAACTGTTTTCACATACTCAAAAAGGCACTTATCAGGTATTTAAGACATTCATACGAAGCGTGGATATCTTGCTTAATAACCTTTTTGACAGCATGTAAAGCAGTGCTCTCAAACTCAATTTGCCTGGGGGACGCTGGAGGCAGAGCATGGGTGAGGCTTGGCCCATTGGGAGATTCCACAAAAAAACGAGACCCCTGATTGAAAAGCACCAAAAGAGGCATTGTAGCTTAGTGGTAAAAGCGCCTGTCTCGTAAACAGGAGATCCTGGGTTCAACTCCCAGCAGTGCCTTGGGCTTACTTAAACTGTTTTCACATACTCAAAGGGCACTTATCAGGTATTTAAGACATTCATACGAAGCGTGGCTATCTTGCTCAACAGCATGTAAAGCAGTGCTCTCAAAGTCAACTTGCCTCGGGGATTCTGGAGGTAGAGCATGGGTGAGGCTTGGCCCATTGGGAGATTCCACAAAAAACTGATAAATGAATAAACACGAAAAGAAACTCAAACATCATTATGAACATTTTCAATGACGATCATAAACGGTTCTTCTGAACATGGCTTCTCTTAGCTACTCCTTGCTGCCTGTCCCGTTCCCAACACATTCTAAGTCCAAATGTTCTCTTAGCTTCGTTCCGTGGTTAGCAAAATAATTAAGTAGCAGCGCTATTCGAGGACATGATTATAGCTTAAATATGAGAGAACATGGTAGCATGGGCGCTGTGGCTTAGCTGGTAAAAGCGCCTGTCTTGTAAACAGGAGATCCTGGGCTCAAATCCCAGCAGTGCCTTGCTTGCATGGAAGTTTCCTCCTGAAAACCAGTTGTGTCATTATGTTCATTTTGGTAAATGTCTTACTCAACAAATATTTGGACTGTACCTCGAACCAGGGCATATGGCGTTGCCAGAATTCTCCTTCTCCTCCTCCTCTGTCTGCATGTTAGCATTTTACGAGGACAGCGTCGCTGTAACCTAGGCATAGGCTGCAAAAGAATATTGTGAATATGACTTAAGTCCAAATGTTGACTTGTTTGAGATTATGAAAAGTGAAATTTTTCTGCTTTTCCTCATTTTAAGAGTGCAGTTAATTCACTGTTTCACAGGTTAAACAAAACAAAACATCTGATGACATTTTACTTTTCAGGTCAATGACTATAAAAAGAACAAGAAGTTGCAACCCTATTAACACAAAATTCAGAGGCGCTGTGGCTTAGTTGGTCAAAGTGCCTGTCTAGTAAACAGGAGATCCTGGGTTCAAATCCCAGCAGTGCCTTGGGCTACGTCAACTGTTTTCACATACTCAAAGGGCACTTATCAGGTATTTAAGACATTCATACAAAGCGTGGATATCTTGCTCAACAGCATGTAAAGCAGTGCTCTCAAAGTCAACTTGCCTCGGGGACGCTGGAGGCAGAGCATGGGTGAGGCTTGGCCCATTGGGAGATTCCACAAAAAAACGATAAATAAAGGAACTCAAACATCATTATTAACATTTTCAATGACGATCATAAACGGTTCTTCTGAACATGGCTTCTCTTAGCTACTCCTTGCTGCCTGTCCCGTTCCCAACACATTCTAAGTCCAAATGTTCTCTTAGCTTCGTTCCGTGGTTAGCAAAATAATTAAGTAGCAGCGCTATTCGAGGACATGATTATAGCTTAAATATGAGAGAACATGGTAGCATGGGCGCTGTGGCTTAGCTGGTAAAAGCGCCTGTCTTGTAAACAGGAGATCCTGGGCTCAAATCCCAGCAGTGCCTTGCTTGCATGGAAGTTTCCTCCTGAAAACCAGTTGTGTCATTATGTTCATTTTGGTAAATGTCTTACTCAACAAATATTTGGACTGTACCTCGAACCAGGGCATATGGCGTTGCCAGAATTCTCCTTCTCCTCCTCCTCTGTCTGCATGTTAGCATTTTACGAGGACAGCGTCGCTGTAACCTAGGCATAGGCTGCAAAAGAATATTGTGAATATGACTTAAGTCCAAATGTTGACTTGTTTGAGATTATGAAAAGTGAAATTTTTCTGCTTTTCCTCATTTTAAGAGTGCAGTTAATTCAATGTTTCACAGGTTAAACAAAAAAAAACATCTGATGACATTTTACTTTTCAGGGCAATTACTATAAAAAGAACAAGAAGTTGCAACCCTATTAACACAAAATTCAGAGGCGCTGTGGCTTAGTTGGTCAAAGTGCCTGTCTAGTAAACAGGAGATCCTGGGTTCAAATCCCAGCAGTGCCTTGGGCTACGTCAACTGTTTTCACATACTCAAAGGGCACTTATCAGGTATTTAAGACATTCATACAAAGCGTGGATATCTTTCTCAACAGCATGTAAAGCAGTGCTCTCAAAGTCAACTTGCCTCGGGGACGCTGGAGGCAGAGCATGGGTGAGGCTTGGCCCATTGGGAGATTCCACAAAAAAACGATAAATAAATAAACACGAAAAGAAACTCAAACATCATTATTAACATTTTCAATGACGATCATAAACGGTTCTTCTGAACATGGCTTCTCTTAGCTACTCCTTGCTGCCTGTCCCGTTCCCAACACATTCTAAGTCCAAATGTTCTCTTAGCTTCGTTCCGTGGTTAGCAAAATAATTAAGTAGCAGCGCTATTCGAGGACATGATTATAGCTTAAATATGAGAGAACATGGTAGCATGGGCGCTGTGGCTTAGCTGGTAAAAGCACAAGATTCAGAGGCGCTGTGGCTTAGTTGGTTAAAGTGCCTGTCTAGTAAACAGGAGATCCTGGGTTCAAATCCCAGCAGTGCCTTGTGCTATGTCAACTGTTTTCACATACTCAAAAAGGCACTTATCAGATATTTAAGACATTCATACGAAGCGTGGATATCTTGCTTAATAACCTTTTTGACAGCATGTAAAGCAGTGCTCTCAAACTCAATTTGCCTGGGGGACGCTGGAGGCAGAGCATGGGTGAGGCTTGGCCCATTGGGAGATTCCACAAAAAAACGAGACCCCTGATTGAACAGCACCAAAAGAGGCATTGTAGCTTAGTGGTAAAAGCGCCTGTCTCGTAAACAGGAGATCCTGGGTTCAACTCCCAGCAGTGCCTTGGGCTTACTTAAACTGTTTTCACATACTCAAAGGGCACTTATCAGGTATTTAAGACATTCATACGAAGCGTGGCTATCTTGCTCAACAGCATGTAAAGCAGTGCTCTCAAAGTCAACTTGCCTCGGGGATGCTGGAGGTAGAGCATGGGTGAGGCTTGGCCCATTGGGAGATTCCACAAAAAACTGATAAATAAATAAACACGAAAAGAAACTCAAACATCATTATTAACATTTTCAATGACGATCATAAACGGTTCTTCTGAACATGGCTTCTCGTAGCTACTCCTTGCTGCCTGTCCCGTTCCCAACACATTCTAAGTCCAAATGTTCTCTTAGCTTCGTTCCGTGGTTAGCAAAATAATTAAGTAGCAGCGCTATTCGAGGACATGATTATAGCTTAAATATGAGAGAACATGGTAGCATGGGCGCTGTGGCTTAGCTGGTAAAAGCGCCTGTCTTGTAAACAGGAGATCCTGGGCTCAAATCCCAGCAGTGCCTTGCTTGCATGGAAGTTTCCTCCTGAAAACCAGTTGTGTCATTATGTTCATTTTGGTAAATGTCTTACTCAACAAATATTTGGACTGTACCTCGAACCAGGGCATATGGCGTTGCCAGAATTCTCCTTCTCCTCCTCCTCTGTCTGCATGTTAGCATTTTACGAGGACAGCGTCGCTGTAACCTAGGCATAGGCTGCAAAAGAATATTGTGAATATGACTTAAGTCCAAATGTTGACTTGTTTGAGATTATGAAAAGTGAAATTTTTCTGCTTTTCCTCATTTTAAGAGTGCAGTTAATTCACTGTTTCACAGGTTAAACAAAACAAAACATCTGATGACATTTTACTTTTCAGGTCAATGACTATAAAAAGAACAAGAAGTTGCAACCCTATTAACACAAAATTCAGAGGCGCTGTGGCTTAGTTGGTCAAAGTGCCTGTCTAGTAAACAGGAGATCCTGGGTTCAAATCCCAGCAGTGCCTTGGGCTACGTCAACTGTTTTCACATACTCAAAGGGCACTTATCAGGTATTTAAGACATTCATACAAAGCGTGGATATCTTGCTCAACAGCATGTAAAGCAGTGCTCTCAAAGTCAACTTGCCTCGGGGACGCTGGAGGCAGAGCATGGGTGAGGCTTGGCCCATTGGGAGATTCCACAAAAAAACGATAAATAAAGGAACTCAAACATCATTATTAACATTTTCAATGACGATCATAAACGGTTCTTCTGAACATGGCTTCTCTTAGCTACTCCTTGCTGTCTGTCCCGTTCCCAACACATTCTAAGTCCAAATGTTCTCTTAGCTTCGTTCCGTGGTTAGCAAAATAATTAAGTAGCAGCGCTATTCGAGGACATGATTATAGCTTAAATATGAGAGAACATGTTAGCATGGGCGCTGTGGCTTAGCTGGTAAAAGCGCCTGTCTTGTAAACAGGAGATCCTGGGCTCAAATCCCAGCAGTGCCTTGCTTGCATGGAAGTTTCCTCCTGAAAACCAGTTGTGTCATTATGTTCATTTTGGTAAATGTCTTACTCAACAAATATTTGGACTGTACCTCGAACCAGGGCATATGGCGTTGCCAGAATTCTCCTTCTCCTCCTCCTCTGTCTGCATGTTAGCATTTTACGAGGACAGCGTCGCTGTAACCTAGGCATAGGCTGCAAAAGAATATTGTGAATATGACTTAAGTCCAAATGTTGACTTGTTTGAGATTATGAAAAGTGAAATTTTTCTGCTTTTCCTCATTTTAAGAGTGCAGTTAATTCAATGTTTCACAGGTTAAACAAAACAAAACATCTGATGACATTTTACTTTTCAGGGCAATGACTATAAAAAGAACAAGAAGTTGCAACCCTATTAACACAAAATTCAGAGGCGCTGTGGCTTAGTTGGTCAAAGTGCCTGTCTAGTAAACAGGAGATCCTGGGTTCAAATCCCAGCAGTGCCTTGGGCTACGTCAACTGTTTTCACATACTCAAAGGGCACTTATCAGGTATTTAAGACATTCATACAAAGCGTGGATATCTTGCTCAACAGCATGTAAAGCAGTGCTCTCAAAGTCAACTTGCCTCGGGGACGCTGGAGGCAGAGCATGGGTGAGGCTTGGCCCATTGGGAGATTCCACAAAAAAAGGATAAATAAAGGAACTCAAACATCATTATTAACATTTTCAATGACGATCATAAACGGTTCTTCTGAACATGGCTTCTCTTAGCTACTCCTTGCTGCCTGTCCCGTTCCCAACACATTCTAAGTCCAAATGTTCTCTTAGCTTCGTTCCATGGTTAGCAAAATAATTAAGTAGCAGCGCTATTCGAGGACATGATTATAGCTTAAATATGAGAGAACATGGTAGCATGGGCGCTGTGGCTTAGCTGGTAAAAGCGCCTGTCTTGTAAACAGGAGATCCTGGGCTCAAATCCCAGCAGTGCCTTGCTTGCATGGAAGTTTCCTCCTGAAAACCAGTTGTGTCATTATGTTCATTTTGGTAAATGTCTTACTCAACAAATATTTGGACTGTACCTCGAACCAGGGCATATGGCGTTGCCAGAATTCTCCTTCTCCTCCTCCTCTGTCTGCATGTTAGCATTTTACGAGGACAGCGTCGCTGTAACCTAGGCATAGGCTGCAAAAGAATATTGTGAATATGACTTAAGTCCAAATGTTGACTTGTTTGAGATTATGAAAAGTGAATTTTTTCTGCTTTTCCTCATTTTAAGAGTGCAGTTAATTCAATGTTTCACAGGTTAAACAAAACAAAACATCTGATGACATTTTACTTTTCAAGTCAATGACTATAAAAAGAACAAGAAGTTGCAACCCTATTAACACAAAATTCAGAGGCGCTGTGGCTTAGTTGGTCAAAGTGCCTGTCTAGTAAACAGGAGATCCTGGGTTCAAATCCCAGCAGTGCCTTGGGCTACGTCAACTGTTTTCACATACTCAAAGGGCACTTATCAGGTATTTAAGACATTCATACAAAGCGTGGATATCTTTCTCAACAGCATGTAAAGCAGTGCTCTCAAAGTCAACTTGCCTCGGGGACGCTGGAGGCAGAGCATGGGTGAGGCTTGGCCCATTGGGAGATTCCACAAAAAAACGATAAATAAATAAACACGAAAAGAAACTCAAACATCATTATTAACATTTTCAATGACGATCATAAACGGTTCTTCTGAACATGGCTTCTCTTAGCTACTCCTTGCTGCCTGTCCCGTTCCCAACACATTCTAAGTCCAAATGTTCTCTTAGCTTCGTTCCGTGGTTAGCAAAATAATTAAGTAGCAGCGCTATTCGAGGACATGATTATAGCTTAAATATGAGAGAACATGGTAGCATGGGCGCTGTGGCTTAGCTGGTAAAAGCGCCTGTCTTGTAAACAGGAGATCCTGGGCTCAAATCCCAGCAGTGCCTTGCTTGCATGGAAGTTTCCTCCTGAAAACCAGTTGTGTCATTATGTTCATTTTGGTAAATGTCTTACTCAACAAATATTTGGACTGTACCTCGAACCAGGGCATATGGCGTTGCCAGAATTCTCCTTCTCCTCCTCCTCTGTCTGCATGTTAGCATTTTACGAGGACAGCGTCGCTGTAACCTAGGCATAGGCTGCAAAAGAATATTGTGAATATGACTTAAGTCCAAATGTTGACTTGTTTGAGATTATGAAAAGTGAAATTTTTCTGCTTTTCCTCATTTTAAGAGTGCAGTTAATTCAATGTTTCACAGGTTAAACAAAAAAAAACATCTGATGACATTTTACTTTTCAGGGCAATTACTATAAAAAGAACAAGAAGTTGCAACCCTATTAACACAAAATTCAGAGGCGCTGTGGCTTAGTTGGTCAAAGTGCCTGTCTAGTAAACAGGAGATCCTGGGTTCAAATCCCAGCAGTGCCTTGGGCTACGTCAACTGTTTTCACATACTCAAAGGGCACTTATCAGGTATTTAAGACATTCATACAAAGCGTGGATATCTTTCTCAACAGCATGTAAAGCAGTGCTCTCAAAGTCAACTTGCCTCGGGGACGCTGGAGGCAGAGCATGGGTGAGGCTTGGCCCATTGGGAGATTCCACAAAAAAACGATAAATAAATAAACACGAAAAGAAACTCAAACATCATTATTAACATTTTCAATGACGATCATAAACGGTTCTTCTGAACATGGCTTCTCTTAGCTACTCCTTGCTGCCTGTCCCGTTCCCAACACATTCTAAGTCCAAATGTTCTCTTAGCTTCGTTCCGTGGTTAGCAAAATAATTAAGTAGCAGCGCTATTCGAGGACATGATTATAGCTTAAATATGAGAGAACATGGTAGCATGGGCGCTGTGGCTTAGCTGGTAAAAGCACAAGATTCAGAGGCGCTGTGGCTTAGTTGGTTAAAGTGCCTGTCTAGTAAACAGGAGATCCTGGGTTCAAATCCCAGCAGTGCCTTGTGCTATGTCAACTGTTTTCACATACTCAAAAAGGCACTTATCAGGTATTTAAGACATTCATACGAAGCGTGGATATCTTGCTTAATAACCTTTTTGACAGCATGTAAAGCAGTGCTCTCAAACTCAATTTGCCTGGGGGACGCTGGAGGCAGAGCATGGGTGAGGCTTGGCCCATTGGGAGATTCCACAAAAAAACGAGACCCCTGATTGAAAAGCACCAAAAGAGGCATTGTAGCTTAGTGGTAAAAGCGCCTGTCTCGTAAACAGGAGATCCTGGGTTCAACTCCCAGCAGTGCCTTGGGCTTACTTAAACTGTTTTCACATACTCAAAGGGCACTTATCAGGTATTTAAGACATTCATACAAAGCGTGGCTATCTTGCTCAACAGCATGTAAAGCAGTGTTCTCAAAGTCAACTTGCCTCGGGGATGCTGGAGGCAGAGCATGGGTGAGGCTTGGCCCATTGGGAGATTCCACAAAAAAATGATAAATAAATAAACACGAAAAGAAACTCAAACATCATTATTAACATTTTCAATGACGATCATAAACGGTTCTTCTTAACATGGCTTCTCTTAGCTACTCCTTGCTGCCTGTCCCGTTCCCAACACATTCTAAGTCCAAATGTTCTCTTAGCTTCGTTCCGTGGTTAGCAAAATAATTAAGTAGCAGCGCTATTCGAGGACATGATTATAGCTTAAATATGAGAGAACATGGTAGCATGGGCGCTGTGGCTTAGCTGGTAAAAGCGCCTGTCTTGTAAACAGGAGATCCTGGGCTCAAATCCCAGCAGTGCCTTGTTTGCATGGAAGTTTCCTCCTGAAAACCAGTTGTGTCATCATGTTCATTTTGGTAAATGTCTTACTCAACAAATATTTGGACTGTACCTCGAACCAGGGCATATGGCGTTGCCAGAATTCTCCTTCTCCTCCTCCTCTGTCTGCATGTTAGCATTTTACGAGGACAGCGTCGCTGTAACCTAGGCATAGGCTGCAAAAGAATATTGTGAATATGACTTAAGTCCAAATGTTGACTTGTTTGAGATTATGAAAAGTGAAATTTTTCTGCTTTTCCTCATTTTAAGAGTGCAGTTAATTCAATGTTTCACAGGTTAAACAAAAAAAAACATCTGATGACATTTTACTTTTCAGGGCAATTACTATAAAAAGAACAAGAAGTTGCAACCCTATTAACACAAAATTCAGAGGCGCTGTGGCTTAGTTGGTCAAAGTGCCTGTCTAGTAAACAGGAGATCCTGGGTTCAAATCCCAGCAGTGCCTTGGGCTACGTCAACTGTTTTCACATACTCAAAGGGCACTTATCAGGTATTTAAGACATTCATACAAAGCGTGGATATCTTGCTCAACAGCATGTAAAGCAGTGCTCTCAAAGTCAACTTGCCTCGGGGATGCTGGAGGCAGAGCATGGGTGAGGCTTGGCCCATTGGGAGATTCCACAAAAAAACGATAAATAAAGGAACTCAAACATCATTATGAACATTTTCAATGACGATCATAAACGGTTCTTCTGAACATGGCTTCTCGTAGCTACTCCTTGCTGCCTGTCCCGTTCCCAACACATTCTAAGTCCAAATGTTCTCTTAGCTTCGTTCCGTGGTTAGCAAAATAATTAAGTAGCAGCGCTATTCGAGGACATGATTATAGCTTAAATATGAGAGAACATGGTAGCATGGGCGCTGTGGCTTAGCTGGTAAAAGCGCCTGTCTTGTAAACAGGAGATCATGGGCTCAAATCCCAGCAGTGCCTTGCTTGCATGGAAGTTTCCTCCTGAAAACCAGTTGTGTCATTATGTTCATTTTGGTAAATGTCTTACTCAACAAATATTTGGACTGTACCTCGAACCAGGGCATATGGCGTTGCCAGAATTCTCCTTCTCCTCCTCCTCTGTCTGCATGTTAGCATTTTACGAGGACAGCGTCGCTGTAACCTAGGCATAGGCTGCAAAAGAATATTGTGAATATGACTTAAGTCCAAATGTTGACTTGTTTGAGATTATGAAAAGTGAAATTTTTCTGCTTTTCCTCATTTTAAGAGTGCAGTTAATTCAATGTTTCACAGGTTAAACAAAACAAAACATCTGATGACATTTTACTTTTCAGGGCAATGACTATAAAAAGAACAAGAAGTTGCAACCCTATTAACACAAAATTCAGAGGCGCTGTGGCTTAGTTGGTCAAAGTGCCTGTCTAGTAAACAGGAGATCCTGGGTTCAAATCCCAGCAGTGCCTTGGGCTACGTCAACTGTTTTCACATACTCAAAGGGCACTTATCAGGTATTTAAGACATTTATACAATGCGTGGATATCTTTCTCAACAGCATGTAAAGCAGTGCTCTCAAAGTCAACTTGCCTCGGGGACGCTGGAGGCAGAGCATGGGTGAGGCTTGGCCCATTGGGAGATTCCACAAAAAAACGATAAATAAATAAACACGAAAAGAAACTCAAACATCATTATTAACATTTTCAATGACAATCATAAACGGTTCTTCTGAACATGGCTTCTCTTAGCTACTCCTTGCTGCCTGTCCCGTTCCCAACACATTCTAAGTCCAAATGTTCTCTTAGCTTCGTTCCGTGGTTAGCAAAATAATTAGGTAGCAGCGCTATTCGAGGACATGATTATACCTTAAATATGAGAGAACATGGTAGCATGGGCGCTGTGGCTTAGCTGGTAAAAGCACAAGATTCAGAGGCGCTGTGGCTTAGTTGGTTAAAGTGCCTGTCTAGTAAACAGGAGATCCTGGGTTCAAATCCCAGCAGTGCCTTGTGCTATGTCAACTGTTTTCACATACTCAAAAAGGCACTTATCAGGTATTTAAGACATACATACGAAGCGTGGATATCTTGCTTAATAACCTTTTTGACAGCATGTAAAGAAGTGCTCTCAAACTCAATTTGCCTGGGGGACGCTGGAGGCAGAGCATGGGTGAGGCTTGGCCTATTGGGAGATTCCACAAAAAAACGAGACCCCTGATTGAAAAGCACCAAAAGAGGCATTGTAGCTTAGTGGTAAAAGCGCCTGTCTCGTAAACAGGAGATCCTGGGTTCAACTCCCAGCAGTGCCTTGGGCTTACTTAAACTGTTTTCACATACTCAAAGGGCACTTATCAGGTATTTAAGACATTCATACGAGGCGTGGCTATCTTGCTCAACAGCATGTAAAGCAGTGCTCTCAAAGTCAACTTGCCTCGGGGATGCTGGAGGCAGAGCATGGGTGAGGCTTGGCCCATTGGGAGATTCCACAAAAAACTGATAAATAAATAAACACGAAAAGAAACTCAAACATCATTATTAACATTTTCAATGACGATCATAAACGGTTCTTCTGAACATGGCTTCTCGTAGCTACTCCTTGCTGCCTGTCCCGTTCCCAACACATTCTAAGTCCAAATGTTCTCTTAGCTTCGTTCCGTGGTTAGCAAAATAATTAAGTAGCAGCGCTATTCGAGGACATGATTATAGCTTAAATATGAGAGAACATGGTAGCATGGGCGCTGTGGCTTAGCTGGTAAAAGCGCCTGTCTTGTAAACAGGAGATCCTGGGCTCAAATCCCAGCAGTGCCTTGCTTGCATGGAAGTTTCCTCCTGAAAACCAGTTGTGTCATTATGTTCATTTTGGTAAATGTCTTACTCAACAAATATTTGGACTGTACCTCGAACCAGGGCATATGGCGTTGCCAGAATTCTCCTTCTCCTCCTCCTCTGTCTGCATGTTAGCATTTTACGAGGACAGCGTCGCTGTAACCTAGGCATAGGCTGCAAAAGAATATTGTGAATATGACTTAAGTCCAAATGTTGACTTGTTTGAGATTATGAAAAGTGTAATTTTTCTGCTTTTCCTCATTTTAAGAGTGCAGTTAATTCACTGTTTCACAGGTTAAACAAAACAAAACATCTGATGACATTTTACTTTTCAGGTCAATGACTATAAAAAGAACAAGAAGTTGCAACCCTATTAACACAAAATTCAGAGGCGCTGTGGCTTAGTTGGTCAAAGTGCCTGTCTAGTAAACAGGAGATCCTGGGTTCAAATCCCAGCAGTGCCTTGGGCTACGTCAACTGTTTTCACATACTCAAAGGGCACTTATCAGGTATTTAAGACATTCATACAAAGCGTGGATATCTTGCTCAACAGCATGTAAAGCAGTGCTCTCAAAGTCAACTTGCCTCGGGGACGCTGGAGGCAGAGCATGGGTGAGGCTTGGCCCATTGGGAGATTCCACAAAAAAACGATAAATAAAGGAACTCAAACATCATTATTAACATTTTCAATGACGATCATAAACGGTTCTTCTGAACATGGCTTCTCTTAGCTACTCCTTGCTGTCTGTCCCGTTCCCAACACATTCTAAGTCCAAATGTTCTCTTAGCTTCGTTCCGTGGTTAGCAAAATAATTAAGTAGCAGCGCTATTCGAGGACATGATTATAGCTTAAATATGAGAGAACATGTTAGCATGGGCGCTGTGGCTTAGCTGGTAAAAGCGCCTGTCTTGTAAACAGGAGATCCTGGGCTCAAATCCCAGCAGTGCCTTGCTTGCATGGAAGTTTCCTCCTGAAAACCAGTTGTGTCATTATGTTCATTTTGGTAAATGTCTTACTCAACAAATATTTGGACTGTACCTCGAACCAGGGCATATGGCGTTGCCAGAATTCTCCTTCTCCTCCTCCTCTGTCTGCATGTTAGCATTTTACGAGGACAGCGTCGCTGTAACCTAGGCATAGGCTGCAAAAGAATATTGTGAATATGACTTAAGTCCAAATGTTGACTTGTTTGAGATTATGAAAAGTGAAATTTTTCTGCTTTTCCTCATTTTAAGAGTGCAGTTAATTCAATGTTTCACAGGTTAAACAAAACAAAACATCTGATGACATTTTACTTTTCAGGGCAATGACTATAAAAAGAACAAGAAGTTGCAACCCTATTAACACAAAATTCAGAGGCGCTGTGACTTAGTTGGTCAAAGTGCCTGTCTAGTAAACAGGAGATCCTGGGTTCAAATCCCAGCAGTGCCTTGGGCTACGTCAACTGTTTTCACATACTCAAAGGGCACTTATCAGGTATTTAAGACATTCATACAAAGCGTGGATATCTTGCTCAACAGCATGTAAAGCAGTGCTCTCAAAGTCAACTTGCCTCGGGGACGCTGGAGGCAGAGCATGGGTGAGGCTTGGCCCATTGGGAGATTCCACAAAAAAACGATAAATAAAGGAACTCAAACATCATTATTAACATTTTCAATGACGATCATAAACGGTTCTTCTGAACATGGCTTCTCTTAGCTACTCCTTGCTGCCTGTCCCGTTCCCAACACATTCTAAGTCCAAATGTTCTCTTAGCTTCGTTCCGTGGTTAGCAAAATAATTAAGTAGCAGCGCTATTCGAGGACATGATTATAGCTTAAATATGAGAGAACATGGTAGCATGGGCGCTGTGGCTTAGCTGGTAAAAGCACAAGATTCAGAGGCGCTGTGGCTTAGTTGGTTAAAGTGCCTGTCTAGTAAACAGGAGATCCTGGGTTCAAATCCCAGCAGTGCCTTGTGCTATGTCAACTGTTTTCACATACTCAAAAAGGCACTTATCAGGTATTTAAGACATACATACGAAGCGTGGATATCTTGCTTAATAACCTTTTTGACAGCATGTAAAGAAGTGCTCTCAAACTCAATTTGCCTGGGGGACGCTGGAGGCAGAGCATGGGTGAGGCTTGGCCCATTGGGAGATTCCACAAAAAAACGAGACCCCTGATTGAAAAGCACCAAAAGAGGCATTGTAGCTTAGTGGTAAAAGCGCCTGTCTCGTAAACAGGAGATCCTGGGTTCAACTCCCAGCAGTGCCTTGGGCTTACTTAAACTGTTTTCACATACTCAAAGGGCACTTATCAGGTATTTAAGACATTCATACGAAGCGTGGCTATCTTGCTCAACAGCATGTAAAGCAGTGCTCTCAAAGTCAACTTGCCTCGGGGATGCTGGAGGCAGAGCATGGGTGAGGCTTGGCCCATTGGGAGATTCCACAAAAAAATGATAAATAAATAAACACGAAAAGAAACTCAAACATCATTATTAACATTTTCAATGACGATCATAAACGGTTCTTCTTAACATGGCTTCTCTTAGCTACTCCTTGCTGCCTGTCCCGTTCCCAACACATTCTAAGTCCAAATGTTCTCTTAGCTTCGTTCCGTGGTTAGCAAAATAATTAAGTAGCAGCGCTATTCGAGGACATGATTATAGCTTAAATATGAGAGAACATGGTAGCATGGGCGCTGTGGCTTAGCTGGTAAAAGCGCCTGTCTTGTAAACAGGAGATCCTGGGCTCAAATCCCAGCAGTGCCTTGTTTGCATGGAAGTTTCCTCCTGAAAACCAGTTGTGTCATCATGTTCATTTTGGTAAATGTCTTACTCAACAAATATTTGGACTGTACCTCGAACCAGGGCATATGGCGTTGCCAGAATTCTCCTTCTCCTCCTCCTCTGTCTGCATGTTAGCATTTTACGAGGACAGCGTCGCTGTAACCTAGGCATAGGCTGCAAAAGAATATTGTGAATATGACTTAAGTCCAAATGTTGACTTGTTTGAGATTATGAAAAGTGAAATTTTTCTGCTTTTCCTCATTTTAAGAGTGCAGTTAATTCAATGTTTCACAGGTTAAACAAAAAAAAACATCTGATGACATTTTACTTTTCAGGGCAATTACTATAAAAAGAACAAGAAGTTGCAACCCTATTAACACAAAATTCAGAGGCGCTGTGGCTTAGTTGGTCAAAGTGCCTGTCTAGTAAACAGGAGATCCTGGGTTCAAATCCCAGCAGTGCCTTGGGCTACGTCAACTGTTTTCACATACTCAAAGGGCACTTATCAGGTATTTAAGACATTCATACAAAGCGTGGATATCTTGCTCAACAGCATGTAAAGCAGTGCTCTCAAAGTCAACTTGCCTCGGGGATGCTGGAGGCAGAGCATGGGTGAGGCTTGGCCCATTGGGAGATTCCACAAAAAAACGATAAATAAAGGAACTCAAACATCATTATTAACATTTTCAATGACGATCATAAACGGTTCTTCTGAACATGGCTTCTCGTAGCTACTCCTTGCTGCCTGTCCCGTTCCCAACACATTCTAAGTCCAAATGTTCTCTTAGCTTCGTTCCGTGGTTAGCAAAATAATTAAGTAGCAGCGCTATTCGAGGACATGATTATAGCTTAAATATGAGAGAACATGGTAGCATGGGCGCTGTGGCTTAGCTGGTAAAAGCGCCTGTCTTGTAAACAGGAGATCATGGGCTCAAATCCCAGCAGTGCCTTGCTTGCATGGAAGTTTCCTCCTGAAAACCAGTTGTGTCATTATGTTCATTTTGGTAAATGTCTTACTCAACAAATATTTGGACTGTACCTCGAACCAGGGCATATGGCGTTGCCAGAATTCTCCTTCTCCTCCTCCTCTGTCTGCATGTTAGCATTTTACGAGGACAGCGTCGCTGTAACCTAGGCATAGGCTGCAAAAGAATATTGTGAATATGACTTAAGTCCAAATGTTGACTTGTTTGAGATTATGAAAAGTGAAATTTTTCTGCTTTTCCTCATTTTAAGAGTGCAGTTAATTCAATGTTTCACAGGTTAAACAAAACAAAACATCTGATGACATTTTACTTTTCAGGGCAATGACTATAAAAAGAACAAGAAGTTGCAACCCTATTAACACAAAATTCAGAGGCGCTGTGGCTTAGTTGGTCAAAGTGCCTGTCTAGTAAACAGGAGATCCTGGGTTCAAATCCCAGCAGTGCCTTGGGCTACGTCAACTGTTTTCACATACTCAAAGGGCACTTATCAGGTATTTAAGACATTCATACAATGCGTGGATATCTTTCTCAACAGCATGTAAAGCAGTGCTCTCAAAGTCAACTTGCCTCGGGGACGCTGGAGGCAGAGCATGGGTGAGGCTTGGCCCATTGGGAGATTCCACAAAAAAACGATAAATAAATAAACACGAAAAGAAAACTCAAACATCATTATTAACATTTTCAATGACAATCATAAA
Source organism: Pampus argenteus (assembly GCA_036937835.1). Taxonomy (NCBI): domain Eukaryota; kingdom Metazoa; phylum Chordata; class Actinopteri; order Scombriformes; family Stromateidae; genus Pampus; species Pampus argenteus. The sequence goes on along the minus strand of CM072871.1, from coordinate 18,731,631 downwards.
CGGTTCTTCTGAACATGGCTTCTCTTAGCTACTCCTTGCTGCCTGTCCCGTTCCCAACACATTCTAAGTCCAAATGTTCTCTTAGCTTCGTTCCGTGGTTAGCAAAATAATTAAGTAGCAGCGCTATTCGAGGACATGATTATAGCTTAAATATGAGAGAACATGGTAGCATGGGCGCTGTGGCTTAGCTGGTAAAAGCACAAGATTCAGAGGCGCTGTGGCTTAGTTGGTTAAAGTGCCTGTCTAGTAAACAGGAGATCCTGGGTTCAAATCCCAGCAGTGCCTTGTGCTATGTCAACTGTTTTCACATACTCAAAAAGGCACTTATCAGGTATTTAAGACATACATACGAAGCGTGGATATCTTGCTTAATAACCTTTTTGACAGCATGTAAAGAAGTGCTCTCAAACTCAATTTGCCTGGGGGACGCTGGAGGCAGAGCATGGGTGAGGCTTGGCCTATTGGGAGATTCCACAAAAAAACGAGACCCCTGATTGAAAAGCACCAAAAGAGGCATTGTAGCTTAGTGGTAAAAGCGCCTGTCTCGTAAACAGGAGATCCTGGGTTCAACTCCCAGCAGTGCCTTGGGCTTACTTAAACTGTTTTCACATACTCAAAGGGCACTTATCAGGTATTTAAGACATTCATACGAAGCGTGGCTATCTTGCTCAACAGCATGTAAAGCAGTGCTCTCAAAGTCAACTTGCCTCGGGGATGCTGGAGGCAGAGCATGGGTGAGGCTTGGCCCATTGGGAGATTCCACAAAAAAATGATAAATAAATAAACACGAAAAGAAACTCAAACATCATTATTAACATTTTCAATGACGATCATAAACGGTTCTTCTGAACATGGCTTCTCTTAGCTACTCCTTGCTGTCTGTCCCGTTCCCAACACATTCTAAGTCCAAATGTTCTCTTAGCTTCGTTCCGTGGTTAGCAAAATAATTAAGTAGCAGCGCTATTCGAGGACATGATTATAGCTTAAATATGAGAGAACATGGTAGCATGGGCGCTGTGGCTTAGCTGGTAAAAGCGCCTGTCTTGTAAACAGGAGATCCTGGGCTCAAATCCCAGCAGTGCCTTGCTTGCATGGAAGTTTCCTCCTGAAAACCAGTTGTGTCATTATGTTCATTTTGGTAAATGTCTTACTCAACAAATATTTGGACTGTACCTCGAACCAGGGCATATGGCGTTGCCAGAATTCTCCTTCTCCTCCTCCTCTGTCTGCATGTTAGCATTTTACGAGGACAGCGTCGCTGTAACCTAGGCATAGGCTGCAAAAGAATATTGTGAATATGACTTAAGTCCAAATGTTGACTTGTTTGAGATTATGAAAAGTGAAATTTTTCTGCTTTTCCTCATTTTAAGAGTGCAGTTAATTCAATGTTTCACAGGTTAAACAAAACAAAACATCTGATGACATTTTACTTTTCAGGTCAATGACTATAAAAAGAACAAGAAGTTGCAACCCTATTAACACAAAATTCAGAGGCGCTGTGGCTTAGTTGGTCAAAGTGCCTGTCTAGTAAACAGGAGATCCTGGGTTCAAATCCCAGCAGTGCCTTGGGCTACGTCAACTGTTTTCACATACTCAAAGGGCACTTATCAGGTATTTAAGACATTCATACGAAGCGTGGATATCTTGCTCAACAGCATGTAAAGCAGTGCTCTCAAAGTCAACTTGCCTCGGGGACGCTGGAGGCAGAGCATGGGTGAGGCTTGGCCCATTGGGAGATTCCACAAAAAAACGATAAATAAAGGAACTCAAACATCATTATTAACATTTTCAATGACGATCATAAACGGTTCTTCTGAACATGGCTTCTCTTAGCTACTCCTTGCTGCCTGTCCCGTTCCCAACACATTCTAAGTCCAAATGTTCTCTTAGCTTCGTTCCGTGGTTAGCAAAATAATTAAGTAGCAGCGCTATTCGAGGACATGATTATAGCTTAAATATGAGAGAACATGGTAGCATGGGCGCTGTGGCTTAGCTGGTAAAAGCACAAGATTCAGAGGCGCTGTGGCTTAGTTGGTTAAAGTGCCTGTCTAGTAAACAGGAGATCCTGGGTTCAAATCCCAGCAGTGCCTTGTGCTATGTCAACTGTTTTCACATACTCAAAAAGGCACTTATCAGGTATTTAAGACATTCATACGAAGCGTGGATATCTTGCTTAATAACCTTTTTGACAGCATGTAAAGCAGTGCTCTCAAACTCAATTTGCCTGGGGGACGCTGGAGGCAGAGCATGGGTGAGGCTTGGCCCATTGGGAGATTCCACAAAAAAACGAGACCCCTGATTGAAAAGCACCAAAAGAGGCATTGTAGCTTAGTGGTAAAAGCGCCTGTCTCGTAAACAGGAGATCCTGGGTTCAACTCCCAGCAGTGCCTTGGGCTTACTTAAACTGTTTTCACATACTCAAAGGGCACTTATCAGGTATTTAAGACATTCATACAAAGCGTGGCTATCTTGCTCAACAGCATGTAAAGCAGTGTTCTCAAAGTCAACTTGCCTCGGGGATGCTGGAGGCAGAGCATGGGTGAGGCTTGGCCCATTGGGAGATTCCACAAAAAAATGATAAATAAATAAACACGAAAAGAAACTCAAACATCATTATTAACATTTTCAATGACGATCATAAACGGTTCTTCTTAACATGGCTTCTCTTAGCTACTCCTTGCTGCCTGTCCCGTTCCCAACACATTCTAAGTCCAAATGTTCTCTTAGCTTCGTTCCGTGGTTAGCAAAATAATTAAGTAGCAGCGCTATTCGAGGACATGATTATAGCTTAAATATGAGAGAACATGGTAGCATGGGCGCTGTGGCTTAGCTGGTAAAAGCGCCTGTCTTGTAAACAGGAGATCCTGGGCTCAAATCCCAGCAGTGCCTTGTTTGCATGGAAGTTTCCTCCTGAAAACCAGTTGTGTCATCATGTTCATTTTGGTAAATGTCTTACTCAACAAATATTTGGACTGTACCTCGAACCAGGGCATATGGCGTTGCCAGAATTCTCCTTCTCCTCCTCCTCTGTCTGCATGTTAGCATTTTACGAGGACAGCGTCGCTGTAACCTAGGCATAGGCTGCAAAAGAATATTGTGAATATGACTTAAGTCCAAATGTTGACTTGTTTGAGATTATGAAAAGTGAAATTTTTCTGCTTTTCCTCATTTTAAGAGTGCAGTTAATTCAATGTTTCACAGGTTAAACAAAAAAAAACATCTGATGACATTTTACTTTTCAGGGCAATTACTATAAAAAGAACAAGAAGTTGCAACCCTATTAACACAAAATTCAGAGGCGCTGTGGCTTAGTTGGTCAAAGTGCCTGTCTAGTAAACAGGAGATCCTGGGTTCAAATCCCAGCAGTGCCTTGGGCTACGTCAACTGTTTTCACATACTCAAAGGGCACTTATCAGGTATTTAAGACATTCATACAAAGCGTGGATATCTTGCTCAACAGCATGTAAAGCAGTGCTCTCAAAGTCAACTTGCCTCGGGGATGCTGGAGGCAGAGCATGGGTGAGGCTTGGCCCATTGGGAGATTCCACAAAAAAACGATAAATAAAGGAACTCAAACATCATTATGAACATTTTCAATGACGATCATAAACGGTTCTTCTGAACATGGCTTCTCGTAGCTACTCCTTGCTGCCTGTCCCGTTCCCAACACATTCTAAGTCCAAATGTTCTCTTAGCTTCGTTCCGTGGTTAGCAAAATAATTAAGTAGCAGCGCTATTCGAGGACATGATTATAGCTTAAATATGAGAGAACATGGTAGCATGGGCGCTGTGGCTTAGCTGGTAAAAGCGCCTGTCTTGTAAACAGGAGATCATGGGCTCAAATCCCAGCAGTGCCTTGCTTGCATGGAAGTTTCCTCCTGAAAACCAGTTGTGTCATTATGTTCATTTTGGTAAATGTCTTACTCAACAAATATTTGGACTGTACCTCGAACCAGGGCATATGGCGTTGCCAGAATTCTCCTTCTCCTCCTCCTCTGTCTGCATGTTAGCATTTTACGAGGACAGCGTCGCTGTAACCTAGGCATAGGCTGCAAAAGAATATTGTGAATATGACTTAAGTCCAAATGTTGACTTGTTTGAGATTATGAAAAGTGAAATTTTTCTGCTTTTCCTCATTTTAAGAGTGCAGTTAATTCAATGTTTCACAGGTTAAACAAAACAAAACATCTGATGACATTTTACTTTTCAGGGCAATGACTATAAAAAGAACAAGAAGTTGCAACCCTATTAACACAAAATTCAGAGGCGCTGTGGCTTAGTTGGTCAAAGTGCCTGTCTAGTAAACAGGAGATCCTGGGTTCAAATCCCAGCAGTGCCTTGGGCTACGTCAACTGTTTTCACATACTCAAAGGGCACTTATCAGGTATTTAAGACATTTATACAATGCGTGGATATCTTTCTCAACAGCATGTAAAGCAGTGCTCTCAAAGTCAACTTGCCTCGGGGACGCTGGAGGCAGAGCATGGGTGAGGCTTGGCCCATTGGGAGATTCCACAAAAAAACGATAAATAAATAAACACGAAAAGAAACTCAAACATCATTATTAACATTTTCAATGACAATCATAAACGGTTCTTCTGAACATGGCTTCTCTTAGCTACTCCTTGCTGCCTGTCCCGTTCCCAACACATTCTAAGTCCAAATGTTCTCTTAGCTTCGTTCCGTGGTTAGCAAAATAATTAGGTAGCAGCGCTATTCGAGGACATGATTATACCTTAAATATGAGAGAACATGGTAGCATGGGCGCTGTGGCTTAGCTGGTAAAAGCACAAGATTCAGAGGCGCTGTGGCTTAGTTGGTTAAAGTGCCTGTCTAGTAAACAGGAGATCCTGGGTTCAAATCCCAGCAGTGCCTTGTGCTATGTCAACTGTTTTCACATACTCAAAAAGGCACTTATCAGGTATTTAAGACATACATACGAAGCGTGGATATCTTGCTTAATAACCTTTTTGACAGCATGTAAAGAAGTGCTCTCAAACTCAATTTGCCTGGGGGACGCTGGAGGCAGAGCATGGGTGAGGCTTGGCCTATTGGGAGATTCCACAAAAAAACGAGACCCCTGATTGAAAAGCACCAAAAGAGGCATTGTAGCTTAGTGGTAAAAGCGCCTGTCTCGTAAACAGGAGATCCTGGGTTCAACTCCCAGCAGTGCCTTGGGCTTACTTAAACTGTTTTCACATACTCAAAGGGCACTTATCAGGTATTTAAGACATTCATACGAGGCGTGGCTATCTTGCTCAACAGCATGTAAAGCAGTGCTCTCAAAGTCAACTTGCCTCGGGGATGCTGGAGGCAGAGCATGGGTGAGGCTTGGCCCATTGGGAGATTCCACAAAAAAATGATAAATAAATAAACACGAAAAGAAACTCAAACATCATTATTAACATTTTCAATGACGATCATAAACGGTTCTTCTGAACATGGCTTCTCTTAGCTACTCCTTGCTGTCTGTCCCGTTCCCAACACATTCTAAGTCCAAATGTTCTCTTAGCTTCGTTCCGTGGTTAGCAAAATAATTAAGTAGCAGCGCTATTCGAGGACATGATTATAGCTTAAATATGAGAGAACATGGTAGCATGGGCGCTGTGGCTTAGCTGGTAAAAGCGCCTGTCTTGTAAACAGGAGATCCTGGGCTCAAATCCCAGCAGTGCCTTGCTTGCATGGAAGTTTCCTCCTGAAAACCAGTTGTGTCATTATGTTCATTTTGGTAAATGTCTTACTCAACAAATATTTGGACTGTACCTCGAACCAGGGCATATGGCGTTGCCAGAATTCTCCTTCTCCTCCTCCTCTGTCTGCATGTTAGCATTTTACGAGGACAGCGTCGCTGTAACCTAGGCATAGGCTGCAAAAGAATATTGTGAATATGACTTAAGTCCAAATGTTGACTTGTTTGAGATTATGAAAAGTGAAATTTTTCTGCTTTTCCTCATTTTAAGAGTGCAGTTAATTCAATGTTTCACAGGTTAAACAAAACAAAACATCTGATGACATTTTACTTTTCAGGGCAATGACTATAAAAAGAACAAGAAGTTGCAACCCTATTAACACAAAATTCAGAGGCGCTGTGGCTTAGTTGGTCAAAGTGCCTGTCTAGTAAACAGGAGATCCTGGGTTCAAATCCCAGCAGTGGCTTGGGCTACGTCAACTGTTTTCACATACTCAAAGGGCACTTATCAGGTATTTAAGACATTCATACAAAGCGTGGATATCTTGCTCAACAGCATGTAAAGCAGTGCTCTCAAAGTCAACTTGCCTCGGGGACGCTGGAGGCAGAGCATGGGTGAGGCTTGGCCCATTGGGAGATTCCACAAAGAAACGATAAATAAAGAAACTCTAAAATCATTATGAACATTTTCAATGACGATCATAAACGGTTCTTCTGAACATGGCTTCTCTTAGCTACTCCTTGCTGCCTGTCCCGTTCCCAACACATTTTAAGTCCAAATGTTCTCTTAGCTTCGTTCCATGGTTAGCAAAATAATTAAGTAGCAGCGCTATTCGAGGACATGATTATAGCTTAAATATGAGAGAACATGGTAGCATGGGCGCTGTGGCTTAGCTGGTAAAAGCGCCTGTCTTGTAAACAGGAGATCCTGGGCTCAAATCCCAGCAGTGCCTTGCTTGCATGGAAGTTTGCTCCTGAAAACCAGTTGTGTCATTATGTTCATTTTGGTAAATGTCTTACTCAACAAATATTTGGACTGTACCTCGAACCAGGGCATATGGCGTTGCCAGAAATATCCTTCTCCTCCTCCTCTGTCTGCATGTTAGCATTTTACGAGGACAGCGTCGCTGTAACCTAGGCATAGGCTGCAAAAGAATATTGTGAATATGACTTAAGTCCAAATGTTGACTTGTTTGAGATTATGAAAAGTGAAATTTTTCTGCTTTTCCTCATTTTAAGAGTGCAGTTAATTCACTGTTTCACAGGTTAAACAAAACAAAACATCTGATGACATTTTACTTTTCAGGTCAATGACTATAAAAAGAACAAGAAGTTGCAACCCTATTAACACAAAATTCAGAGGCGCTGTGGCTTAGTTGGTCAAAGTGCCTGTCTAGTAAACAGGAGATCCTGGGTTCAAATCCCAGCAGTGCCTTGGGCTACGTCAACTGTTTTCACATACTCAAAGGGCACTTATCAGGTATTTAAGACATTCATACAAAGCGTGGATATCTTGCTCAACAGCATGTAAAGCAGTGCTCTCAAAGTCAACTTGCCTCGGGGACGCTGGAGGCAGAGCATGGGTGAGGCTTGGCCCATTGGGAGATTCCACAAAGAAACGATAAATAAAGAAACTCAAAAATCATTATGAACATTTTCAATGACGATCATAAACGGTTCTTCTGAACATGGCTTCTCTTAGCTACTCCTTGCTGCCTGTCCCGTTCCCAACACATTCTAAGTCCAAATGTTCTCTTAGCTTCGTTCCGTGGTTAGCAAAATAATTAAGTAGCAGCGCAATTCGAGGACATGATTATAGCTTAAATATGAGAGAACATGGTAGCATGGGCGCTGTGGCTTAGCTGGTAAAAGCGCCTGTCTTGTAAACAGGAGATCCTGGGCTCAAATCCCAGCAGTGCCTTGCTTGCATGGAAGTTTGCTCCTGAAAACCAGTTGTGTCATTATGTTCATTTTGGTAAATGTCTTACTCAACAAATATTTGGACTGTACCTCGAACCAGGGCATATGGCGTTGCCAGAAATATCCTTCTCCTCCTCCTCTGTCTGCATGTTAGCATTTTACGAGGACAGCGTCGCTGTAACCTAGGCATAGGCTGCAAAAGAATATTGTGAATATGACTTAAGTCCAAATGTTGACTTGTTTGAGATTATGAAAAGTGAAATTTTTCTGCTTTTCCTCATTTTAAGAGTGCAGTTAATTCACTGTTTCACAGGTTAAACAAAACAAAACATCTGATGACATTTTACTTTTCAGGTCAATGACTATAAAAAGAACAAGAAGTTGCAACCCTATTAACACAAAATTCAGAGGCGCTGTGGCTTAGTTGGTCAAAGTGCCTGTCTAGTAAACAGGAGATCCTGGGTTCAAATCCCAGCAGTGCCTTGGGCTACGTCAACTGTTTTCACATACTCAAAGGGCACTTATCAGGTATTTAAGACATTCATACAAAGCGTGGATATCTTGCTCAACAGCATGTAAAGCAGTGCTCTCAAAGTCAACTTGCCTCGGGGACGCTGGAGGCAGAGCATGGGTGAGGCTTGGCCCATTGGGAGATTCCACAAAGAAACGATAAATAAAGAAACTCAAAAATCATTATGAACATTTTCAATGACGATCATAAACGGTTCTTCTGAACATGGCTTCTCGTAGCTACTCCTTGCTGCCTGTCCCGTTCCCAACACATTCTAAGTCCAAATGTTCTCTTAGCTTCGTTCCGTGGTTAGCAAAATAATTAAGTAGCAGCGCTATTCGAGGACATGATTATAGCTTAAATATGAGAGAACATGGTAGCATGGGCGCTGTGGCTTAGCTGGTAAAAGCACAAGATTCAGAGGCGCTGTGGCTTAGTTGGTTAAAGTGCCTGTCTAGTAAACAGGAGATCCTGGGTTCAAATCCCAGCAGTGCCTTGTGCTATGTCAACTGTTTTCACATACTCAAAAAGGGCACTTATCAGGTATTTAAGACATTCATACAAAGCGTGGATATCTTGCTCAACAGCATGTAAAGCAGTGCTCTCAAAGTCAACTTGCCTCGGGGACGCTGGAGGCAGAGCATGGGTGAGGCTTGGCCCATTGGGAGATTCCACAAAAAAACGATAAATAAATAAACACGAAAAGAAACTCAAACATCATTATTAACATTTTCAATGACGATCATAAACGGTTCTTCTGAACATGGCTTCTCTTAGCTACTCCTTGCTGCCTGTCCCGTTCCCAACACATTCTAAGTCCAAATGTTCTCTTAGCTTCGTTCCGTGGTTAGCAAAATAATTAAGTAGCAGCGCTATTCGAGGACATGATTATAGCTTAAATATGAGAGAACATGGTAGCATGGGCGCTGTGGCTTAGCTGGTAAAAGCGCCTGTCTTGTAAACAGGAGATCCTGGGCTCAAATCCCAGCAGTGCCTTGCTTGCATGGAAGTTTGCTCCTGAAAACCAGTTGTGTCATTATGTTCATTTTGGTAAATGTCTTACTCAACAAATATTTGGACTGTACCTCGAACCAGGGCATATGGCGTTGCCAGAAATATCCTTCTCCTCCTCCTCTGTCTGCATGTTAGCATTTTACGAGGACAGCGTCGCTGTAACCTAGGCATAGGCTGCAAAAGAATATTGTGAATATGACTTAAGTCCAAATGTTGACTTGTTTGAGATTATGAAAAGTGAAATTTTTCTGCTTTTCCTCATTTTAAGAGTGCAGTTAATTCACTGTTTCACAGGTTAAACAAAACAAAACATCTGATGACATTTTACTTTTCAGGTCAATGACTATAAAAAGAACAAGAAGTTGCAACCCTATTAACACAAAATTCAGAGGCGCTGTGGCTTAGTTGGTCAAAGTGCCTGTCTAGTAAACAGGAGATCCTGGGTTCAAATCCCAGCAGTGCCTTGGGCTACGTCAACTGTTTTCACATACTCAAAGGGCACTTATCAGGTATTTAAGACATTCATACAAAGCGTGGATATCTTGCTCAACAGCATGTAAAGCAGTGCTCTCAAAGTCAACTTGCCTCGGGGACGCTGGAGGCAGAGCATGGGTGAGGCTTGGCCCATTGGGAGATTCCACAAAGAAACGATAAATAAAGAAACTCAAAAATCATTATGAACATTTTCAATGACGATCATAAACGGTTCTTCTGAACATGGCTTCTCGTAGCTACTCCTTGCTGCCTGTCCCGTTCCCAACACATTCTAAGTCCAAATGTTCTCTTAGCTTCGTTCCGTGGTTAGCAAAATAATTAAGTAGCAGCGCTATTCGAGGACATGATTATAGCTTAAATATGAGAAAACATGGTAGCATGGGCGCTGTGGCTTAGCTGGTAAAAGCGCCTGTCTTGTAAACAGGAGATCCTGGGCTCAAATCCCAGCAGTGCCTTGTTTGCATGGAAGTTTCCTCCTGAAAACCAGTTGTGTCATTATGTTCATTTTGGTAAATGTCTTACTCAACAAATATTTGGACTGTACCTCGAACCAGGGCATATGGCGTTGCCAGAATTCTCCTTCTCCTCCTCCTCTGTCTGCATGTTAGCATTTTACGAGGACAGCGTCGCTGTAACCTAGGCATAGGCTGCAAAAGAATATTGTGAATATGACTTAAGTCCAAATGTTGACTTGTTTGAGATTATGAAAAGTGAAATTTTTCTGCTTTTCCTCATTTTAAGAGTGCAGTTAATTCAATGTTTCACAGGTTAAACAAAACAAAACATCTGATGACATTTTACTTTTCAGGGCAATGACTATAAAAAGAACAAGAAGTTGCAACCCTATTAACACAAAATTCAGAGGCGCTGTGGCTTAGTTGGTCAAAGTGCCTGTCTAGTAAACAGGAGATCCTGGGTTCAAATCCCAGCAGTGCCTTGGGCTACGTCAACTGTTTTCACATACTCAAAGGGCACTTATCAGGTATTTAAGACATTCATACAAAGCGTGGATATCTTTCTCAACAGCATGTAAAGCAGTGCTCTCAAAGTCAACTTGCCTCGGGGACGCTGGAGGCAGAGCATGGGTGAGGCTTGGCCCATTGGGAGATTCCACAAAAAAACGATAAATAAATAAACACGAAAAGAAACTCAAACATCATTATTAACATTTTCAATGACGATCATAAACGGTTCTTCTGAACATGGCTTCTCTTAGCTACTCCTTGCTGCCTGTCCCGTTCCCAACACATTCTAAGTCCAAATGTTCTCTTAGCTTCGTTCCGTGGTTAGCAAAATAATTAAGTAGCAGCGCAATTCGAGGACATGATTATAGCTTAAATATGAGAGAACATGGTAGCATGGGCGCTGTGGCTTAGCTGGTAAAAGCGCCTGTCTTGTAAACAGGAGATCCTGGGCTCAAATCCCAGCAGTGCCTTGCTTGCATGGAAGTTTGCTCCTGAAAACCAGTTGTGTCATTATGTTCATTTTGGTAAATGTCTTACTCAACAAATATTTGGACTGTACCTCGAACCAGGGCATATGGCGTTGCCAGAAATATCCTTCTCCTCCTCCTCTGTCTGCATGTTAGCATTTTACGAGGACAGCGTCGCTGTAACCTAGGCATAGGCTGCAAAAGAATATTGTGAATATGACTTAAGTCCAAATGTTGACTTGTTTGAGATTATGAAAAGTGAAATTTTTCTGCTTTTCCTCATTTTAAGAGTGCAGTTAATTCACTGTTTCACAGGTTAAACAAAACAAAACATCTGATGACATTTTACTTTTCAGGTCAATGACTATAAAAAGAACAAGAAGTTGCAACCCTATTAACACAAAATTCAGAGGCGCTGTGGCTTAGTTGGTCAAAGTGCCTGTCTAGTAAACAGGAGATCCTGGGTTCAAATCCCAGCAGTGCCTTGGGCTACGTCAACTGTTTTCACATACTCAAAGGGCACTTATCAGGTATTTAAGACATTCATACAAAGCGTGGATATCTTGCTCAACAGCATGTAAAGCAGTGCTCTCAAAGTCAACTTGCCTCGGGGACGCTGGAGGCAGAGCATGGGTGAGGCTTGGCCCATTGGGAGATTCCACAAAGAAACGATAAATAAAGAAACTCAAAAATCATTATGAACATTTTCAATGACGATCATAAACGGTTCTTCTGAACATGGCTTCTCGTAGCTACTCCTTGCTGCCTGTCCCGTTCCCAACACATTCTAAGTCCAAATGTTCTCTTAGCTTCGTTCCGTGGTTAGCAAAATAATTAAGTAGCAGCGCTATTCGAGGACATGATTATAGCTTAAATATGAGAGAACATGGTAGCATGGGCGCTGTGGCTTAGCTGGTAAAAGCACAAGATTCAGAGGCGCTGTGGCTTAGTTGGTTAAAGTGCCTGTCTAGTAAACAGGAGATCCTGGGTTCAAATCCCAGCAGTGCCTTGTGCTATGTCAACTGTTTTCACATACTCAAAAAGGCACTTATCAGGTATTTAAGACATTCATACGAAGCGTGGATATCTTGCTTAATAACCTTTTTGACAGCATGTAAAGCAGTGCTCTCAAACTCAATTTGCCTGGGGGACGCTGGAGGCAGAGCATGGGTGAGGCTTGGCCCATTGGGAGATTCCACAAAAAAACGAGACCCCTGATTGAAAAGCACCAAAAGAGGCATTGTAGCTTAGTGGTAAAAGCGCCTGTCTCGTAAACAGGAGATCCTGGGTTCAACTCCCAGCAGTGCCTTGGGCTTACTTAAACTGTTTTCACATACTCAAAGGGCACTTATCAGGTATTTAAGACATTCATACAAAGCGTGGCTATCTTGCTCAACAGCATGTAAAGCAGTGTTCTCAAAGTCAACTTGCCTCGGGGATGCTGGAGGCAGAGCATGGGTGAGGCTTGGCCCATTGGGAGATTCCACAAAAAAATGATAAATAAATAAACACGAAAAGAAACTCAAACATCATTATTAACATTTTCAATGACGATCATAAACGGTTCTTCTTAACATGGCTTCTCTTAGCTACTCCTTGCTGCCTGTCCCGTTCCCAACACATTCTAAGTCCAAATGTTCTCTTAGCTTCGTTCCGTGGTTAGCAAAATAATTAAGTAGCAGCGCTATTCGAGGACATGATTATAGCTTAAATATGAGAGAACATGGTAGCATGGGCGCTGTGGCTTAGCTGGTAAAAGCGCCTGTCTTGTAAACAGGAGATCCTGGGCTCAAATCCCAGCAGTGCCTTGTTTGCATGGAAGTTTCCTCCTGAAAACCAGTTGTGTCATCATGTTCATTTTGGTAAATGTCTTACTCAACAAATATTTGGACTGTACCTCGAACCAGGGCATATGGCGTTGCCAGAATTCTCCTTCTCCTCCTCCTCTGTCTGCATGTTAGCATTTTACGAGGACAGCGTCGCTGTAACCTAGGCATAGGCTGCAAAAGAATATTGTGAATATGACTTAAGTCCAAATGTTGACTTGTTTGAGATTATGAAAAGTGAAATTTTTCTGCTTTTCCTCATTTTAAGAGTGCAGTTAATTCAATGTTTCACAGGTTAAACAAAAAAAAACATCTGATGACATTTTACTTTTCAGGGCAATTACTATAAAAAGAACAAGAAGTTGCAACCCTATTAACACAAAATTCAGAGGCGCTGTGGCTTAGTTGGTCAAAGTGCCTGTCTAGTAAACAGGAGATCCTGGGTTCAAATCCCAGCAGTGCCTTGGGCTACGTCAACTGTTTTCACATACTCAAAGGGCACTTATCAGGTATTTAAGACATTCATACAAAGCGTGGATATCTTGCTCAACAGCATGTAAAGCAGTGCTCTCAAAGTCAACTTGCCTCGGGGATGCTGGAGGCAGAGCATGGGTGAGGCTTGGCCCATTGGGAGATTCCACAAAAAAACGATAAATAAAGGAACTCAAACATCATTATGAACATTTTCAATGACGATCATAAACGGTTCTTCTGAACATGGCTTCTCGTAGCTACTCCTTGCTGCCTGTCCCGTTCCCAACACATTCTAAGTCCAAATGTTCTCTTAGCTTCGTTCCGTGGTTAGCAAAATAATTAAGTAGCAGCGCTATTCGAGGACATGATTATAGCTTAAATATGAGAGAACATGGTAGCATGGGCGCTGTGGCTTAGCTGGTAAAAGCGCCTGTCTTGTAAACAGGAGATCATGGGCTCAAATCCCAGCAGTGCCTTGCTTGCATGGAAGTTTCCTCCTGAAAACCAGTTGTGTCATTATGTTCATTTTGGTAAATGTCTTACTCAACAAATATTTGGACTGTACCTCGAACCAGGGCATATGGCGTTGCCAGAATTCTCCTTCTCCTCCTCCTCTGTCTGCATGTTAGCATTTTACGAGGACAGCGTCGCTGTAACCTAGGCATAGGCTGCAAAAGAATATTGTGAATATGACTTAAGTCCAAATGTTGACTTGTTTGAGATTATGAAAAGTGAAATTTTTCTGCTTTTCCTCATTTTAAGAGTGCAGTTAATTCAATGTTTCACAGGTTAAACAAAACAAAACATCTGATGACATTTTACTTTTCAGGGCAATGACTATAAAAAGAACAAGAAGTTGCAACCCTATTAACACAAAATTCAGAGGCGCTGTGGCTTAGTTGGTCAAAGTGCCTGTCTAGTAAACAGGAGATCCTGGGTTCAAATCCCAGCAGTGCCTTGGGCTACGTCAACTGTTTTCACATACTCAAAGGGCACTTATCAGGTATTTAAGACATTTATACAATGCGTGGATATCTTTCTCAACAGCATGTAAAGCAGTGCTCTCAAAGTCAACTTGCCTCGGGGACGCTGGAGGCAGAGCATGGGTGAGGCTTGGCCCATTGGGAGATTCCACAAAAAAACGATAAATAAATAAACACGAAAAGAAACTCAAACATCATTATTAACATTTTCAATGACAATCATAAACGGTTCTTCTGAACATGGCTTCTCTTAGCTACTCCTTGCTGCCTGTCCCGTTCCCAACACATTCTAAGTCCAAATGTTCTCTTAGCTTCGTTCCGTGGTTAGCAAAATAATTAGGTAGCAGCGCTATTCGAGGACATGATTATACCTTAAATATGAGAGAACATGGTAGCATGGGCGCTGTGGCTTAGCTGGTAAAAGCACAAGATTCAGAGGCGCTGTGGCTTAGTTGGTTAAAGTGCCTGTCTAGTAAACAGGAGATCCTGGGTTCAAATCCCAGCAGTGCCTTGTGCTATGTCAACTGTTTTCACATACTCAAAAAGGCACTTATCAGGTATTTAAGACATACATACGAAGCGTGGATATCTTGCTTAATAACCTTTTTGACAGCATGTAAAGAAGTGCTCTCAAACTCAATTTGCCTGGGGGACGCTGGAGGCAGAGCATGGGTGAGGCTTGGCCTATTGGGAGATTCCACAAAAAAACGAGACCCCTGATTGAAAAGCACCAAAAGAGGCATTGTAGCTTAGTGGTAAAAGCGCCTGTCTCGTAAACAGGAGATCCTGGGTTCAACTCCCAGCAGTGCCTTGGGCTTACTTAAACTGTTTTCACATACTCAAAGGGCACTTATCAGGTATTTAAGACATTCATACGAGGCGTGGCTATCTTGCTCAACAGCATGTAAAGCAGTGCTCTCAAAGTCAACTTGCCTCGGGGATGCTGGAGGCAGAGCATGGGTGAGGCTTGGCCCATTGGGAGATTCCACAAAAAAATGATAAATAAATAAACACGAAAAGAAACTCAAACATCATTATTAACATTTTCAATGACGATCATAAACGGTTCTTCTGAACATGGCTTCTCTTAGCTACTCCTTGCTGTCTGTCCCGTTCCCAACACATTCTAAGTCCAAATGTTCTCTTAGCTTCGTTCCGTGGTTAGCAAAATAATTAAGTAGCAGCGCTATTCGAGGACATGATTATAGCTTAAATATGAGAGAACATGGTAGCATGGGCGCTGTGGCTTAGCTGGTAAAAGCGCCTGTCTTGTAAACAGGAGATCCTGGGCTCAAATCCCAGCAGTGCCTTGCTTGCATGGAAGTTTCCTCCTGAAAACCAGTTGTGTCATTATGTTCATTTTGGTAAATGTCTTACTCAACAAATATTTGGACTGTACCTCGAACCAGGGCATATGGCGTTGCCAGAATTCTCCTTCTCCTCCTCCTCTGTCTGCATGTTAGCATTTTACGAGGACAGCGTCGCTGTAACCTAGGCATAGGCTGCAAAAGAATATTGTGAATATGACTTAAGTCCAAATGTTGACTTGTTTGAGATTATGAAAAGTGAAATTTTTCTGCTTTTCCTCATTTTAAGAGTGCAGTTAATTCAATGTTTCACAGGTTAAACAAAACAAAACATCTGATGACATTTTACTTTTCAGGGCAATGACTATAAAAAGAACAAGAAGTTGCAACCCTATTAACACAAAATTCAGAGGCGCTGTGGCTTAGTTGGTCAAAGTGCCTGTCTAGTAAACAGGAGATCCTGGGTTCAAATCCCAGCAGTGGCTTGGGCTACGTCAACTGTTTTCACATACTCAAAGGGCACTTATCAGGTATTTAAGACATTCATACAAAGCGTGGATATCTTGCTCAACAGCATGTAAAGCAGTGCTCTCAAAGTCAACTTGCCTCGGGGACGCTGGAGGCAGAGCATGGGTGAGGCTTGGCCCATTGGGAGATTCCACAAAGAAACGATAAATAAAGAAACTCTAAAATCATTATGAACATTTTCAATGACGATCATAAACGGTTCTTCTGAACATGGCTTCTCTTAGCTACTCCTTGCTGCCTGTCCCGTTCCCAACACATTCTAAGTCCAAATGTTCTCTTAGCTTCGTTCCGTGGTTAGCAAAATAATTAAGTAGCAGCGCTATTCGAGGACATGATTATAGCTTAAATATGAGAGAACATGGTAGCATGGGCGCTGTGGCTTAGCTGGTAAAAGCGCCTGTCTTGTAAACAGGAGATCCTGGGCTCAAATCCCAGCAGTGCCTTGCTTGCATGGAAGTTTCCTCCTGAAAACCAGTTGTGTCATTATGTTCATTTTGGTAAATGTCTTACTCAACAAATATTTGGACTGTACCTCGAACCAGGGCATATGGCGTTGCCAGAATTCTCCTTCTCCTCCTCCTCTGTCTGCATGTTAGCATTTTACGAGGACAGCGTCGCTGTAACCTAGGCATAGGCTGCAAAAGAATATTGTGAATATGACTTAAGTCCAAATGTTGACTTGTTTGAGATTATGAAAAGTGAAATTTTTCTGCTTTTCCTCATTTTAAGAGTGCAGTTAATTCAATGTTTCACAGGTTAAACAAAACAAAACATCTGATGACATTTTACTTTTCAGGGCAATGACTATAAAAAGAACAAGAAGTTGCAACCCTATTAACACAAAATTCAGAGGCGCTGTGGCTTAGTTGGTCAAAGTGCCTGTCTAGTAAACAGGAGATCCTGGGTTCAAATCCCAGCAGTGCCTTGGGCTACGTCAACTGTTTTCACATACTCAAAGGGCACTTATCAGGTATTTAAGACATTCATACAAAGCGTGGATATCTTGCTCAACAGCATGTAAAGCAGTGCTCTCAAAGTCAACTTGCCTCGGGGATGCTGGAGGCAGAGCATGGGTGAGGCTTGGCCCATTGGGAGATTCCACAAAAAAACGATAAATAAAGGAACTCAAACATCATTATGAACATTTTCAATGACGATCATAAACGGTTCTTCTGAACATGGCTTCTCGTAGCTACTCCTTGCTGCCTGTCCCGTTCCCAACACATTCTAAGTCCAAATGTTCTCTTAGCTTCGTTCCGTGGTTAGCAAAATAATTAAGTAGCAGCGCTATTCGAGGACATGATTATAGCTTAAATATGAGAGAACATGGTAGCATGGGCGCTGTGGCTTAGCTGGTAAAAGCGCCTGTCTTGTAAACAGGAGATTCTGGGCTCAAATCCCAGCAGTGCCTTGCTTGCATGGAAGTTTCCTCCTGAAAACCAGTTGTGTCATTATGTTCATTTTGGTAAATGTCTTACTCAACAAATATTTGGACTGTACCTCGAACCAGGGCATATGGCGTTGCCAGAATTCTCCTTCTCCTCCTCCTCTGTCTGCATGTTAGCATTTTACGAGGACAGCGTCGCTGTAACCTAGGCATAGGCTGCAAAAGAATATTGTGAATATGACTTAAGTCCAAATGTTGACTTGTTTGAGATTATGAAAAGTGAAATTTTTCTGCTTTTCCTCATTTTAAGAGTGCAGTTAATTCAATGTTTCACAGGTTAAACAAAACAAAACATCTGATGACATTTTACTTTTCAGGTCAATGACTATAAAAAGAACAAGAAGTTGCAACCCTATTAACACAAAATTCAGAGGCGCTGTGGCTTAGTTGGTCAAAGTGCCTGTCTAGTAAACAGGAGATCCTGGGTTCAAATCCCAGCAGTGCCTTGGGCTACGTCAACTGTTTTCACATACTCAAAGGGCACTTATTAGGTATTTAAGACATTCATACAAAGCGTGGATATCTTTCTCAACAGCATGTAAAGCAGTGCTCTCAAAGTCAACTTGCCTCGGGGACGCTGGAGGCAGAGCATGGGTGAGGCTTGGCCCATTGGGAGATTCCACAAAGAAACGATAAATAAAGAAACTCAAAAATCATTATTAACATTTTCAATGACGATCATAAACGGTTCTTCTGAACATGGCTTCTCTTAGCTACTCCTTGCTGCCTGTCCCGTTCCCAACACATTCTAAGTCCAAATGTTCTCTTAGCTTCGTTCCGTGGTTAGCAAAATAATTAAGTAGCAGCGCTATTCGAGGACATGATTATAGCTTAAATATGAGAGAACATGGTAGCATGGGCGCTGTGGCTTAGCTGGTAAAAGCACAAGATTCAGAGGTGCTGTGGCTTAGTTGGTTAAAGTGCCTGTCTAGTAAACAGGAGATCCTGGGTTCAAATCCCAGCAGTGCCTTGTGCTATGTCAACTGTTTTCACATACTCAAAAAGGCACTTATCAGGTATTTAAGACATTCATACGAAGCGTGGATATCTTGCTTAATAACCTTTTTGACAGCATGTAAAGCAGTGCTCTCAAACTCAATTTGCCTGGGGGACGCTGGAGGCAGAGCATGGGTGAGGCTTGGCCCATTGGGAGATTCCACAAAAAAACGAGACCCCTGATTGAAAAGCACCAAAAGAGGCATTGTAGCTTAGTGGTAAAAGCGCCTGTCTCGTAAACAGGAGATCCTGGGTTCAACTCCCAGCAGTGCCTTGGGCTTACTTAAACTGTTTTCACATACTCAAAAGGCACTTATCAGGTATTTAAGACATTCATACAAAGCGTGGCTATCTTGCTCAACAGCATGTAAAGCAGTGTTCTCAAAGTCAACTTGCCTCGGGGATTCTGGAGGCAGAGCATGGGTGAGGCTTGGCCCATTGGGAGATTCCACAAAAAAATGATAAATAAATAAACACGAAAAGAAACTCAAACATCATTATTAACATTTTCAATGACGATCATAAATGGTTCTTCTTAACATGGCTTCTCTTAGCTACTCCTTGCTGCCTGTCCCGTTCCCAACACATTCTAAGTCCAAATGTTCTCTTAGCTTCGTTCCGTGGTTAGCAAAATAATTAAGTAGCAGCGCTATTCGAGGACATGATTATAGCTTAAATATGAGAGAACATGGTAGCATGGGCGCTGTGGCTTAGCTGGTAAAAGCGCCTGTCTTGTAAACAGGAGATCCTGGGCTCAAATCCCAGCAGTGCCTTGCTTGCATGGAAGTTTCCTCCTGAAAACCAGTTGTGTCATTATGTTCATTTTGGTAAATGTCTTACTCAACAAATATTTGGACTGTACCTCGAACCAGGGCATATGGCGTTGCCAGAATTCTCCTTCTCCTCCTCCTCTGTCTGCATGTTAGCATTTTACGAGGACAGCGTCGCTGTAACCTAGGCATAGGCTGCAAAAGAATATTGTGAATATGACTTAAGTCCAAATGTTGACTTGTTTGAGATTATGAAAAGTGAAATTTTTCTGCTTTTCCTCATTTTAAGAGTGCAGTTAATTCAATGTTTCACAGGTTAAACAAAACAAAACATCTGATGACATTTTACTTTTCAGGGCAATGACTATAAAAAGAACAAGAAGTTGCAACCCTATTAACACAAAATTCAGAGGCGCTGTGGCTTAGTTGGTCAAAGTGCCTGTCTAGTAAACAGGAGATCCTGGGTTCAAATCCCAGCAGTGGCTTGGGCTACGTCAACTGTTTTCACATACTCAAAGGGCACTTATCAGGTATTTAAGACATTCATACAAAGCGTGGATATCTTGCTCAACAGCATGTAAAGCAGTGCTCTCAAAGTCAACTTGCCTCGGGGACGCTGGAGGCAGAGCATGGGTGAGGCTTGGCCCATTGGGAGATTCCACAAAAAAACGATAAATAAAGGAACTCAAACATCATTATTAACATTTTCAATGACGATCATAAACGGTTCTTCTGAACATGGCTTCTCGTAGCTACTCCTTGCTGCCTGTCCCGTTCCCAACACATTCTAAGTCCAAATGTTCTCTTAGCTTCGTTCCGTGGTTAGCAAAATAATTAAGTAGCAGCGCTATTCGAGGACATGATTATAGCTTAAATATGAGAGAACATGGTAGCATGGGCGCTGTGGCTTAGCTGGTAAAAGCGCCTGTCTTGTAAACAGGAGATCCTGGGCTCAAATCCCAGCAGTGCCTTGCTTGCATGGAAGTTTCCTCCTGAAAACCAGTTGTGTCATTATGTTCATTTTGGTAAATGTCTTACTCAACAAATATTTGGACTGTACCTCGAACCAGGGCATATGGCGTTGCCAGAATTCTCCTTCTCCTCCTCCTCTGTCTGCATGTTAGCATTTTACGAGGACAGCGTCGCTGTAACCTAGGCATAGGCTGCAAAAGAATATTGTGAATATGACTTAAGTCCAAATGTTGACTTGTTTGAGATTATGAAAAGTGAAATTTTTCTGCTTTTCCTCATTTTAAGAGTGCAGTTAATTCAATGTTTCACAGGTTAAACAAAACAAAACATCTGATGACATTTTACTTTTCAGGTCAATGACTATAAAAAGAACAAGAAGTTGCAACCCTATTAACACAAAATTCAGAGGCGCTGTGGCTTAGTTGGTCAAAGTGCCTGTCTAGTAAACAGGAGATCCTGGGTTCAAATCCCAGCAGTGCCTTGGGCTACGTCAACTGTTTTCACATACTCAAAGGGCACTTATCAGGTATTTAAGACATTCATACGAAGCGTGGATATCTTGCTCAACAGCATGTAAAGCAGTGCTCTCAAAGTCAACTTGCCTCGAGGACGCTGGAGGCAGAGCATGGGTGAGGCTTGGCCCATTGGGAGATTCCACAAAGAAACGATAAATAAAGAAACTCTAAAATCATTATGAACATTTTCAATGACGATCATAAACGGTTCTTCTGAACATGGCTTCTCTTAGCTACTCCTTGCTGCCTGTCCCGTTCCCAACACATTCTAAGTCCAAATGTTCTCTTAGCTTCGTTCCGTGGTTAGCAAAATAATTAAGTAGCAGCGCTATTCGAGGACATGATTATAGCTTAAATATGAGAGAACATGGCAGCATGGGCGCTGTGGCTTAGCTGGTAAAAGCGCCTGTCTTGTAAACAGGAGATCCTGGGCTCAAATCCCAGCAGTGCCTTGCTTGCATGGAAGTTTCCTCCTGAAAACCAGTTGTGTCATTATGTTCATTTTGGTAAATGTCTTACTCAACAAATATTTGGACTGTACCTCGAACCAGGGCATATGGCGTTGCCAGAATTCTCCTTCTCCTCCTCCTCTGTCTGCATGTTAGCATTTTACGAGGACAGCGTCGCTGTAACCTAGGCATAGGCTGCAAAAGAATATTGTGAATATGACTTAAGTCCAAATGTTGACTTGTTTGAGATTATGAAAAGTGAAATTTTTCTGCTTTTCCTCATTGTAAGAGTGCAGTTAATTCAATGTTTCACAGGTTAAACAAAACAAAACATCTGATGACATTTTACTTTTCAGGGCAATGACTATAAAAAGAACAAGAAGTTGCAACCCTATTAACACAAAATTCAGAGGCGCTGTGGCTTAGTTGGTCAAAGTGCCTGTCTAGTAAACAGGAGATCCTGGGTTCAAATCCCAGCAGTGCCTTGGGCTACGTCAACTGTTTTCACATACTCAAAGGGCACTTATCAGGTATTTAAGACATTCATACGAAGCGTGGCTATCTTGCTCAACAGCATGTAAAGCAGTGCTCTCAAAGTCAACTTGCCTCGGGGACGCTGGAGGCAGAGCATGGGTGAGGCTTGGCCCATTGGGAGATTCCACAAAAAAACGATAAATAAATAAACACGAAAAGAAACTCAAACATCATTATTAACATTTTCAATGACGATCATAAACGGTTCTTCTGAACATGGCTTCTCTTAGCTACTCCTTGCTGCCTGTCCCGTTCCCAACACATTCTAAGTCCAAATGTTCTCTTAGCTTCGTTCCGTGGTTAGCAAAATAATTAAGTAGCAGCGCTATTCGAGGACATGATTATAGCTTAAATATGAGAGAACATGGTAGCATGGGCGCTGTGGCTTAGCTGGTAAAAGCACAAGATTCAGAGGTGCTGTGGCTTAGTTGGTTAAAGTGCCTGTCTAGTAAACAGGAGATCCTGGGTTCAAATCCCAGCAGTGCCTTGTGCTATGTCAACTGTTTTCACATACTCAAAAAGGCACTTATCAGGTATTTAAGACATTCATACGAAGCGTGGATATCTTGCTTAATAACCTTTTTGACAGCATGTAAAGCAGTGCTCTCAAACTCAATTTGCCTGGGGGACGCTGGAGGCAGAGCATGGGTGAGGCTTGGCCCATTGGGAGATTCCACAAAAAAACGAGACCCCTGATTGAAAAGCACCAAAAGAGGCATTGTAGCTTAGTGGTAAAAGCGCCTGTCTCGTAAACAGGAGATCCTGGGTTCAACTCCCAGCAGTGCCTTGGGCTTACTTAAACTGTTTTCACATACTCAAAGGGCACTTATCAGGTATTTAAGACATTCATACGAAGCGTGGCTATCTTGCTCAACAGCATGTAAAGCAGTGTTCTCAAAGTCAACTTGCCTCGGGGATGCTGGAGGCAGAGCATGGGTGAGGCTTGGCCCATTGGGAGATTCCACAAAAAAATGATAAATAAATAAACACGAAAAGAAACTCAAACATCATTATTAACATTTTCAATGACGATCATAAACGGTTCTTCTGAACATGGCTTCTCTTAGCTACTCCTTGCTGCCTGTCCCGTTCCCAACACATTCTAAGTCCAAATGTTCTCTTAGCTTCGTTCCGTGGTTAGCAAAATAATTAAGTAGCAGCGCTATTCGAGGACATGATTATAGCTTAAATATGAGAGAACATGGCAGCATGGGCGCTGTGGCTTAGCTGGTAAAAGCGCCTGTCTTGTAAACAGGAGATCCTGGGCTCAAATCCCAGCAGTGCCTTGCTTGCATGGAAGTTTCCTCCTGAAAACCAGTTGTGTCATTATGTTCATTTTGGTAAATGTCTTACTCAACAAATATTTGGACTGTACCTCGAACCAGGGCATATGGCGTTGCCAGAATTCTCCTTCTCCTCCTCCTCTGTCTGCATGTTAGCATTTTACGAGGACAGCATCGCTGTAACCTAGGCATAGGCTGCAAAAGAATATTGTGAATATGACTTAAGTCCAAATGTTGACTTGTTTGAGATTATGAAAAGTGAAATTTTTCTGCTCCTCCTCATTTTAAGAGTGCAGTTAATTCAATGTTTCACAGGTTAAACAAAACAAAACATCTGATGACATTTTACTTTTCAGGTCAATGACTATAAAAAGAACAAGAAGTTGCAACCCTATTAACACAAAATTCAGAGGCGCTGTGGCTTAGTTGGTCAAAGTGCCTGTCTAGTAAACAGGAGATCCTGGGTTCAAATCCCAGCAGTGCCTTGGGCTACGTCAACTGTTTTCACATACTCAAAGGGCACTTATCAGGTATTTAAGACATTCATACAAAGCGTGGATATCTTGCTCAACAGCATGTAAAGCAGTGCTCTCAAAGTCAACTTGCCTCGGGGACGCTGGAGGCAGAGCATGGGTGAGGCTTGGCCCATTGGGAGATTCCACAAAAAAACGATAAATAAAGGAACTCAAACATCATTATTAACATTTTCAATGACGATCATAAACGGTTCTTCTGAACATGGCTTCTCTTAACTACTCCTTGCTGCCTGTCCCGTTCCCAACACATTCTAAGTCCAAATGTTCTCTTAGCTTCGTTCCGTGGTTAGCAAAATAATTAAGTAGCAGCGCTATTCGAGGACATGATTATAGCTTAAATATGAGAGAACATGGCAGCATGGGCGCTGTGGCTTAGCTGGTAAAAGCGCCTGTCTTGTAAACAGGAGATCCTGGGCTCAAATCCCAGCAGTGCCTTGCTTGCATGGAAGTTTCCTCCTGAAAACCAGTTGTGTCATTATGTTCATTTTGGTAAATGTCTTACTCAACAAATATTTGGACTGTACCTCGAACCAGGGCATATGGCGTTGCCAGAATTCTCCTTCTCCTCCTCCTCTGTCTGCATGTTAGCATTTTACGAGGACAGCGTCGCTGTAACCTAGGCATAGGCTGCAAAAGAATATTGTGAATATGACTTAAGTCCAAATGTTGACTTGTTTGAGATTATGAAAAGTGAAATTTTTCTGCTTTTCCTCATTTTAAGAGTGCAGTTAATTCAATGTTTCACAGGTTAAACAAAACAAAACATCTGATGACATTTTACTTTTCAGGTCAATGACTATAAAAAGAACAAGAAGTTGCAACCCTATTAACACAAAATTCAGAGGCGCTGTGGCTTAGTTGGTCAAAGTGCCTGTCTAGTAAACAGGATATCCTGGGTTCAAATCCCAGCAGTGCCTTGGGCTACGTCAACTGTTTTCACATACTCAAAGGGCACTTATCAGGTATTTAAGACATTCATACGAAGCGTGGATATCTTTCTCAACAGCATGTAAAGCAGTGCTCTCAAAGTCAACTTGCCTCGGGGACGCTGGAGGCAGAGCATGGGTGAGGCTTGGCCCATTGGGAGATTCCACAAAAAAACGATAAATAAATAAACACGAAAAGAAACTCAAACATCATTATTAACATTTTCAATGACGATCATAAACGGTTCTTCTGAACATGGCTTCTCTTAGCTACTCCTTGCTGCCTGTCCCGTTCCCAACACATTCTAAGTCCAAATGTTCTCTTAGCTTCGTTCCGTGGTTAGCAAAATAATTAAGTAGCAGCGCAATTCGAGGACATGATTATAGCTTAAATATGAGAGAACATGGTAGCATGGGCGCTGTGGCTTAGCTGGTAAAAGCGCCTGTCTTGTAAACAGGAGATCCTGGGCTCAAATCCCAGCAGTGCCTTGCTTGCATGGAAGTTTGCTCCTGAAAACCAGTTGTGTCATTATGTTCATTTTGGTAAATGTCTTACTCAACAAATATTTGGACTGTACCTCGAACCAGGGCATATGGCGTTGCCAGAAATATCCTTCTCCTCCTCCTCTGTCTGCATGTTAGCATTTTACGAGGACAGCGTCGCTGTAACCTAGGCATAGGCTGCAAAAGAATATTGTGAATATGACTTAAGTCCAAATGTTGACTTGTTTGAGATTATGAAAAGTGAAATTTTTCTGCTTTTCCTCATTTTAAGAGTGCAGTTAATTCACTGTTTCACAGGTTAAACAAAACAAAACATCTGATGACATTTTACTTTTCAGGTCAATGACTATAAAAAGAACAAGAAGTTGCAACCCTATTAACACAAAATTCAGAGGCGCTGTGGCTTAGTTGGTCAAAGTGCCTGTCTAGTAAACAGGAGATCCTGGGTTCAAATCCCAGCAGTGCCTTGGGCTACGTCAACTGTTTTCACATACTCAAAGGGCACTTATCAGGTATTTAAGACATTCATACAAAGCGTGGATATCTTTCTCAACAGCATGTAAAGCAGTGCTCTCAAAGTCAACTTGCCTCGGGGACGCTGGAGGCAGAGCATGGGTGAGGCTTGGCCCATTGGGAGATTCCACAAAAAAACGATAAATAAATAAACACGAAAAGAAACTCAAACATCATTATTAACATTTTCAATGACGATCATAAACGGTTCTTCTGAACATGGCTTCTCTTAGCTACTCCTTGCTGCCTGTCCCGTTCCCAACACATTCTAAGTCCAAATGTTCTCTTAGCTTCGTTCCGTGGTTAGCAAAATAATTAAGTAGCAGCGCTATTCGAGGACATGATTATAGCTTAAATATGAGAGAACATGGTAGCATGGGCGCTGTGGCTTAGCTGGTAAAAGCGCCTGTCTTGTAAACAGGAGATCCTGGGCTCAAATCCCAGCAGTGCCTTGCTTGCATGGAAGTTTGCTCCTGAAAACCAGTTGTGTCATTATGTTCATTTTGGTAAATGTCTTACTCAACAAATATTTGGACTGTACCTCGAACCAGGGCATATGGCGTTGCCAGAAATATCCTTCTCCTCCTCCTCTGTCTGCATGTTAGCATTTTACGAGGACAGCGTCGCTGTAACCTAGGCATAGGCTGCAAAAGAATATTGTGAATATGACTTAAGTCCAAATGTTGACTTGTTTGAGATTATGAAAAGTGAAATTTTTCTGCTTTTCCTCATTTTAAGAGTGCAGTTAATTCACTGTTTCACAGGTTAAACAAAACAAAACATCTGATGACATTTTACTTTTCAGGTCAATGACTATAAAAAGAACAAGAAGTTGCAACCCTATTAACACAAAATTCAGAGGCGCTGTGGCTTAGTTGGTCAAAGTGCCTGTCTAGTAAACAGGAGATCCTGGGTTCAAATCCCAGCAGTGCCTTGGGCTACGTCAACTGTTTTCACATACTCAAAGGGCACTTATCAGGTATTTAAGACATTCATACAAAGCGTGGATATCTTGCTCAACAGCATGTAAAGCAGTGCTCTCAAAGTCAACTTGCCTCGGGGACGCTGGAGGCAGAGCATGGGTGAGGCTTGGCCCATTGGGAGATTCCACAAAGAAACGATAAATAAAGAAACTCAAAAATCATTATGAACATTTTCAATGACGATCATAAACGGTTCTTCTGAACATGGCTTCTCGTAGCTACTCCTTGCTGCCTGTCCCGTTCCCAACACATTCTAAGTCCAAATGTTCTCTTAGCTTCGTTCCGTGGTTAGCAAAATAATTAAGTAGCAGCGCTATTCGAGGACATGATTATAGCTTAAATATGAGAAAACATGGTAGCATGGGCGCTGTGGCTTAGCTGGTAAAAGCGCCTGTCTTGTAAACAGGAGATCCTGGGCTCAAATCCCAGCAGTGCCTTGTTTGCATGGAAGTTTCCTCCTGAAAACCAGTTGTGTCATTATGTTCATTTTGGTAAATGTCTTACTCAACAAATATTTGGACTGTACCTCGAACCAGGGCATATGGCGTTGCCAGAATTCTCCTTCTCCTCCTCCTCTGTCTGCATGTTAGCATTTTACGAGGACAGCGTCGCTGTAACCTAGGCATAGGCTGCAAAAGAATATTGTGAATATGACTTAAGTCCAAATGTTGACTTGTTTGAGATTATGAAAAGTGAAATTTTTCTGCTTTTCCTCATTTTAAGAGTGCAGTTAATTCAATGTTTCACAGGTTAAACAAAACAAAACATCTGATGACATTTTACTTTTCAGGGCAATGACTATAAAAAGAACAAGAAGTTGCAACCCTATTAACACAAAATTCAGAGGCGCTGTGGCTTAGTTGGTCAAAGTGCCTGTCTAGTAAACAGGAGATCCTGGGTTCAAATCCCAGCAGTGCCTTGGGCTACGTCAACTGTTTTCACATACTCAAAGGGCACTTATCAGGTATTTAAGACATTCATACAAAGCGTGGATATCTTTCTCAACAGCATGTAAAGCAGTGCTCTCAAAGTCAACTTGCCTCGGGGACGCTGGAGGCAGAGCATGGGTGAGGCTTGGCCCATTGGGAGATTCCACAAAAAAACGATAAATAAATAAACACGAAAAGAAACTCAAACATCATTATTAACATTTTCAATGACGATCATAAACGGTTCTTCTGAACATGGCTTCTCTTAGCTACTCCTTGCTGCCTGTCCCGTTCCCAACACATTCTAAGTCCAAATGTTCTCTTAGCTTCGTTCCGTGGTTAGCAAAATAATTAAGTAGCAGCGCAATTCGAGGACATGATTATAGCTTAAATATGAGAGAACATGGTAGCATGGGCGCTGTGGCTTAGCTGGTAAAAGCGCCTGTCTTGTAAACAGGAGATCCTGGGCTCAAATCCCAGCAGTGCCTTGCTTGCATGGAAGTTTGCTCCTGAAAACCAGTTGTGTCATTATGTTCATTTTGGTAAATGTCTTACTCAACAAATATTTGGACTGTACCTCGAACCAGGGCATATGGCGTTGCCAGAAATATCCTTCTCCTCCTCCTCTGTCTGCATGTTAGCATTTTACGAGGACAGCGTCGCTGTAACCTAGGCATAGGCTGCAAAAGAATATTGTGAATATGACTTAAGTCCAAATGTTGACTTGTTTGAGATTATGAAAAGTGAAATTTTTCTGCTTTTCCTCATTTTAAGAGTGCAGTTAATTCACTGTTTCACAGGTTAAACAAAACAAAACATCTGATGACATTTTACTTTTCAGGTCAATGACTATAAAAAGAACAAGAAGTTGCAACCCTATTAACACAAAATTCAGAGGCGCTGTGGCTTAGTTGGTCAAAGTGCCTGTCTAGTAAACAGGAGATCCTGGGTTCAAATCCCAGCAGTGCCTTGGGCTACGTCAACTGTTTTCACATACTCAAAGGGCACTTATCAGGTATTTAAGACATTCATACAAAGCGTGGATATCTTGCTCAACAGCATGTAAAGCAGTGCTCTCAAAGTCAACTTGCCTCGGGGACGCTGGAGGCAGAGCATGGGTGAGGCTTGGCCCATTGGGAGATTCCACAAAGAAACGATAAATAAAGAAACTCAAAAATCATTATGAACATTTTCAATGACGATCATAAACGGTTCTTCTGAACATGGCTTCTCTTAGCTACTCCTTGCTGCCTGTCCCGTTCCCAACACATTCTAAGTCCAAATGTTCTCTTAGCTTCGTTCCGTGGTTAGCAAAATAATTAAGTAGCAGCGCAATTCGAGGACATGATTATAGCTTAAATATGAGAGAACATGGTAGCATGGGCGCTGTGGCTTAGCTGGTAAAAGCGCCTGTCTTGTAAACAGGAGATCCTGGGCTCAAATCCCAGCAG
The DNA here is from genome assembly GCA_036937835.1 of Pampus argenteus. Taxonomy (NCBI): domain Eukaryota; kingdom Metazoa; phylum Chordata; class Actinopteri; order Scombriformes; family Stromateidae; genus Pampus; species Pampus argenteus. The sequence goes on along the minus strand of CM072871.1, from coordinate 18,702,644 downwards.
TGCCTTGCTTGCATGGAAGTTTGCTCCTGAAAACCAGTTGTGTCATTATGTTCATTTTGGTAAATGTCTTACTCAACAAATATTTGGACTGTACCTCGAACCAGGGCATATGGCGTTGCCAGAAATATCCTTCTCCTCCTCCTCTGTCTGCATGTTAGCATTTTACGAGGACAGCGTCGCTGTAACCTAGGCATAGGCTGCAAAAGAATATTGTGAATATGACTTAAGTCCAAATGTTGACTTGTTTGAGATTATGAAAAGTGAAATTTTTCTGCTTTTCCTCATTTTAAGAGTGCAGTTAATTCACTGTTTCACAGGTTAAACAAAACAAAACATCTGATGACATTTTACTTTTCAGGTCAATGACTATAAAAAGAACAAGAAGTTGCAACCCTATTAACACAAAATTCAGAGGCGCTGTGGCTTAGTTGGTCAAAGTGCCTGTCTAGTAAACAGGAGATCCTGGGTTCAAATCCCAGCAGTGCCTTGGGCTACGTCAACTGTTTTCACATACTCAAAGGGCACTTATCAGGTATTTAAGACATTCATACAAAGCGTGGATATCTTGCTCAACAGCATGTAAAGCAGTGCTCTCAAAGTCAACTTGCCTCGGGGACGCTGGAGGCAGAGCATGGGTGAGGCTTGGCCCATTGGGAGATTCCACAAAGAAACGATAAATAAAGAAACTCAAAAATCATTATGAACATTTTCAATGACGATCATAAACGGTTCTTCTGAACATGGCTTCTCGTAGCTACTCCTTGCTGCCTGTCCCGTTCCCAACACATTCTAAGTCCAAATGTTCTCTTAGCTTCGTTCCGTGGTTAGCAAAATAATTAAGTAGCAGCGCTATTCGAGGACATGATTATAGCTTAAATATGAGAAAACATGGTAGCATGGGCGCTGTGGCTTAGCTGGTAAAAGCGCCTGTCTTGTAAACAGGAGATCCTGGGCTCAAATCCCAGCAGTGCCTTGTTTGCATGGAAGTTTCCTCCTGAAAACCAGTTGTGTCATTATGATCTTTTTGGTAAATGTCTTACTCAACAAATATTTGGACTGTACCTCGAACCAGGGCATATGGCGTTGCCAGAATTCTCCTTCTCCTCCTCCTCTGTCTGCATGTTAGCATTTTACGAGGACAGCGTCGCTGTAACCTAGGCATAGGCTGCAAAAGAATATTGTGAATATGACTTAAGTCCAAATGTTGACTTGTTTGAGATTATGAAAAGTGAAATTTTTCTGCTTTTCCTCATTTTAAGAGTGCAGTTAATTCAATGTTTCACAGGTTAAACAAAACAAAACATCTGATGACATTTTACTTTTCAGGGCAATGACTATAAAAAGAACAAGAAGTTGCAACCCTATTAACACAAAATTCAGAGGCGCTGTGGCTTAGTTGGTCAAAGTGCCTGTCTAGTAAACAGGAGATCCTGGGTTCAAATCCCAGCAGTGCCTTGGGCTACGTCAACTGTTTTCACATACTCAAAGGGCACTTATCAGGTATTTAAGACATTCATACAAAGCGTGGATATCTTTCTCAACAGCATGTAAAGCAGTGCTCTCAAAGTCAACTTGCCTCGGGGACGCTGGAGGCAGAGCATGGGTGAGGCTTGGCCCATTGGGAGATTCCACAAAAAAACGATAAATAAATAAACACGAAAAGAAACTCAAACATCATTATTAACATTTTCAATGACGATCATAAACGGTTCTTCTGAACATGGCTTCTCTTAGCTACTCCTTGCTGCCTGTCCCGTTCCCAACACATTCTAAGTCCAAATGTTCTCTTAGCTTCGTTCCGTGGTTAGCGAAATAATTAAGTAGCAGCGCAATTCGAGGACATGAATATAGCTTAAATATGAGAGAACATGGTAGCATGGGCGCTGTGGCTTAGCTGGTAAAAGCGCCTGTCTTGTAAACAGGAGATCCTGGGCTCAAATCCCAGCAGTGCCTTGCTTGCATGGAAGTTTGCTCCTGAAAACCAGTTGTGTCATTATGTTCATTTTGGTAAATGTCTTACTCAACAAATATTTGGACTGTACCTCGAACCAGGGCATATGGCGTTGCCAGAAATATCCTTCTCCTCCTCCTCTGTCTGCATGTTAGCATTTTACGAGGACAGCGTCGCTGTAACCTAGGCATAGGCTGCAAAAGAATATTGTGAATATGACTTAAGTCCAAATGTTGACTTGTTTGAGATTATGAAAAGTGAAATTTTTCTGCTTTTCCTCATTTTAAGAGTGCAGTTAATTCACTGTTTCACAGGTTAAACAAAACAAAACATCTGATGACATTTTACTTTTCAGGTCAATGACTATAAAAAGAACAAGAAGTTGCAACCCTATTAACACAAAATTCAGAGGCGCTGTGGCTTAGTTGGTCAAAGTGCCTGTCTAGTAAACAGGAGATCCTGGGTTCAAATCCCAGCAGTGCCTTGGGCTACGTCAACTGTTTTCACATACTCAAAGAGCACTTATCAGGTATTTAAGACATTCATACAAAGCGTGGATATCTTGCTCAACAGCATGTAAAGCAGTGCTCTCAAAGTCAACTTGCCTCGGGGACGCTGGAGGCAGAGCATGGGTGAGGCTTGGCCCATTGGGAGATTCCACAAAGAAACGATAAATAAAGAAACTCAAAAATCATTATGAACATTTTCAATGACGATCATAAACGGTTCTTCTGAACATGGCTTCTCTTAACTACTCCTTGCTGCCTGTCCCGTTCCCAACACATTCTAAGTCCAAATGTTCTCTTAGCTTCGTTCCGTGGTTAGCAAAATAATTAAGTAGCAGCGCTATTCGAGGACATGATTATAGCTTAAATATGAGAAAACATGGTAGCATGGGCGCTGTGGCTTAGCTGGTAAAAGCGCCTGTCTTGTAAACAGGAGATCCTGGGCTCAAATCCCAGCAGTGCCTTGTTTGCATGGAAGTTTCCTCCTGAAAACCAGTTGTGTCATTATGTTCATTTTGGTAAATGTCTTACTCAACAAATATTTGGACTGTACCTCGAACCAGGGCATATGGCGTTGCCAGAATTCTCCTTCTCCTCCTCCTCTGTCTGCATGTTAGCATTTTACGAGGACAGCGTCGCTGTAACCTAGGCATAGGCTGCAAAAGAATATTGTGAATATGACTTAAGTCCAAATGTTGACTTGTTTGAGATTATGAAAAGTGAAATTTTTCTGCTTTTCCTCATTTTAAGAGTGCAGTTAATTCAATGTTTCACAGGTTAAACAAAACAAAACATCTGATGACATTTTACTTTTCAGGTCAATGACTATAAAAAGAACAAGAAGTTGCAACCCTATTAACACAAAATTCAGAGGCGCTGTGGCTTAGTTGGTCAAAGTGCCTGTCTAGTAAACAGGAGATCCTGGGTTCAAATCCCAGCAGTGCCTTGGGCTACGTCAACTGTTTTCACATACTCAAAGGGCACTTATCAGGTATTTAAGACATTCATACAAAGCGTGGATATCTTGCTCAACAGCATGTAAAGCAGTGCTCTCAAAGTCAACTTGCCTCGGGGACGCTGGAGGCAGAGCACGGGTGAGGCTTGGCCCATTGGGAGATTCCACAAAAAAACGATAAATAAAGGAACTCAAACATCATTATTAACATTTTCAATGACGATCATAAACGGTTCTTCTGAACATGGCTTCTCTTAGCTACTCCTTGCTGCCTGTCCCGTTCCCAACACATTCTAAGTCCAAATGTTCTCTTAGCTTCGTTCCGTGGTTAGCAAAATAATTAAGTAGCAGCGCTATTCGAGGACATGATTATAGCTTAAATATGAGAGAACATGGCAGCATGGGCGCTGTGGCTTAGCTGGTAAAAGCGCCTGTCTTGTAAACAGGAGATCCTGGGCTCAAATCCCAGCAGTGCCTTGCTTGCATGGAAGTTTCCTCCTGAAAACCAGTTGTGTCATTATGATCTTTTTGGTAAATGTCTTACTCAACAAATATTTGGACTGTACCTCGAACCAGGGCATATGGCGTTGCCAGAATTCTCCTTCTCCTCCTCCTCTGTCTGCATGTTAGCATTTTACGAGGACAGCGTCGCTGTAACCTAGGCATAGGCTGCAAAAGAATATTGTGAATATGACTTAAGTCCAAATGTTGACTTGTTTGAGATTATGAAAAGTGAAATTTTTCTGCTTTTCCTCATTTTAAGAGTGCAGTTAATTCAATGTTTCACAGGTTAAACAAAACAAAACATCTGATGACATTTTACTTTTCAGGGCAATGACTATAAAAAGAACAAGAAGTTGCAACCCTATTAACACAAAATTCAGAGGCGCTGTGGCTTAGTTGGTCAAAGTGCCTGTCTAGTAAACAGGAGATCCTGGGTTCAAATCCCAGCAGTGCCTTGGGCTACGTCAACTGTTTTCACATACTCAAAGGGCACTTATCAGGTATTTAAGACATTCATACGAAGGGTGGCTATCTTGCTCAACAGCATGTAAAGCAGTGCTCTCAAAGTCAACTTGCCTCGGGGATGCTGGAGGCAGAGCATGGGTGAGGCTTGGCCCATTGGGAGATTCCACAAAAAAACGATAAATAAAGGAACTCAAACATCATTATTAACATTTTCAATGACGATCATAAACGGTTCTTCTGAACATGGCTTCTCTTAGCTACTCCTTGCTGCCTGTCCCGTTCCCAACACATTCTAAGTCCAAATGTTCTCTTAGCTTCGTTCCGTGGTTAACAAAATAATTAAGTAGCAGCGCTATTCGAGGACATGATTATAGCTTAAATATGAGAGAACATGGTAGCATGGGCGCTGTGGCTTAGCTGGTAAAAGCACAAGATTCAGAGGCGCTGTGGCTTAGTTGGTTAAAGTGCCTGTCTAGTAAACAGGAGATCCTGGGTTCAAATCCCAGCAGTGCCTTGTGCTATGTCAACTGTTTTCACATACTCAAAAAGGCACTTATCAGGTATTTAAGACATTCATACGAAGCGTGGATATCTTGCTTAATAACCTTTTTGACAGCATGTAAAGCAGTGCTCTCAAACTCAATTTGCCTGGGGGACGCTGGAGGCAGAGCATGGGAGAGGCTTGGCCCATTGGGAGATTCCACAAAAAAACGAGACCCCTGATTGAAAAGCACCAAAAGAGGCATTGTAGCTTAGTGGTAAAAGCGCCTGTCTCGTAAACAGGAGATCCTGGGTTCAACTCCCAGCAGTGCCTTGGGCTTACTTAAACTGTTTTCACATACTCAAAGGGCACTTATCAGGTAATTAAGACATTCATACGAAGGGTGGCTATCTTGCTCAACAGCATGTAAAGCAGTGCTCTCAAAGTCAACTTGCCTCGGGAATGCTGGAGGCAGAGCATGGGTGAGGCTTGGCCCATTGGGAGATTCCACAAAAAAACGATAAATAAATAAACACGAAAAGAAACTCAAACATCATTATTAACATTTTCAATGACGATCATAAACGGTTCTTCTGAACATGGCTTCTCTTAGCTACTCCTTGCTGCCTGTCCCGTTCCCAACACATTCTAAGTCCAAATGTTCTCTTTGCTTCGTTCCGTGGTTAGCAAAATAATTAAGTAGCAGCGCTATTCGAGGACATGATTATAGCTTAAATATGAGAGAACATGGTAGCATGGGCGCTGTGGCTTAGCTGGTAAAAGCGCCTGTCTTGTAAACAGGAGATCCTGGGCTCAAATCCCAGCAGTGCCTTGCTTGCATGGAAGTTTCCTCCTGAAAACCAGTTGTGTCATTATGTTCATTTTGGTAAATGTCTTACTCAACAAATATTTGGACTGTACCTCGAACCAGGGCATATGGCGTTGCCAGAATTCTCCTTCTCCTCCTCCTCTGTCTGCATGTTAGCATTTTACGAGGACAGCGTCGCTGTAACCTAGGCATAGGCTGCAAAAGAATATTGTGAATATGACTTAAGTCCAAATGTTGACTTGTTTGAGATTATGAAAAGTGAAATTTTTCTGCTTTTCCTCATTTTAAGAGTGCAGTTAATTCACTGTTTCACAGGTTAAACAAAACAAAACATCTGATGACATTTTACTTTTCAGGTCAATGACTATAAAAAGAACAAGAAGTTGCAACCCTATTAACACAAAATTCAGAGGCGCTGTGGCTTAGTTGGTCAAAGTGCCTGTCTAGTAAACAGGAGATCCTGGGTTCAAATCCCAGCAGTGCCTTGGGCTACGTCAACTGTTTTCACATACTCAAAGGGCACTTATTAGGTATTTAAGACATTCATACAAAGCGTGGATATCTTTCTCAACAGCATGTAAAGCAGTGCTCTCAAAGTCAACTTGCCTCGGGGACGCTGGAGGCAGAGCATGGGTGAGGCTTGGCCCATTGGGAGATTCCACAAAAAAACGATAAATAAAGGAACTCAAACATCATTATTAACATTTTCAATGACGATCATAAACGGTTCTTCTGAACATGGCTTCTCTTAGCTACTCCTTGCTGCCTGTCCCGTTCCCAACACATTCTAAGTCCAAATGTTCTCTTAGCTTCGTTCCGTGGTTAGCAAAATAATTAAGTAGCAGCGCTATTCGAGGACATGATTATAGCTTAAATATGAGAGAACATGGCAGCATGGGCGCTGTGGCTTAGTTGGTTAAAGTGCCTGTCTAGTAAACAGGAGATCCTGGGTTCAAATCCCAGCAGTGCCTTGTGCTATGTCAACTGTTTTCACATACTCAAAAAGGCACTTATCAGGTATTTAAGACATTCATACGAAGCGTGGATATCTTGCTTAATAACCTTTTTGACAGCATGTAAAGCAGTGCTCTCAAACTCAATTTGCCTGGGGGACGCTGGAGGCAGAGCATGGGAGAGGCTTGGCCCATTGGGAGATTCCACAAAAAAACGAGACCCCTGATTGAAAAGCACCAAAAGAGGCATTGTAGCTTAGTGGTAAAAGCGCCTGTCTCGTAAACAGGAGATCCTGGGTTCAACTCCCAGCAGTGCCTTGGGCTTACTTAAACTGTTTTCACATACTCAAAGGGCACTTATCAGGTAATTAAGACATTCATACGAAGGGTGGCTATCTTGCTCAACAGCATGTAAAGCAGTGCTCTCAAAGTCAACTTGCCTCGGGAATGCTGGAGGCAGAGCATGGGTGAGGCTTGGCCCATTGGGAGATTCCACAAAAAAACGATAAATAAATAAACACGAAAAGAAACTCAAACATCATTATTAACATTTTCAATGACGATCATAAACGGTTCTTCTGAACATGGCTTCTCTTAGCTACTCCTTGCTGCCTGTCCCGTTCCCAACACATTCTAAGTCCAAATGTTCTCTTAGCTTCGTTCCGTGGTTAGCAAAATAATTAAGTAGCAGCGCTATTCGAGGACATGATTATAGCTTAAATATGAGAGAACATGGTAGCATGGGCGCTGTGGCTTAGCTGGTAAAAGCGCCTGTCTTGTAAACAGGAGATCCTGGGCTCAAATCCCAGCAGTGCCTTGCTTGCATGGAAGTTTCCTCCTGAAAACCAGTTGTGTCATTATGTTCATTTTGGTAAATGTCTTACTCAACAAATATTTGTACTGTACCTCGAACCAGGGCATATGGCGTTGCCAGAATTCTCCTTCTCCTCCTCCTCTGTCTGCATGTTAGCATTTTACGAGGACAGCGTCGCTGTAACCTAGGCATAGGCTGCAAAAGAATATTGTGAATATGACTTAAGTCCAAATGTTGACTTGTTTGAGATTATGAAAAGTGAAATTTTTCTGCTTTTCCTCATTTTAAGAATGCAGTTAATTCACTGTTTCACAGGTTAAACAAAACAAAACATCTGATGACATTTTACTTTTCAGGTCAATGACTATAAAAAGAACAAGAAGTTGCAACCCTATTAACACAAAATTCAGAGGCGCTGTGGCTTAGTTGGTCAAAGTGCCTGTCTAGTAAACAGGAGATCCTGGGTTCAAATCCAAGCAGTGCCTTGGGCTACGTCAACTGTTTTCACATACTCAAAGGGCACTTATCAGGTATTTAAGACATTCATACAAAGCGTGGATATCTTGCTCAACAGCATGTAAAGCAGTGCTCTCAAAGTCAACTTGCCTCGGGGACGCTGGAGGCAGAGCATGGGTGAGGCTTGGCCCATTGGGAGATTCCACAAAGAAACGATAAATAAAGAAACTCAAAAATCATTATGAACATTTTCAATGACGATCATAAACGGTTCTTCTGAACATGGCTTCTCTTAACTACTCCTTGCTGCCTGTCCCGTTCCCAACACATTCTAAGTCCAAATGTTCTCTTAGCTTCGTTCCGTGGTTAGCAAAATAATTAAGTAGCAGCGCTATTCGAGGACATGATTATAGCTTAAATATGAGAGAACATGGTAGCATGGGCGCTGTGGCTTAGCTGGTAAAAGCGCCTGTCTTGTAAACAGGAGATCCTGGGCTCAAATCCCAGCAGTGCCTTGTTTGCATGGAAGTTTCCTACTGAAAACCAGTTGTGTCATTATGTTCATTTTGGTAAATGTCTTACTCAACAAATATTTGGACTGTACCTCGAACCAGGGCATATGGCGTTGCCAGAATTCTCCTTCTCCTCCTCCTCTGTCTGCATGTTAGCATTTTACGAGGACAGCGTCGCTGTAACCTAGGCATAGGCTGCAAAAGAATATTGTGAATATGACTTAAGTCCAAATGTTGACTTGTTTGAGATTATGAAAAGTGAAATTTTTCTGCTTTTCCTCATTTTAAGAGTGCAGTTAATTCAATGTTTCACAGGTTAAACAAAACAAAACATCTGATGACATTTTACTTTTCAGGGCAATGACTATAAAAAGAACAAGAAGTTGCAACCCTATTAACACAAAATTCAGAGGCGCTGTGGCTTAGTTGGTCAAAGTGCCTGTCTAGTAAACAGGAGATCCTGGGTTCAAATCCCAGCAGTGCCTTGGGCTACGTCAACTGTTTTCACATACTCAAAGGGCACTTATCAGGTATTTAAGACATTCATACAAAGCGTGGATATCTTTCTCAACAGCATGTAAAGCAGTGCTCTCAAAGTCAACTTGCCTCGGGGACGCTGGAGGCAGAGCATGGGTGAGGCTTGGCCCATTGGGAGATTCCACAAAAAAACGATAAATAAATAAACACGAAAAGAAACTCAAACATCATTATTAACATTTTCAATGACGATCATAAACGGTTCTTCTGAACATGGCTTCTCTTAGCTACTCCTTGCTGCCTGTCCCGTTCCCAACACATTCTAAGTCCAAATGTTCTCTTAGCTTCGTTCCGTGGTTAGCAAAATAATTAAGTAGCAGCGCTATTCGAGGACATGATTATAGCTTAAATATGAGAGAACATGGTAGCATGGGCGCTGTGGCTTAGCTGGTAAAAGCGCCTGTCTTGTAAACAGGAGATCCTGGGCTCAAATCCCAGCAGTGCCTTGCTTGCATGGAAGTTTCCTCCTGAAAACCAGTTGTGTCATTATGTTCATTTTGGTAAATGTCTTACTCAACAAATATTTGTACTGTACCTCGAACCAGGGCATATGGCGTTGCCAGAATTCTCCTTCTCCTCCTCCTCTGTCTGCATGTTAGCATTTTACGAGGACAGCGTCGCTGTAACCTAGGCATAGGCTGCAAAAGAATATTGTGAATATGACTTAAGTCCAAATGTTGACTTGTTTGAGATTATGAAAAGTGAAATTTTTCTGCTTTTCCTCATTTTAAGAGTGCAGTTAATTCACTGTTTCACAGGTTAAACAAAACAAAACATCTGATGACATTTTACTTTTCAGGTCAATGACTATAAAAAGAACAAGAAGTTGCAACCCTATTAACACAAAATTCAGAGGCGCTGTGGCTTAGTTGGTCAAAGTGCCTGTCTAGTAAACAGGAGATCCTGGGTTCAAATCCCAGCAGTGCCTTGGGCTACGTCAACTGTTTTCACATACTCAAAGGGCACTTATCAGGTATTTAAGACATTCATACAAAGCATGGATATCTTGCTCAACAGCATGTAAAGCAGTGCTCTCAAAGTCAACTTGCCTCGGGGACGCTGGAGGCAGAGCATGGGTGAGGCTTGGCCCATTGGGAGATTCCACAAAGAAACGATAAATAAAGAAACTCAAAAATCATTATGAACATTTTCAATGACGATCATAAACGGTTCTTCTGAACATGGCTTCTCTTAGCTACTCCTTGCTGCCTGTCCCGTTCCCAACACATTCTAAGTCCAAATGTTCTCTTAGCTTCGTTCCGTGGTTAGCAAAATAATTAAGTAGCAGCGCTATTCGAGGACATGATTATAGCTTAAATATGAGAGAACATGGTAGCATGGGCGCTGTGGCTTAGCTGGTAAAAGCGCCTGTCTTGTAAACAGGAGATCCTGGGCTCAAATCCCAGCAGTGCCTTGTTTGCATGGAAGTTTCCTACTGAAAACCAGTTGTGTCATTATGTTCATTTTGGTAAATGTCTTACTCAACAAATATTTGGACTGTACCTCGAACCAGGGCATATGGCGTTGCCAGAATTCTCCTTCTCCTCCTCCTCTGTCTGCATGTTAGCATTTTACGAGGACAGCGTCGCTGTAACCTAGGCATAGGCTGCAAAAGAATATTGTGAATATGACTTAAGTCCAAATGTTGACTTGTTTGAGATTATGAAAAGTGAAATTTTTCTGCTTTTCCTCATTTTAAGAGTGCAGTCAATTCAATGTTTCACAGGTTAAACAAAACAAAACATCTGATGACATTTTACTTTTCAGGGCAATGACTATAAAAAGAACAAGAAGTTGCAACCCTATTAACACAAAATTCAAAGGCGCTGTGGCTTAGTTGGTCAAAGTGCCTGTCTAGTAAACAAGAGATCCTGGGTTCAACTCCCAGCAGTGCCTTGGGCTTACTTAAACTGTTTTCACATACTCAAAGAGCACTTATCAGGTATTTAAGACATTCATACGAAGCGTGGCTATCTTGCTCAACAGCATGTAAAGCAGTGTTCTCAAAGTCAACTTGCCTCGGGGATGCTGGAGGCAGAGCATGGGTGAGGCTTGGCCCATTGGGAGATTCCACAAAAAAACGATAAATAAATAAACACGAAAAGAAACTCAAACATCATTATTAACATTTTCAATGACGATCATAAACGGTTCTTCTTAACATGGCTTCTCTTAGCTACTCCTTGCTGCCTGTCCCGTTCCCAACACATTCTAAGTCCAAATGTTCTCTTAGCTTCGTTCCGTGGTTAGCAAAATAATTAAGTAGCAGCGCTATTCGAGGACATGATTATAGCTTAAATATGAGAGAACATGGTAGCATGGGCGCTGTGGCTTAGCTGGTAAAAGCGCCTGTCTTGTAAACAGGAGATCCTGGGTTCAAATCCCAGCAGTGCCTTGCTTGCATGGAAGTTTCCTCCTGAAAACCAGTTGTGTCATTATGTTCATTTTGGTAAATGTCTTACTCAACAAATATTTGGACTGTACCTCGAACCAGGGCATATGGCGTTGCCAGAATTCTCCTTCTCCTCCTCCTCTGTCTGCATGTTAGCATTTTACGAGGACAGCGTCGCTGTAACCTAGGCATAGGCTGCAAAAGAATATTGTGAATATGACTTAAGTCCAAATGTTGACTTGTTTGAGATTATGAAAAGTGAAATTTTTCTGCTTTTCCTCATTTTAAGAGTGCAGTTAATTCACTGTTTCACAGGTTAAACAAAACAAAACATCTGATGACATTTTACTTTTCAGGTCAATGACTATAAAAAGAACAAGAAGTTGCAACCCTATTAACACAAAATTCAGAGGCGCTGTGGCTTAGTTGGTCAAAGTGCCTGTCTAGTAAACAGGAGATCCTGGGTTCAAATCCCAGCAGTGCCTTGGGCTACGTCAACTGTTTTCACATACTCAAAGAGCACTTATCAGGTATTTAAGACATTCATACAAAGCGTGGATATCTTGCTCAACAGCATGTAAAGCAGTGCTCTCAAAGTCAACTTGCCTCGGGGACGCTGGAGGCAGAGCATGGGTGAGGCTTGGCCCATTGGGAGATTCCACAAAAAAACGATAAATAAATAAACACGAAAAGAAACTCAAACATCATTATTAACATTTTCAATGACGATCATAAACGGTTCTTCTGAACATGGCTTCTCTTAGCTACTCCTTGCTGCCTGTCCCGTTCCCAACACATTCTAAGTCCAAATGTTCTCTTAGCTTCGTTCCGTGGTTAGCAAAATAATTAAGTAGCAGCGCTATTCGAGGACATGATTATAGCTTAAATATGAGAGAACATGGTAGCATGGGCGCTGTGGCTTAGCTGGTAAAAGCACAAGATTCAGAGGCGCTGTGGCTTAGTTGGTTAAAGTGCCTGTCTAGTAAACAGGAGATCCTGGGTTCAAATCCCAGCAGTGCCTTGTGCTATGTCAACTGTTTTCACATACTCAAAAAGGCACTTATCAGGTATTTAAGACATTCATACTAAGCGTGGATATCTTGCTTAATAACCTTTTTGACAGCATGTAAAGCAGTGCTCTCAAACTCAATTTGCCTGGGGGACGCTGGAGGCAGAGCATGGGTGAAGCTTGGCCCATTGGGAGATTCCACAAAAAAACGAGACCCCTGATTAAAAAGCACCAAAAGAGGCATTGTAGCTTAGTGGTAAAAGCGCCTGTCTCGTAAACAGGAGATCCTGGGTTCAACTCCCAGCAGTGCCTTGGGCTTACGTCAACTGTTTTCACATACTCAAAGGGCACTTATCAGGTATTTAAGACATTCATACAAAGCGTGGATATCTTTCTCAACAGCATGTAAAGCAGTGCTCTCAAAGTCAACTTGCCTCGGGGACGCTGGAGGCAGAGCATGGGTGAGGCTTGGCCCATTGGGAGATTCCACAAAAAAACGATAAATAAATAAACACGAAAAGAAACTCAAACATCATTATTAACATTTTCAATGACGATCATAAACGGTTCTTCTGAACATGGCTTCTCTTAGCTACTCCTTGCTGCCTGTCCCGTTCCCAACACATTCTAAGTCCAAATGTTCTCTTAGCTTCGTTCCGTGGTTAGCAAAATAATTAAGTAGCAGCGCTATTCGAGGACATGATTATAGCTTAAATATGAGAGAACATGGTAGCATGGGCGCTGTGGCTTAGCTGGTAAAAGCGCCTGTCTTGTAAACAGGAGATCCTGGGTTCAAATCCCAGCAGTGCCTTGCTTGCATGGAAGTTTCCTCCTGAAAACCAGTTGTGTCATTATGTTCATTTTGGTAAATGTCTTACTCAACAAATATTTGGACTGTACCTCGAACCAGGGCATATGGCGTTGCCAGAATTCTCCTTCTCCTCCTCCTCTGTCTGCATGTTAGCATTTTACGAGGACAGCGTCGCTGTAACCTAGGCATAGGCTGCAAAAGAATATTGTGAATATGACTTAAGTCCAAATGTTGACTTGTTTGAGATTATGAAAAGTGAAATTTTTCTGCTTTTCCTCATTTTAAGAGTGCAGTTAATTCACTGTTTCACAGGTTAAACAAAACAAAACATCTGATGACATTTTACTTTTCAGGTCAATGACTATAAAAAGAACAAGAAGTTGCAACCCTATTAACACAAAATTCAGAGGCGCTGTGGCTTAGTTGGTCAAAGTGCCTGTCTAGTAAACAGGAGATCCTGGGTTCAAATCCCAGCAGTGCCTTGGGCTACGTCAACTGTTTTCACATACTCAAAGAGCACTTATCAGGTATTTAAGACATTCATACAAAGCGTGGATATCTTGCTCAACAGCATGTAAAGCAGTGCTCTCAAAGTCAACTTGCCTCGGGGACGCTGGAGGCAGAGCATGGGTGAGGCTTGGCCCATTGGGAGATTCCACAAAAAAACGATAAATAAATAAACACGAAAAGAAACTCAAACATCATTATTAACATTTTCAATGACGATCATAAACGGTTCTTCTGAACATGGCTTCTCTTAGCTACTCCTTGCTGCCTGTCCCGTTCCCAACACATTCTAAGTCCAAATGTTCTCTTAGCTTCGTTCCGTGGTTAGCAAAATAATTAAGTAGCAGCGCTATTCGAGGACATGATTATAGCTTAAATATGAGAGAACATGGTAGCATGGGCGCTGTGGCTTAGCTGGTAAAAGCACAAGATTCAGAGGCGCTGTGGCTTAGTTGGTTAAAGTGCCTGTCTAGTAAACAGGAGATCCTGGGTTCAAATCCCAGCAGTGCCTTGTGCTATGTCAACTGTTTTCACATACTCAAAAAGGCACTTATCAGGTATTTAAGACATTCATACGAAGCGTGGATATCTTGCTTAATAACCTTTTTGACAGCATGTAAAGCAGTGCTCTCAAACTCAATTTGCCTGGGGGACGCTGGAGGCAGAGCATGGGTGAAGCTTGGCCCATTGGGAGATTCCACAAAAAAACGAGACCCCTGATTAAAAAGCACCAAAAGAGGCATTGTAGCTTAGTGGTAAAAGCGCCTGTCTCGTAAACAGGAGATCCTGGGTTCAACTCCCAGCAGTGCCTTGGGCTTACTTAAACTGTTTTCACATACTCAAAGGGCACTTATCAGGTATTTAAGACATTCATACGAAGCGTGGCTATCTTGCTCAACAGCATGTAAAGCAGTGTTCTCAAAGTCAACTTGCCTCAAGAAAGCTGGAGGCAGAGCATGGGTGAGGCTTGGCCCATTGGGAGATTCCACAAAAAAACGATAAATAAATAAACACGAAAAGAAACTCAAACATCATTATTAACAAATTTAAATGACGATCATAAACGGTTCTTCTGAACATGGCTTCTCTTAGCTACTCTTTGCTGCCTGTCCCGTTCCCAACACATTCTAAGTCCAAATGTTCTCTTAGCTTCGTTCCGTGGTTAGCAAAATAATTAAGTAGCAGCGCTATTCGAGGACATGATTATAGCTTAAATATGAGAGAACATGGTAGCATGGGCGCTGTGGCTTAGCTGGTAAAAGCGCCTGTCTTGTAAACAGGAGATCCTGGGCTCAAATCCCAGCAGTGCCTTGCTTGCATGGAAGTTTTCTCCTGAAAACCAGTTGTGTCATTATGTTCATTTTGGTAAATGTCTTACTCAACAAATATTTGGACTGTACCTCGAACCAGGGCATATGGCGTTGCCAGAATTCTCCTTCTCCTCCTCCTCTGTCTGCATGTTAGCATTTTACCAGGACAGCGTTGCTGTAACCTAGGCATAGGCTGCAAAAGAATATTGTGAATATGACTTAAGTCCAAATGTTGACTTGTTTGAGATTATGAAAAGTGAAATTTTTCTGCTTTTCCTCATTTTAAGAGTGCAGTTAATTCAATGTTTCACATGTTAAACAAAACAAAACATCTGATGACATTTTACTTTTCAGGTCATTGACTATAAAAAGAACAAGAAGTTGCAACCCTATTAACACAAAATTCAGAGGCGCTGTGGCTTAGTTGGTCAAAGTGCCTGTCTAGTAAACAGGAGATCCTGGGTTCAAATCCCAGCAGTGCCTTGTGCTATGTCAACTGTTTTCACATACTCAAAAAGGCACTTATCAGGTATTTAAGACATTCATACTAAGCGTGGATATCTTGCTTAATAACCTTTTTGACAGCATGTAAAGCAGTGCTCTCAAACTCAATTTGCCTGGGGGACGCTGGAGGCAGAGCATGGGTGAAGCTTGGCCCATTGGGAGATTCCACAAAAAAACGAGACCCCTGATTAAAAAGCACCAAAAGAGGCATTGTAGCTTAGTGGTAAAAGCGCCTGTCTCGTAAACAGGAGATCCTGGGTTCAACTCCCAGCAGTGCCTTGGGCTTACGTCAACTGTTTTCACATACTCAAAGGGCACTTATCAGGTATTTAAGACATTCATACAAAGCGTGGATATCTTTCTCAACAGCATGTAAAGCAGTGCTCTCAAAGTCAACTTGCCTCGGGGACGCTGGAGGCAGAGCATGGGTGAGGCTTGGCCCATTGGGAGATTCCACAAAAAAACGATAAATAAATAAACACGAAAAGAAACTCAAACATCATTATTAACATTTTCAATGACGATCATAAACGGTTCTTCTGAACATGGCTTCTCTTAGCTACTCCTTGCTGCCTGTCCCGTTCCCAACACATTCTAAGTCCAAATGTTCTCTTAGCTTCGTTCCGTGGTTAGCAAAATAATTAAGTAGCAGCGCTATTCGAGGACATGATTATAGCTTAAATATGAGAGAACATGGTAGCATGGGCGCTGTGGCTTAGCTGGTAAAAGCGCCTGTCTTGTAAACAGGAGATCCTGGGTTCAAATCCCAGCAGTGCCTTGCTTGCATGGAAGTTTCCTCCTGAAAACCAGTTGTGTCATTATGTTCATTTTGGTAAATGTCTTACTCAACAAATATTTGGACTGTACCTCGAACCAGGGCATATGGCGTTGCCAGAATTCTCCTTCTCCTCCTCCTCTGTCTGCATGTTAGCATTTTACCAGGACAGCGTTGCTGTAACCTAGGCATAGGCTGCAAAAGAATATTGTGAATATGACTTAAGTCCAAATGTTGACTTGTTTGAGATTATGAAAAGTGAAATTTTTCTGCTTTTCCTCATTTTAAGAGTGCAGTTAATTCAATGTTTCACAGGTTAAACAAAACAAAACATCTGATGACATTTTACTTTTCAGGTCATTGACTATAAAAAGAACAAGAAGTTGCAACCCTATTAACACAAAATTCAGAGGCGCTGTGGCTTAGTTGGTCAAAGTGCCTGTCTAGTAAACAGGAGATCCTGGGTTCAAATCCCAGCAGTGCCTTGGGCTTACTTAAACTGTATTCACATACTCAAAGGGCACTTATCAGGTATTAAAGACATTCATACGAAGCGTGGATATCTTGCTCAACGGCATGTAAAGCAGTGCGCTCAAAGTCAACTTGCCTCAAGGATGCTGGAGGCAGAGCATGGGTGAGGCTTGGCCCATTGGGAGATTCCACAAAAAAACGATAAATAAAGAAACTCAAAAATCATTATTAACATTTTCAATGACGATCATAAACGGTTCTTCTGAACATGGCTTCTCTTAGCTACTCCTTGCTGCCTGTCCCGTTCCCAACACATTCTAAGTCCAAATGTTCTCTTAGCTTCGTTACATGGTTAGCAAAATAATTAAGTAGCAGCGCTATTCGAGGACATGATTATAGCTTAAATATGAGAGAACATGGTAGCATGGGCGCTGTGGCTTAGCTGGTAAAAGCGCAAGATTCAGAGGCGCTGTGGCTTAGTTGGTTAAAGTGCCTGTCTAGTAAACAGGAGATCCTGGGTTCAAATCCCAGCAGTGCCTTGGGCTATGTCAACTGTTTTCACATACTCAAAGGGCACTTATCAGGTATTTAAGACATTCATACGAAGCGTGGATATCTTGCTAAACAGCATGTAAAGCAGTGCTCTCAAAGTCAACTTGCCTCGGGGACGCTGGAGGCAGAGCATGGGTGAGGCTTGGCCCATTGGGAGATTCCACAAAGAAACGATAAATAAATAAACACGAAAAGAAACTCAAACATCATTATTAACATTTTCAATGACGATCATAAACGGTTCTTCTGAACATGGCTTCTCTTAGCTACTCCTTGCTGCCTGTCCCGTTCCCAACACATTCTAAGTCCAAATGTTCTCTTAGCTTCGTTCCATGGTTAGCAAAATAATTAAGTAGCAGCGCTATTCGAGGACATGATTATAGCTTAAATATGAGAGAACATGGTAGCATGGGCGCTGTGGCTTAGCTGGTAAAAGCGCCTGTCTTGTAAACAGGAGATCCTGGGCTCAAATCCCAGCAGTGCCTTGCTTGCATGGAAGTTTCCTCCTGAAAACCAGTTGTGTCATTATGTTCATTTTGGTAAATGTCTTACTCAACAAATATTTGGACTGTACCTCGAACCAGGGCATATGGCCAGAATTCTCCTTCTCCTCCTCTGTCTGCATGGTAGAATTTCAAAGGCGCTGTGGCTTAGTTGGTCAAAGCGCCTGTCTAGTAAACAGGAGATCCTGGGTTCAAATCCCAGCAGTGCCTTGGGCTACGTCAACTGTTTTCACATACTCAAAGGGCACTTATCAGGTATTTAAGACATTCATACGAAGCGTGAATATCTTGCACTGGTTGTTGTTTACCGTCAGATTAGCAATTTCATACAACTCTGATGTCATTTTGGCTAATCTCTATTATTTAATAAATCTCAGCCCTATTTCAGGATATGACTGTGGCTTTAACGATAGAGGACTTGTTTTCAAAGGTTTTAGTTTTGAATTAGCATTTTTACTGTTACTTATTACGTGTGTGGCAGAAGGATGCTGATATAAGCACTTTTAGACATAAACCTAAACGATATGGATGAAGTGAGAAACACATCAGTAATGTAATCATGTATTTATTCAAACTGATAAACCAAATAGAATTTATATTTTGTATCAAACCCTACCAAAGACTTCTTTATACAAGCTCCCTTTAAATAACAGCCTTTTTTGCACTGAAAGCAGATTTGATCTGTTTGATGGTATCAACAGCTTAAGTCAAACAACTGCTTGAATATGTAATCAATATAAAAGTTAAATTAAATGAGTAAATCAACAAGAAGCGAGTCACTCTAAAGATACAGTGTAGATCTAAGCTCTATAAAAACACACACAAACCTTTGGCAGTGGTATTCCTTTTGTATCAAGCCCTTAAGATTTTTTTCAATTTGAAACGAAACCCAGACAGTAAATTCAACTCTCAAACCCATAAATAGAAAAAATGTCCCTTGTTTCCCAAAAGATAGGACAGATGCAGCTTTTCAGCAAAGACACTGTATTCCTTTTACATCTGTTTGAGATGTAAGGAATTTCAGATCCACTGATGGTAGTTCAGTCATATCCTTGAGTGCAAGCACACAAAATACCCCAAAAAAGCTATCACAGTTCTGTAGAAATTTGTCACTTCAGGTATGTGCCACAACGTGACAGTAAAATTACAACACAATTCAGTGAATTAAATATATACTTCCTGTGTCCAGCTTCAGACACATGGTCACCCTGAATACAAGATGTTAAAGGTAAAAATTTGATGCTACAGTGTTAACATTAAGAGTTTACACATTGTCATACTTGACTCCTCAATAAACTTCTCTTATTTCTCATTCACATTTAATGCTTTGCCAGCCATTTGCTACACTTGCTTTGTAGTAATATTTAAGTTACAAATTTGAATTAAACATTTTGTTCGCATACAGAGCCAAGACAGTTTTGGACTAGTTATAATGCCAATGTGAAAGCTTTACACCACACTATGACAGGAGTGTGATATAAAAAAAAGAAAAAGAAAAACAAGAGTCCAAAGTTCATCCCTTCAGGTATTACTGCATCCATCTTTGCGACTCAAGATTGGGAGGGCAGGACCAAGCCGAAGTGCAGCACCAACAGACCGTCCTTGGAAAAAAAATATAATTTTTTTTTTTTTAAAGGATCAATGTTCTAGGCCTTCAATAACATTAAATTTGAAGTTTGTTCCCACTGAGTGTGTGTCTGTGGTACTCACCTGCAGTGCCTCTGATCCCACAGAGCTCTGTATGTCTTTGAGCGACTGATAGTGATCTAGAAGATGATCTCCGCAAACCACATCTACCTGCAGGACACACAAACACATTGCACCACTGTGTCAGAAATTCAATCGCACACAGGTGACCTGTCCATAGATCAAAATTTCAAGGACTTCCGCACACAGTTTTGAACTGCCAGGCAGTTCATCTAGAGGAAAACCAAAGAGGAGATATATGGATGTAGTGAAAGAGGACATGAAGGTAGTTGGTGTGAGAGAGGAAGATACAGAAGACAGGGTTAGATGGAGAAAACTGATTCACTGTGGCGACCCCTGAAGGGAAAAGCCCAAAGGAAAAGAAGAAGACCTTGAATATTTAATAAACTGGATGGAGATAATGGATGTAGACTAAAACCGAGAAGGAGTCAGTTTTACATTTTCAAGCAGGGTTGTAAGAATGTAAGAACTCAAAGGTAAGAGTTATACAACAGGTGTGACCTCTGCTGCAATGAACAGTGACTCCACGTCAGTCTTCTTCCATCCTCTCCAGGAAATCAGCATAAGCCGCTAATCCTCATCCACGTGTTACTAAATATAAAATACACCAACACCTGAACGCCGTCTCCCTCAGACTGACCTCAGGAACATTTCCGTTCATCTGTGTTGTAATGACACGAAGACAGATCTGAGTGGAAGTCTGATATTTTGTAATCATAAACTTGAAGACTGAATCCACTGAGCTGAGACAGACATGTGGTATCACCGCACTAATAGTCTAATCGTAATCTGATTACCTGAGCAGGTGACACCCTGCATGCTAGGCTCTGTATGTATTCGGCAGTTGTTTCATCACACATATGCTTTCCTCACTGTGCTGCAATGTGTATATACTGTTGCTGTGGACAGGTTTTGGTGGACAAGCTGAAGCATGGATAAGTAGCTGCTTATAAATCTCCCACAGAGGTGAAATGTTGTGAAGCTCCGAGCAATAAAACTGATGAAACCTCTTGGATGAGTGAGGAAATGTCTTCAAGACAATACAAAATGATGCCGACTTCCTTTGCCGTCATTCTTCCAAGTCCGTCTAAAGCAACAATCAGGATTAAGACTGTGGCTGTGACACTTTGTGGACTGATTAGCTGTAAGCCTGGCAGACTCACCTGGCAGGTTGGGCTGAGCTCCATCTTCCTCCTGATGAACAGCTCCACGTGGCGAACGGTGGCCTGGCCCGACACACGCACGTACCGCCTCTCTAGTGGCTAAACGGGGATAGGGTGAAACAGACTGCATCAAAGTCTTTCAGAAGAATGTCGTTCGTCAAAGACTGGAAGGAATACATAATAAAACTGGAGCTGTCTTATTTTAAGCTGTGAAAAAAGATATATATATATATATATACTTAATGTATTAATGTATAATGGATCTAGCCTACAGTACAACCTTAATCACTACAATCACATTACAATCTTGCTCTTACGTGTTCTTTTGAAGTAATTAGATTTTAAGTAATTACCTTGTAGTTGCTAATCCCCTCTTCAGCCCTGAAAACACAGCAGGAGTCAATATAAGTACAATGATTTGGACTTTTTTGTCATTGTGAGACAATGGGACCATCTGGTGGCATTTCTACACAACTCCATGGTAATTTCATTCATTGTTAAAATTGTTTTTAGTTTTTGACAAAATCAATTAAACATTGAATAAGAAAAGAGAAGCTGTGTTAATTTAACCCTGTCTAAAAGCATTGGTGTTTGCACATTTCCTGTATCAACCTAACAACAGGCATGGCGATATTTAAGCTCAAGTAATTAAATGGGGACCTTAATTATATTATTATAATTATATTTCACACACCGAAGTCTGTTTACAGGTCATGGGAAGGACTTTAAATGTGCATGGGCTGAATATCTTTCATAGTCAATACAGGTGTAATTAATGCAGAAACACCTCCTCACCCCACAAACTCCAGCAGCAGTGACACATCCAGCTCAGGAGGAATGGTGAACACAGACTGGGTTACCGGTATGTTATCCTTCTTCTGCCTCTTCACCACAACAGGACCTGCAGGTGAGACAACCACTGCAAAGCAGGAAAGAGGAAGGACAAGAGATACGAATGAGAAGGAAAATGTTTTGCTTTAATGATGAGCTTTAATGATCCTGCTCATGAAGTTGTAGATTTAAAGTGTTTCAAACACACAGGACACCACTGTTTAATAAAACTTCTGTTTTGTTTTCCAAAATACACTGATTGGCCAGAGGGGGCACTACAGTTAAAGAAGACAAGTCTGTCTCTGACAGAAAGGATGTGCATCACTCCAATGGAAGTCTTTGACAAACAGGTTGTGTTGAGCTTATCTTCAGTGTGAGAATATCCTCCCTGCCCCCTTTTATATACAAGTGTTGACTGGAGCTTTGTCCAACTTGCGTCAACATTGCAATCAATTTAATTAAAATTTTATAAATTATAGGAAAAAAGTGAAATAGTGTATGTTAGATTACCACACATCTACATACGGACAATCTCAGCTGACGTTTCCCTGAGTCTGTTTACTGAAACCATCTTACCTGGTTTTGGTATGTCCAGGCCTCTCTCTTTGTAGAATTTACACATCTGTTCTCTTTCAACTACAGCACCAAAAAAAAAGAGCTCACATTAGAATTAGACATATAATGTAGATAAATTAAATCAATCTGAGTGTATATATATATATATACACACTTACACTCCTCCAAGCAGGGAACCATTTTGTAAACAATATCCTGCAGTTGTCTGTCAGGTCTGCAGGAAGACAGAGGAAAACTTTCTTAGACATCTGAATGATAGCGGATTTCCAATAATGATTTTTTCCCCCTGAAATTTCCATACATCAATTTTGAATAATAGTCATGTCAAAATTTCCAACCCTTGATAATAAACATCATGCGTATGAAAAAAGGAACACATTCTAACATCAAGAATAACTGTAACGTCTCTAAAGCTTTTTCCCTCTCAGCTCAACTATAAAACCTTGGGTGACAGCCATCTGTATAAAATGTGATACAAATTAGTGAATATTAAAAGAAGCAGCAGGCCGACCTGATGTTGTAAAGGGGTTGTGTTTGGTGGACCACAATGCTGCACGTGGGACACCTGTTGCTGTAGAAAAAATGTTTCACGATGCAGCTTTTGCAAACTGGGAAGAGACACAATCACAATGTGAGACACGTCGAATATGGATTTTAATTTTTTTGACAGACTCAAGCGTTTGAACTCACATGTGTGTAAGCACTCTGTGATGGTGGTGGCATCGATGAGGAAGCCGCAGCAGAGGGCACATCGGATGTATGGGTAGAACTGATTGAGAGGGAGCTTGGGCTGTAGAAAACACATGGAGAGGACCAAGTCCAGGTCAGTAACTACAGCCCCACAAGAGGCAATGCAGCCTGGATACATGAAGTCAGGTATGAGGAAATCAACACTACTGTGTTAGTGTGTTGTTAGTATTAACAAGTAGACCACTGCTTGCTCCTCAGTGCATCCTGCATGCAGTGTATACATACATACTGATATGACAATGTAAACGCAGTTACCTCGTCCTCTGAGTCGCTGTCTGCTCTGTTCGTTGACTCATGACTCCTGTGACCATATGGAGGCGGTGACATTCCCAACAGCAAACCTCTCCTTCCTCTCAAAGTTACCGCAACAAAACGGCAAACTAAATAAGTCCTTCAAAAGTACAACTCAGCTTTAAGTTGAGACTAATAAATCTCACTTGTAGATGTCGGTCAACTCGTGGTTGTCTTAGCTACGCTTTGCTAGCTGGCTAACATGTAGCTTCCGTATTATTAAGTATTGGTAGTCCTCAAAACATCAACACACATATGCAGTAATTACTGACAGCTTTCGCTAAGTTACAAATGTTAATGTTACCTAAACTTTGTTAACTTATGTGCCTCAGTCCGTGCTACTACCGCAAGAGGATACGTAATTAAACCCGCCAAATACGATAACTTCCTAACTTTCACGTTATCTACTGTTGTTGCTGCTTCTTCTTCTGGTGTTTAATGGCAGTTGGCAAACAGCTTTTAGGTGCATTAGCGCCACCTTTGTGTTGGAGTGTGTATCAGAACAGTTATAGTTACTATACTATTACATCCTCTTATTAATTCCTGTGTTTTCTAAAAGAAAAACAACCAAAAAACCCCCCAAAAATAAAAATAAATAAAAACTGAAAAAAATAATCCTGTAACCTATATCAATTGAACTCCTCTGTAACATTCCTCTAATACCAAGTGTCATGTGATTCCTTTGGAGTATAATTTTAAGTATCTGTATCTGTCTCTCTTGTTGATATCTAGTATAGTATAAAAATACATGCGCCACCGTCCACATCTACCATAACACGCTTCATTATGTTTAATGTACTGTTCAGACCCGTGTGATCACACCTCATCCTTAATATATTGCCTTTTCTGTTTCTTTTGCTTCCTTTCATTTCTCCTAATTCCTTTCCTTCGATGTATTTGCTGACTTAATTTATCCCTGTAAAATAAATCTCATTATGTCCCCTTAAATTTGCGCTGGTACTGGATATTAGTCTTTATGGCCTCACAGCAAAGTCTCAAAACTTTTTTAATACAGTCTTTGATGCTTGATGATTTATAGATTATACATCCATAATCAAGAACTGACCTGATTATTTGCTGTCTCTCTCTTTCAGAATTAATAATATGTGTAAATTCTCTGACCTTTACTTTAAGGCCCCAGACTTTATCCTCCAACTCTCATTTAATCTCCAACTATATGGGAAAAAAGCCACAAACTGTAAAATATAAATCAAAGAATAAGTGGATTGAAATTAGTCTTTATGAACATTTATTTTGAGGTCCATGTCTTTAAAGACAAAAAGGGGGATCAATTTAGATTATTAGATTTGATCAGCAGGGGGCGCTCATACCATATACAGTATTTATGGTCAAGCAAGATTTGCAGAGGTCCTAACTTTTTTTGTAATTTTGTAATCCTTATTGTTGCTGGATCTCCACTACATTTCTTATTCATATTACATATTACTTTCTATCTACTCCGCTACATGTATTTGTCAGCTTTAGTTACTTTTCAGATGAATATATGACACAATGGTTAATATAACAAGCTTTTAAATTACAACACATTGTTACAGATGAAAACAACTAATTTCCAACCTTTTTGACTTTTGACGTCTCACATAAAGCAGTGTGTAGTCGGGTCATATTTGATGTCTGAGTTGTTAACCGCTCCACCAAATAGTGATTTTAGTTACATTTCAATAAATGTACAATGAACATAAACTGAAAACAGATTTGTGTATCAGAACTTTGTTTTTTCTTCTTTCCTCCCTCATCATCTCATGGCCCCTTAAGATTTATCTGGTGACCCTTTGAAGAGGCCTGACCCCTATGTTGGGAACCATTGGCCTAAAAGAGCTAACTGTATATAAAGTAGTTGAAACTAGCTCCACCTCCA
Source organism: Pampus argenteus (assembly GCA_036937835.1). NCBI lineage: Eukaryota > Metazoa > Chordata > Actinopteri > Scombriformes > Stromateidae > Pampus > Pampus argenteus. The sequence continues at coordinate 18,677,650 of CM072871.1, read as the reverse complement.
GCAGCTACAACGGTAACATGCTGCTCTAACACTGATGCTTCAGTATCAATCTAATGATGTCATATATAAAAATATATATGTCAGAGGGACCAAAAACACTACTGTTACTGCAAAACTACATCAAGCTGATAATACATGTGTACTTTTATTTATGTGGGATTTTTCAAGCAGGACTTTTATTTGCAATGGAGCATTTTCACTTTGTTGAATTGATACTTTTACCTAAGTAAAAGATCTGAAAACTTTTCCCACCACTGCGTTTGTCCTTATAATGTAACCATATCCCAGTACATGAGTCATAAGCCACCAGTCACCTATATCATAGAGGTCCGGATGTATCTGGTTTCCTACAGTTCCACCTGGCTTTGTGCAGTAACAAGTCTGATGAGTCCTATATAATAGCCTATAATTCCTGTGTTGTGAGCATCATAAAAGCATAATGGCGTTTTCATAATCAAGCATACATGCCGTTTCTGTCTTTCTATTAAGAGCTATCTCCGCCTTCGCCTTTGTAGTAACATTAAACGTTGCAGTGACATGCCTGCTAGAGTCAGGACATCCCCTAACAGACAATCCCAGCAGCATGTCGAAGCAGCACAGGCATTCCTCCATCATCATACAAGAACTCATGATTTACATCATTTTGTGGATGGGATATTGGGAATCCATCACTATCTCATACATTAAAATAGTTTTTTAAGATACAGCTGATGTAATCCATCCTCTTCTTGGCACATGGTTATCTAGTGTGATGTATTTAATGGAAAAACGTTTACAGTATTTGTAAAAGATTGTTCCAATGAAAATTTCAATAAATAAATAAATAAACTTTTTCATCATAATCTGTCAAAACATTAAGTGTTTTTTTATTTATTTAAATGTCAATGTTTTTTTGTTTTGTTTTTTAACATACTGTAGCTATAACATCAGTTGTGGAAAACCAAGTCATATAAAATATGTGATTTGCTGGATTCTCTTTATTGTTTGTAAAAAAATAAATAAATAAATAAAAGCAGTAACCTGTAATGACTAAAATGATAAATGTATTGCAGTAAAATATACAATATTCAAAAATGTAGTGGAGTAGAAGTATAAAGAATACTACAGTAGTAGTTATAGTAGTAGTTATAGAAATCACACCAGTGATCACTGCATGTTTGTGATGGTCGACTTATCATCCGCATGACTCCAGGTAGATAAGTGGCAGGAATTACATTCGATTAGTGTAGTTTACACATATAAAACAGTGAAATGTTCCTTTTATGTCAGTAAAAAACAACAACAATACAGCATGATGCATATTATGTTGTATTATATTCCCAAGCAGGAGAACATTTGTGTCAAATGTTTTGCAGTTTGATGGATGCCAGGTTTGTTTTCTGTTCATGCTGTCAACAGCATGAGTGAGAGAGAGTCAGAGTATGCAGGCAGAGGCAGGTCATCTTGTATCTGATGGAGGATAATAATAAAAACAAAACAAAACGCTTTCTTGCTGACTCCTAAGAAAACATAGTAGCTCCTTAGACACCAGCTACACCTGGGAAAAAAAACACAAACTCTGTAACTAAGGAACCCCTGGAGGTGCTTTTGTTTCTACATGGATGCAGCAAACACCCACAGTCAAACTGCCCTAAAATACAGCGATATGATCCTTATTATTTATGTGCTTGATACTGAACATACATTCATAATGAGAGGTGGTGAATCTAAGAGGTTTAGTGAGAGATGTTGGATCAGCCTCAGGCATATCCTTTCATGATAATCCTCCAAACATTACCTTTAACCTGATGTCATCGACAGACACTGAACGCTTGCTGATATCTGTGACTTCTTGTGGTTAAAATATTTACTTTTGAGAGATGTCTTTGTGAGGAAGCGTGGATTTCTATGTATTTGCCCAAGGATGTGCGTGGGAATAGAGTTTCATCACATCTGCGGTGTTGTGCGTTTTTAGGGAGTCAAGTGGGATTTTAGCCTTTTTAAGTGTTTCTAGTGTAGACTCTAGGAAGTCATGTAGTTAGTCATGATAATAAGATAAGCAAACCCCCCAAAAACCTTTCATGATACAATCAATTGTGTTCCTGTGTAAATATCCTGATGTCATGACTGAACAGGGAATTTCCAGACATCTGCTCACTGTGTGTAACAGCTTTGTGTCCATGTATTTGCGTGTGGCATTTTAGCAGTCATGTGCATCTTCATACCTGCATGCATGCTTTGTATTGACATTGAAATGACGCAGATCAAAAATGCTCATATGTTTTTTTTTGTTTTTTTTTTAGAAGGCACCGACAAACAACCTATATGAGCTTTTTGAATAACTCAACCAACTTTTCTTGTGGTAATGGGGGAAGCCCCACTGAGAATTAGGTAGTGTTATTTAGGACTTTACTATTTGCTTAAGTTAAGCGATAAATACAACTCAACAGTCATGTGTCTTCTGGAGGATTAGTGGATTCTTTTTCCAGGAAGGGAGAAAACTAAGTTTTTCCACTCATAAAACGCTGGAAATGCTGGTCTTACACAAGTTTTCTCTGGTTTCTCCAAGAACCTGAACTGGATCTGTCAATGCTTGAACAGCTGCAGATGGAATAAAAACAACCATTTTTTTTTTAAAGGCTCTGTATATCATTTAAATCAATTGCAAATGAGAATTTATGCCGACTTTCACTAACGGGTCTAGGCAGCTGGATAATCAACCTGTTTTTAATATTGAACTACAGCCAGTTTTACCCTGATCCTAATCCAGCCTAAGATATTTCTCACAAGTAAGTATCTTGTTTACACAAGGTATAGGTCTTGTGCACAAGATCAATTTTTTTTATTTTTTTTTGCAGCATGATTCCTGAATTTTCATTAGAAGAAGAACAACAACAATCTATTTCAAGATCAAACAGCAGAAACAGCACAACAGTATAACTTGCCTGTATATTATAATGGAGTGTAAATGAAACATGTAGCAAAATTTGAAAGAAAAAAAAAAAGACTTGGATGCAAATGACTTTATCAAAACACCAGTTATATTTATTTCAAGTCGAAATTTTTAAAAGCATTTACAATTTACAACGTACTCGTAGTATATATTACATGTTAGGTACAGATGCTTTATGGTGCACCTCGACACTCAAGACAACAAATCAGCTCAAACAGGCTCTTCATATCAGTGTAGCTTGTCTATTTATATCACTATAACACAGAGCAGTTCTTAGAAATGGGAAGCTAAGACTTCTGTGTAGAACGGTTGCTTCCATTGTGTCCCGCAGGAAATGTTGACCTTCGATTATATGACAAAGTAAAAGTTTTTTAGCATCACTGAAACATTTGACTTTTTATTGTAATGTGTGCATATTTTAGTGACCCGAATTGTTGTTGGATATCTTGAACAAGCATGTGTCAGTCAAGCCTTCACATTCTTCACTCAGCCTGGCAACTTGGGATGGAGTTGGCTGACTGTAAGATATGGTAACATCCCTGCCTCTTGTTGGTTCACAGGAACGTCCTGTTTGTCTCTCCATTTTTATTTTTATTTTTATTTTTTTGTTTGATTGTTCCACATCTGTGCATCTTTCTTTACAGTCTCACATTTAGGACAATAGAAAGGGCTTTAGGGGGAGGAATTGTGGTGAAAGATCAAGACACATCATCACACTCATGCAGAGTTGCATGTGATTTTTGGGTCAAACTGAAAACAAAGCTGCCTGGAGTTTGTTCATACAAACATTTCTCCAGGGCAGAGCTGCACTGGAGGGAGACCTAATCTAATTAGCTGAGTTACAGCAGTAGCAACATCACCAACATGCCGACGGCCCTACATGACTGTTTGGGTATCTTTTCTGACCCTATCTGACCCTTGAATGTTTAATTTTGATTTTTTTTTTTTTTTAAACTGTCTGGCACCCCCCACACTTTCTGATGATGATGCTAATGATATGTTGTTGGTCATATAACTTTAAAGTTTTATTATCTTATAAAACATTAAATTAAAGCAATGAAAAAGGCAGAAAAAAGCTGTCCTGCTACCACAATAGGCAGTTAAAATATTCCATAGGATTCAGAAAGAACATTTAGGGAACTCATCAAGATTCCCTAACAGCTCATCTATAAGGAGAAGCAAACTGGGATTTCGGACACTGATGAATCATCATCGCTCACAGGCGTAATATCTCATAGTGACAGTATACAGTGTACATTCAGCAAAGGTGAAGCATTGCATTGTGGTATTACTTTCTAGAAAAAAAAGCAATGTACACGATGTAAACACAACAATTGTATTCTATTTCTGAATTCCTGTAAATGGTCTTTTTTGTTTGTTTGTTTGTTTTGTTCTCCTTTAATATTCAATTGAGCAATCTTAAAGATTGTCACCATTCGACACATATGCAGTGTAATTAGTTAGATGGCACCTTATCTTGATAACCCAATCTGACTGTTGTTTAGTGGCCGTTAGAGGAGCTGCAGCTTTAAGGCACTTGAGTTAGTTAGTTAGTTTAAAAGAATACTCCGTCGATTTAGCATTGCACTCCTATAACTTCATATTGTTATAAAATTGACGCAGCAGAAGCTGTGATGTCTTCTTTTTTTCCCCCCATTAAGCATTCTTCCTCCTCATCAAAAACAGTTGCCTACATTACCCACAATGCAACGAGACCTGTTGGGAGATCTCACTTTTTTTTTAGCGCTACACTCCCCATTTTCAAACTTGTCAAACAGACTTTGATTTGTAAAAAAAATCAGCCTCTTTAAGCATCCAGTCACTTGGCCACTTACAGAAAATGACTGCAACACTTATTACAACCTGCTATCACAAATGCCGTGGCCAAAAAGTGTCTCAGGGTTATTATCTTCACATATATACACCGCCACTTGGAATGACGTGATCAAAGCTCCACATTTATGGCAGCTCCATTAGCTGAATGAAGACAGTGAGAGGTGGCTGAAAGCTCATAAAGCTACAACCATTTATATTTTTAATCTAGATATTTACTTCCTTCCTTCTCAGTGACAGTTTGCCACTAAATAACTGCACTATGATTCTTTGGTTCTGCACTTACAATTTAACTCTCACATAATTTTCCCAGTTTGGGAATAATAAAGTCTATCTATCTATCTATCTATCTATCTATCTATCTATCTATCTATCTATCTATCTATCTATCTGTATATATCTATATATCTATATATATATGTATAATTTCTTCTTCCACAGCAGCTTTGCCTCACAAATGTTTGTGTTACTTAAACTACAGTCTGTTGGACGTACAAACAGGACCTTCTATAGTGATAGCTGTCAATCGCCTGGAGAGCGGGAGCTGCTGCGTGATGTGCCTTCCCCTCTCAGACCTCCAGGAGACTCTGTGGCTGTTCGGGAGCTGGTGGAAGGTCAGGCTGGAGGCGACAAATGGGCTTGTTGCACATGGGACAAACGCTACGGATCTCTAACCATTTTAGTAGACACCTAAGAAAAAAAAGAAAATAAAGACAAGAAGCAGAAGTTTAAGCAGCTGAACTGACAGCTGTTCAACAGGAAGTCATACACAGTGGCAGACTCAGGCTGAATATAAGGAAAACAACACTTCTTTATTTAAAAGGATGTACTTTTTATATGTAATTTGCAAACATGAACGAGTAACGTTTGATTTCCCAAACACATTTTGAGAATGAGATATTTTGAGCCACATGCAGAAGAACTTTATAGGGTTCTTCATCCTGATTTACCCATAGCTAAGACATTATGATTACAGAACTTTGGTCAGAAAGCAAACCGTCTACAAAGTGCTGCTGTCAATATCACACCTTGGCTACAGGGCAAAAACAGGTCCCAGTTGCATATGCAACATGCTCATGTTCAAGCATGCAAGGACATATGTGGTCAGGAATTTGCTTGTCATTTTCTCCAGGGCAAGTTGCTGATGATGTGTTTCTGCGTTTCACTGCTTCCCTGACTGCGTCAGTTGAGAAAAGGCTAGCAATTTAAAAGTGGAAGTTGTGTGTCTTTCATGTGAACTGGTTATTCAAGATATCTTCAAGAAGTCAAAAAAGACTGCACCAAAAGGGCTATTCTACATGGTATTTATTTTTCTAAAGTTAACTAAGTGAAATTAGTTGTCCAATCTCGTGGATGTTTGATAATAAGAAAAGGCTGGAGAACTTACTTCTTGTGGAAAGCGTGGGAGCATGGGCACACTCCAAGCTCATCCCGGCTGCGAAACTCCTCTAAACACACCGCGCATGTTTGCTACAAAGGGGGAAATGACCATGACACAGTTCAGTCAAATACACAGCATTCACACAGTCGGAAAAAATAATATATTCATTCAACCACGACAGTAGTTCCTTCTTAAAGTTATGATAAACCTCTTTTTTACCACAACCATGATGACAATACTGCATGCTTATACTGTACAGTATGAACAACTCATCTATTCTGTTTTTGCTTTAATTATATGGCAACTACTGGCCATTCCACTAATTTCAAATGTGGCAACTTAACAAAGAGATCATCCAGAAGCGACCACAGTTTGCTGAAAAGCTCCTCTGTTTATATTGTGCACATTGTGGGACAAAACCACACAGAAGTGAAACGAATATACAGACTGACATCTTTGATATTCTCGCTTTTCCCCAACCGTGGTTGCAGTTCACAGCAGAGTACTTCACTAAGGGGTAACTAGATGCTATAGCTAAACAAAATGCCATATAGAGTTACACAGTTCTTTTAGAAACAGCTAAAAACAAAGTAGAGGATTGCAATCTGAATTCATATCTGATAGTATGTAGATGGACATAGAGTTTATTAGTTTGTCCTATAAACTTTAAAAAGGTTTTGACCCGGGACATCAGTGACTTTTACAGATTCCGATTGGACAATCTTTGCCAGCGAGTGTTGGTGAAAAAAACTTGACATTATTGTTGCCTTCAGTTGATTTCGCTACATTTTTTATGAGCCTCTCAACAGCTACAGAATAACGTGTTCCACATTCATTTTGTTCCAGTAACCAGTAGGATTGTTAGCATTGGTCATCTTTGCTTCTTTTGACTACTTCAAAACAGTTTTAATGCCTACTTACACCAAGAAGGCTCAGTTTCTTTCCAGCTCCTTTTAAAACAACCTGTAGACAAGAATGGAGTCATGACAAACGTGCATACATTTCAAATGCAAATGAATCATAACTGGATACGCCATCGACACGTTACCTCGTTGTAGCCGTACTGTTCTCGTGCACCTTGCCGCCTGAGTCTGTGAAACGCAACAAAACAACATTTATAATGATAAGCGATATTGTAATTTAGAGTCACAGAAATTCTATAATGTGCCTGGCGGCTCCATGTCTGTCTTTATCGGGACATGTCTTATCATGCTGTGTGAATCAGCTGGGAAAGTGCTGATAGTGCTTCAAGCAGGCCTGAAATTCAAACAATGCCAAATTCAAGTAACAGCCTGTGAATCTGCGCACACCATGAGAGATCTATGACACTTTCAGGAACATCCCCGCTGCATAAGAATCCCCACTGAAATGATGGTTTATTTGATTTGATTGTAAGTTATTAAAAAGCAGAGACAGATTGACCATTAGACATTTTCAAAAAGGGGCATCTTTGGTCAGCACAGTAACAATTAATAATAATAAAAAATAAAAAAAAATACCAACATGACTGATAAAACATATTCTCATTAAACTATTTAGACTCTTCTGATTCTGCAAACGTTCCCTTCGTCTCAGGCATCATAGGTATGGCTAAAAACAGCCTTATTTGGCGTTCCTTAACCCAAAGCCTGGCTGTAAACCAGCTTTATAAATTGCAGTCAAATATCTAACTGAAAGATAAATGAACAAAGCATAACATCCTTGTCAAAGGTTAAACAGGTTTTTCCAGAACTCTCTGAGGTTGACAGCAGCATGTGTGTGTGTAATTACTTTAAGCAGTGTTCACTTGAGCCTTTGTGATTAGTCAGACAATGCACATGCATGTATTTCAGCACGATGTGATGTATGTACGAAAAGCCCAATGATACCAAACTGGATGAATATGGATGAAACATCTGTTCGCTGCTAGTAACTGAGACCAGTGGCTTGCAAAGGTTTAAGGCGGGATGAGGGGAAGTGACAAACAACAAATAAGTTAATTATAGAAGCTGGGTGAAACTTAAGGTTACAGGTTGATGATATGTGACACCTTTAGGCAGGGTGGAAGCAGATTTCAATTCAGGTTTGACATCCTGTTGAGTTTAAATCCTGCCACAGCGCATTCAAATGTATTCGTCCAAGTCGGAATGAATGAATTGAACCGAACTATATCTTAGGATCGAGCTATTACTGGCCCAGTCGTGCATTTTTGGCCTGTAAAAGTTCATTATTTGTTTGGTACCTGAACAAGTAGCAGCAGAAGATGAGGCTGAGCATGAGGATGAAGAGGCCGATGCCCAGGATGATGATGTAGACGTTGAGCGGCAGGTGGAAGAGCTCTTCTGATGTCATCGTGCAGTAAGGGTCAGATTTCTGCAATCCAAAGTCACACAGACACCCTGTTGAAAACACATTTTAAATTCAGCTGCCACAGTTGATGGTTACATTTTTTTTTTAGGCTGTGACAATCTAAGCTATCCATTATCACACCCACGAATAATATTTCTCCATCAACGGTTGGCATTGGCCAGAAATGTTAATCTAATCCTACTCTCTGGGCCGCACTGTGCCTCAATTCTTACAGTATTCTAAAACAAACTGGAGAACATATTGACGTTTGTCTCTGTGTCTCCAATGCATTCTTAAAAAATGTATGAAACTATGAAACGGCATTTATGAATGAAAACAAAGTCATTTATTTAACCGTGAACTGCCGCAGCACACAGAACAATAGTGAGTTAATGGACATGAGGAATGTTGTCTACATAATGCAGCATTTAGAAATCACCAAGGATGAATAGATGAATTGCATAAATAATGTTTTATACACGGCATTTCAAGACTGTGAATCTATTTGGAAGCATTAAGAGATTAAGACCCACTGTTTATTACATAGACAGAACATATTAGCATAAATGGCATATTATGTATACGTCATACTTAAACTCATGTTGTTGGGACATATATAAAAAAAACATGTTCCTACAAGTTTAGAAATTTTAGTTTTAGGCTTATGAATTGCCTTTAGTTTGGCTTGTAGCTAAGGTTAAATGGAAATTATGGTATTTTTCCCATATTTCCCATATTATTCCTCATAATTGTGGTTGTCCTGACAATGGGTCATGCCAACTTTGCACTCGCTACCTCCGTAATTTGAGATTCCATATTAGAGATAGAGGCAAGCAATACAAATTCACCAGTCCAGAGTCAAACAGCTCTGTACCGGCGAAGAAGAGTGCCAACATAATTGAATATTTCAATAATTGCACAATTAACGGCGAAATTCAGCACTTTAAGCACATTTGACTAGTCTTACGCCTTTCCCCTGCGTCTTGGCAAAGATTCTGAAGAACCATACTGCTTGGCAGAAGAATGATTTGTTCATCAATAAATGACTTGGTATAAATGACGGCATTTTGTTGTTGCTGTGTGTTTATTCCATGAAACCTTGCCAAGTATGTAGTAACTGTTTTATAAAAGCCACAAACCCACACAGCCCACTCAAGGGGATGATTTACATGACGCTCAGACGATCCATAGTCATTCTAACTTTAAATGGGAATAGAATCAGACACAGGCTGAAAAGTAGCAGCGTTTTCTTGTAAAGGGGTCTTACAATGTCAGGATTTGTGAGCTGCATGTTTCTGAACTCAGATGGAAGTTGATATTTTGCATTCAACTGAGCCAAAGTCGAAAGAAAGGGAGAGGAAATAAACAGTGATGAGGGAATAAGCTTTGACTGATTTGTTTTCTTGTCTATTAAACTGTAAACTGTATATTAAACTGTAAACCCAAAGTGACTCACAGCAACGTACCACCTTATTACGTTGCTACAATCAGAATGCTCACTGATTTCACCAGGAGGGAAACACATATTTTTTATCAACTTCACAAGTCCAACAGCAAAAAACCCCTCTCTAGCACTGCAAACTACTTTCATGTGAACTTTTACAACCGTCCTTTGCGTCACACAGGAATGTGTTCCACTTGCTTCTTGGCCCAAAAGCACTTAGTTGCTACAGTTTAGCCTTTGAGAGAAAGAAGTGTTTTTAAGCCTGAGGGGCTTGAAAATGGCACTTTTCATTCCACGCGACCCAAATCAGCCTTAAAACAGCGCTAGTTAATGCCGTCTTAAGGTCGTGTGTCACATCTTATATTGTGGCCGACACCTCTTGGTTCAAAAGTCATTTTCTAATGGACAGGGGTCATAGCAGGAGAGCGTCATCAGGGGACGGTTTGACAGCAGGTTTTTGGGTGAAGGAAGGAGGCAGCTGTAATCTTAGCACAGTGTTGGTAAATCATTGATAGTGGAGCGCTAAAAGGTAGGCCACCTTGGAAATGCATGTAGTCTGAAGGAGGACGGTAGCCGAACGCTGCTCAGTGGGAATAATAGGCTCAGTTGTGTGTAACGACTTGCTACTGTCAAACTATTGACATACTAAATCATGTTGCACTGTTAGCGATCAACTAGGCAAACAGGTTGCCACAGCAGTATAACAAGTTATATAGCATTACTTTTTATTTGGTCGATTTTAACAAGTTATATATTGGAGGCAGCTAACACGTGTTTTTGTCATTTGATTGGCCATTACTGAAAGTAAATATTTAGTAACAACTAATCCCTATGTAACAGATAGTTTCTCGGGTGCAACCCATTTTAATTAGTTTAATTTAACCCTTTACTTATAATAAGGAGACGTTTAAATTTAGGGAAAGATATTGCAACTTACTTGGTTGGTTACACCATTGGACAGGATGCATCAAATGTGTGGATGTTCAGATGGCGAACCCAAGAAAATCTTGACCACTCCGATATATCACAAAGTCAAACTTCTCTGAGATCGTTTCTCGGACTAAAAAAGGACAAGCTGAGGCCTTTATGTCCACTGATTTTTAGGTTCAGACTACTTGATCCTGATAGTTGAAGGGGCGGCTGTGCCGTCAAGTTAAATCCTTGTGGCCTGGGGTAAGACCTGAACAGAGACTCTCAGTTCAGAAAGAAGACATCACACAAATAACCAGCCAGTCACTTGAACACTGATTACTCAGCTAGCAGTGACTTATCCTTTAAAAAATTGAAACAAACATCCTCCTTGAGCCAGATTTAGACTCCAAAACAAGACAAAGAAATCTAATTCCTGTTTTCCTTCTGCATGACAAACATTAAGAACAGTCTTGAATCTGTGAATCTTGTAGATAAAAAAGGCAGTAATGCTACTGAGAGTATGAAGAAAATATACTCCAAATCCCATCCAGCACTCTGCTTATGAACCTCTGGCCGAGCAGTCCCTGCTTTTTTGCTTTGTCTCCCCTTCAAAACATTGTCACGAGGCTCCCCCTTCTTATCCTCCTCTTCTTTTCACTCTTCCTTTCTTCTCTCTCCTCCGTCCTTTCCCCTTTAGATCTCCACGTTGCTTTCCTCCTCTCTGACTGTGAAAACCTGCCTTTGCCAATTATGGAGAGACAAAGGGAAGGGACATGGATGGGTTCCCCGGCAGCACGGCCAGCCAACGAGGCAGGCAGCCCTCAGTATTCCTGTGGAAAACAGCTCTTCATCTCTTCCTCAGCCTTTCTGCTCTGAACACAGAACACAAGATGTATAACACAGGAGGACAATGCAGCTGATGTTAATTCAGATTCAGACTGACGCTCTCTTCTCTTTTCCTGTATTTTCTTCTCACATTCACTCTCTCCTTCCTCGTCTCTCTCTTCTCCACTTCTCGTCTACAGCCCACAGTTTGTAAACAGATCCATGCTCATGTGATTCGCTCTCTGCATCACAGCTCTGCTTTCACCGCCCCCTCCTTCCTTCTTGCTTCCTCCCACCTCCCACCTCCCTGCCTCCCGCCCTCTCTTTACCCCTCACCCCTCTGGGTTTTTCCCTCCACACACACACACACACAAGCCCCCCTTCCTCTCCTTCCTTTGCAGCTGCAAGCTATTATTTTAGCAGCAGCAGCAGAGCAGATGGCAGACAGGCAGATGTGGAAGCAGTCTGTGATATGATAGTCATGAGGTGGTTTGATTGATTATATGGTAATTTGGAATTGATCAGTACTGGTGTTAACTGTCTGTGTACAGAAAGACCTAAACCTGAACTGATCCAGATGAGGAAAATTGACCCATTTCCATGGAGGCTGGACTACCAACTTGGCAAAGCGGACAATGGCACCTGAGCCTGAGGCCCTTAGCAAGCCAAAGGTACCAGGTACTCCATGTGGGAATTAGTGTGTGGTTTTAATTAATTGCAAATGTATTTGTTGTTACTGTGTGCACTGCTAAAGCACGTTATAAACTGAAATGAAACGTGTTTGCACGCTGATGTGAGCATTTAGCACAAACCTCACACAGATAGAAGCATCTGTTGCATTGTTGTTTATTGGTACCACAATAGCAATCAATATATCATCAGGAACTTCAACCAACACTATCTAAAACTAACAAAATAAAATCTATATTAGGCATAAGGAAGCAGAATCAATAAAGACAATAAATAATATACTGGGATAGCAACATGCATTCTTTCAGTATTATAAAGATAAGCAAGTGTCAATCACAGGTGACAAGTAAGTACAAGAGAGAGAGACGTGCGAGGACAAAGTTAAACAAGATAGGTAAACATGAGAGGAGTATGGGAGCGTAGCTATGGGAGATGGATTATTAAATATATAAATATATGATCAGTCTGGTGGCATATGAAAGCAGTAGAGACAGTATAAAGACTGGTGTTTCATGCTTGTTTCCTTCAGCTTGCTTCTTGCGGTGGTTCTTTGTTATTTGTTGCTACTGTGTTTCCAATGCTCTCACCTGACCAAATGAACTGAGCCAAAGAAGTAAACACTGCAGAGTTCAAATAAACCACTACACACACACACACACACACACACACACACTTGGTGTGAACATGCCCTGAGGGGTATCAGCCAGAAAAACTGCAGATCAGATCTTCAACTCTGCCAAGTGAGGATTAACTCAAAAACAGTGAGTTTATTTCTTCCACCAGAGCTGCTGCAGTTTGTCAGAACTCAAACTGCAGCTTTCTAAAAGACTTTCATTTGTTAGCCATTTTAACTTAGGACTAAAGCAGTATAATATGTCAAAGTAGTTTATCCTTAACATTTTTTAAGATGACTTCAGAGCAACTAAAGCGCCACCTGCTGGTTTACATGTAGAAGTGCAGCATACAGGAAGCTGTATTTTCTTTAGCAGAACTCTTCCCACATTAAACTAATGTACAAAACCACCACATACACGCTTCCCTGTTTTGTAAGGTGTTAAATTCAAGTCCTTGCCTACAAGGATGGTGAAATGTTTTGAGATGATTCACATGAGGGGAAAAAAGAGATTGTAACGTGGTAACAATTTATATGATTACAGATGTTGTGCAAACAAACTCTGTGTCATTTTGAGCTTGGTTAATCTTGTTGGATATAAATTTGGCCCGGTTTATTTTGGGTAGATTTTGGATTAATCCACAAACTATTTTTGTTCCTGATTGCAACAACAAAGAGCTCAGAATGAGCTAGAGGCTCTTCAAAGTTTGAGACGTGCCTGGGAGGAAACAAGACCATCATGCCCCACGCGCTGTCAAAGCAGATCAATAACCAAAAAGTGGAGCAAGTACCATGTTTTAAATACCTCAGCACTGAAATAGACCAGACGCTCTCTTTCACAGGGCATGGGGAGGCTGTATATAAGAAGACCCAGCTGCGGAAAATTACATAAATAATAATAATAATAATAATAAATCCTGTGCAGTGTCTACCAAGCTCTGATTGAAAGTATCCTGTATCCTGGTTCGTGAGGAGCAAAGCCAAAACTCTCCAGAGTGGTCAACCAGGGAACCAAAATAACAGGTTGCATACAGACCCAGCTCCCAAAACATTATGTAAATACAGTAAACAGGGTGGCTAACTAAATACTGGACGACACATCCCACCCCCGTCATACCTCTTTTGAGATTATGCCGTCAGAGAGGAGTCCCCTGTGCCGTTTTGAAGGAATTTTTCAAAACGGCACATGGCACAGTCCAACAGGAACTAAGAATTAACTAAGAAGATTTGCTGAACTGAACAGCACTTTATTATTACTAGTATTTAATTTTTAACTGCCAACTGGTCAATCTTTGAACTGTATGAGATTTTATTACACAAGTTCTGTGTTGTCCTTTTTTATGTGCACTTGATGTGTACAATATCTCTATGCGAGCTATGCACCAGCGAAAGACAACATTTCCATTGTTGCTTGCATTAATGGACAATAAAGTTTAATGACTGTGTGGACACACTGTGGATCTCGGCTCCCATTTGTTTACATTGAAAATGCATTTGAAGGGGATCTTTAGAGTGAGGAAAACCTCTGTCAGCATTCATATGGACACCTGACTGTTGTTTAAAGACACATTTAATTGTGAACCTATCCTTTAAATAGTGAAATCCTGAGTCAAAAATACAATGTTTTGCTCACTCTTAGGTATTTCTGTTTAGTTAATTTTGTGCAAAGTAAAGTTCCCAACTTGTTTTCTGCAGGGATAGAAGTATTTATTAATATTATACCATATTCCTGAATGTTATGAATATGTGGACATCTAGCTCTATCTATTTTGGTGCTTTTTATGGTGTTCTCTTCATTCTGTCCTTGGTGGTAACCGTGTCGCTTCTCCTGGGTGTCTGGAGCCTGTATAGAGACCATTTCACACTTGAATTAATTGACTTGAATTGATGAGTTAGTACCTTCATAATAGTCACGGATGCAAGGAAGAGGCTGAGATTAGGCACCTAAAATCCACCACAAAGTAGAAAAAAAAAAGACACTTTGTGCCATTTTTGTGTCATTACCTGGCTGTTAGCTGGTGGTTTCAGTATGTCCAGACGAGGCAGTGGTGGTGGTGGCATGTCACTGAACGCATCTTGTAGGAGATGTTAAAATGTTGGTATTTTCCTTCTTATTGTTCTCTCTGGCTACGGTAGGGTGTACGCGACTCACAAAGAGATCGTCTCTGCTGCTCAGCTTTAACATGGCCTCATAGGCTTCATCAGCTTTAGAAAAGGTCACCACGCCAGTCGTGACTCCTTTTTTCACATGTTTCTGAGGTACAAGGGGAAAACATCTCAACCATCAGACAGCGAAATGAATTCTTCAACTTCTTAATCTGCAATAAAGTTACCTGAACTCTAATCACACTGCCAAAGGGTGAGAAGATGTTGAGCAGATCCTCAGCAGTAAATTCGGTGCCTGAACTCACATAGATTTTTATATCCTGTCAGGTCAAAACAGCTGCTCAAAACTGACATCTGACGTCTTGAAGCTCTTTAAGACTTCATTTTCAGACAGCAGCGGGTACACTTTGTCAATCCCTACCATGAAAGAATCCATCTTCATACAGATCTCCTACGTCCTTCTTTTTGATGCTCACTGGTGTTGTAGCTGATAAGATGATAGCTGGTGATGTCCTTGATTTGAACTTGATGTTGATATTCACTTTGACTATTAAGGTTAAGGTCAAACACCAAGAAATCTGAAATATCTGAAATACCAACAAACGAGCTATATTTACAGATACAGAATTAGAATGTGCTTATGATAAAAAAATGTTTTTTTAAATAAATAAGGGGAAAGAGCATAGACAATTTATATTTTTATTCTAAACGGGTTGTTTCAGTTGATTCAAACCAAGCTGTTTCCTAGCAATGTAGGAAACATTCTGTAACTGTAATAAGTGTAAATTAGTGTATTTTAGAAAGCTTAGATCCAGTTTTAGAAAGTGGTGTCTTGGTATAAGACCTGCAGAATAGACTTTAGAGTTGGTAATAAACCCCAGTGATGTATAACAGTTGGATAAAGTGGGCAATTAACATACAAAAAAAAAAAAAAAGAGAGACCAGGTTGTATTATACTATATAAATGCTGGAAAATGAAAATGAATCAAAGTATCTTTAGTGCACTGTGTACAGTGGATAACTAAATGATAGATTCAGACTTGTACTCGAATCATTATTTTGAGCTAAACTTGTCTTCAGCTTTGAATTCATTATGTGGTATTTGATGTCACAGCTTGACTTGACAAATATTCAACTATCAATATAAGACAGATTTCAGATTTGTTTTATGGGGAACCCACATAGTTACTGTTGAAAAAAATTCGACTTTTTGCTCAATCAAATGTATTTGACAGCTACAGTTCAGATTCAAAGCATTTGGAAGGTAATTGGTGGAGAAAGCGATGCTGCATTCCTCTCCTTTTCGTTCTGTGAAGTTTAAAGATCTGCAGCTGTTTGCTATGAGATTTAAAGGAAAATCTACACCCATAACATCTACATTTCAACATTTCATGAGACACAGGTCAATTACTGTTACCGTATTTTAACATTTATTTACAAAGATCTACTGTACACACAGGAAGTGCATATTTCTCATCAGTCCACAAGTTGTTGTCCTCAGCTCCTTCATTTCCATCATCCTCTTCATCTCCATGATGTGGAAAACAAGTGCTGAATGCTTTTCTCATATTTGCAGCATTATCGCATATGATGTGCAATAGCTTCCTTTTGATTTGGTACTCTTGACATATTTGCTCAAATCCCTCACATATTCTTTCCCCTGTATGGGAACTGCTGAACCTATTACAAGCCAGCAAAGCAGATTTCAGGACTAGTCAACCTTCTCCATTATCCAACCAGTGAGCAGTAACTCCTAGGATCATTTTCCGATCTGACCATATGTCAACTGTGACTGATTTTCAGCATTTGCAAGACTGTTCTTTAGTTTTGTCTGCTATTCCAGCACTACACCATCCAGTTTTGAAGTAAGAGTTATTTGGCTAGGTACAGGGTTGTACCTTGTGTCAACAACAGACATGAAGTGCCGGAAGCTTGGGTGTTCTATGATAGACAATAGCAAGTTGCAATCAATAACCAGGTCTGAAAGTACTGAACGTGTGATAGTGTTCAGCTGGGGCTGGCTAGAAGTGTAGTGTTGCTTGTTGCTTGTTGCTTGTGATGAACTGGGAGATTGGTGGCTAACTTGAGTCTGTCGTGGGAGCTGCTTTTGAGCGAAGCCTAGCCTAGTAGTCTCTCTCTCTCCTAGTAGTGGCAGCAACCAAGCAGCAAAATAATAATCGTTTATCTTCTAGCTTTAACCTAAGTTACATCATGTTACTCACCTTTCTTCGTGAGCTTTCCTGAAATGTCTTGCAGTATCAGTAACATTAAAGTTGCAGATGTTGCATGTCGCTCCTCTTTTATTTGGTGTTGTCTGATAATCTTTAAATCCAATATGTATGATTTTCGGGATGGTGTTGGTCTGAGTGCTCTCCATCTCTCCAGGTGATTTAACTCATGCAGTCACGTTTCGTTGGGTGGAGCAGGGAAGTCAAGTCGTTTGTTAATGTTGATCAAGTAAGTCACAAATCTGGCAACTCGAGTCAAGTCATCGACTCGAGTCCCTCTTTGCCTGATACAGATCCTGAAGTCAATTAGATCGATGTCAGACCTTACATTAAAATTTCACAATAAGTATAATAGTACTGCAGCTTCAGTAGGTGTCGAACTGAAGACCCAGAACTCCGTTATGTTAGCTAATTGTCACTTATCATGCACCATCTATCCAACTGTTACATCAGCCCGGGGCACATGCTGAAATACCCACTGTTCCTGCAGTGTGAATATTATGCAATTGTCGTTTCAGAATGTTAGAGTGGCTCTGTATTCAAAGCCTGGTGGAAAAGAAATATTCAAAGAGTCTATCTAAGAGTCTTATCTCTTTTCAGTAGTGTCACAGTCTGCTCCCCTTTCACCTGCCTCTCAGTAATTTTCCATTCCCTCTCCACTCACCTGCCAGCCACGCCCCCCTCATCAGACCTACTCCCTTCACCTGCTTGACTCACCTGCTTCCCATCACCAATCAAGCTAGGATTTAAGCTCTCCCTGCCAGATTGTTCTAGATGCTCACGCAAGACTTTCTAGCACTCTTCTTCGGATACTGCCTCTACTGTTCTGGATCTCTTTCGCAGATTCTTGGATACACATCACTTTGTGCTTCGTGTTGAGAGTTAATAAGTAGTAAATGTTTGCTATCCTATTACTAACTTTGGCTTGCTAAATAGGAATTTATTTACTAGCGATAGTTTAGCTTAGTTGCTAAATTATAGTTGACATGACCTACAAAGCCAGGGTCGTTTGGTCGGGGGTGTTGGTGGATTTTTGTGAGTGATCGCACTTGATGCGCCATGAAAATAATAATCATAAATAACATTGGTTAAACAAAACTTATACGACAGGCACCTCAGCAATTTATCACATGGAGCAAATGCGTCCCCCTTATTCAATCAGGGGAGCAAAGTTATGATCCTCATACCTCACGTTTTAAAAATAAACTTTCTAATCATGTTGTCAAAATCTCAACTTTCTTCACTGTGATGTTAACATTACTAGTGCAGTGCCTGTTCACAATGTGGGTCAATTTGATTATTATTTCTCAAGAAGCACATATTTACATATAATAATTAATAGTATGTGTATATCTGGAGAGATATACTGTGTGTGGTTTGACAAATGTATCAATTAAAGTGATAAGGAATAATAAATGGAATGGTCTAATTCACCAGTCAGACTAAACAGAAGATGAATCGTAGAAGAAGTTTACGATTCTGCTGATTCGTCTTTATGTTTATGAGGTGAATGCAACATCGACAGACTAAATTGTTGGGTTTTTTTGTTTTTCTTTTCATGGTTAATTACCTATTCACATGCATATTACAACACAGGAAGGTTTTTAATGGAAAATGAAAACATATTTTTATCATTGTAAAACGAAAGTGCAAACATAAAAAAGCATTTTGAATAAATAACGTTTTTATTTGTAGATGGAACATCTTCCGGATCCATTTGTGTTGTTGTTTTTCCAGCTTCCTCCCAAGTATTAATGGCTCATTTCCAGCAGGTCACACAGAAGATGATGGAGGCCAGGTGGGCTCCAGGGCATCCCAGCAGGAAGAGAACCATTTACAGCAGGATCAAATGCAAAGAACGGACATTACAGGGCATTATTTAATGCTTACTCTTCTGTAATGTGGAAATTGTGTGTGTGGTTCTGTGCTGCTTGTGAGAATGTGAGGTGGTGGGAGGAACTGACCAGAAGGCCTTTTATTGAGGAGGTGGATGGAGGGATGGCTTATTGGAGGGCAAGGCAGCTCTGTAGCTCCTCCAGAGTGACACGCAGTGCTGGGTCTCTGGCCAGACACATGTACAACAAACACTTGGTTTCTAAAAATGAGGAGAGAAAGCAGGAAATCAAGGTTCAAGGGGGCAACTACAGTAACCTGTGAGGGGGGAAAAAAACTTTGCTTTTGAGAAAGAAGATACTGTCTGGTACAAAAATGTGTCTTACCATGGGACAGTTCACTGTCGATTTGAATGCGTCCCTGGATGAAGTCTGGGGTTGTAAAATACACTTTTCTATGCAGCAATGAATAGAAGAGAGCGCCCAGCTGCCAAACTGTGGTGGGACTGTCCCGGTATGCGCCATCACTAAAGCATTCTGGAGGGGCGTATGCACAGGTACCTGAAACATACAGCAACAGAGAGATGGAGGAAGACAAAGACAGAAAGTGAGAATGAGAAGGGGGCCAAGGTTTCTTTAAACATGAAAGTCATCATTTTAAAAATTGGTTAATTCATATCATACCACAGAAGGAAGTGTAGGACATCTTTGATGAGAAGGTGCCACATCCAAAGTCAATCACCCGGAGTCTTAAGGCACCAGTTACAGAACGCTCAATCAGGGTGTTTTCTAACTTGATGTCTCTGTGAAAGACACCCTTGGCGTGCATATTAATGGCTGCATCCACCAGCTGCCTCAGGATCATCTGAAACAGAGACATAGACATGCAGTAGTTGAGAGGGACTGTAGGAAACTATTTTCTTCTGACTGTTACCAATAATTAGCAAGCAATTTAACATGAAGAGCTATTGTAACCATGACTGAAACTGACTAGCGCTAGTATGTTCCTGGCTGGCTGGCTGTCATGTTAGCTGTTAACTAGCCAGCTACAGTAATTTAGTAGCCCCTCAAGTAGTCCCTACATCACCACCCTCCAGTACTGCCTATTTCACAAGGACGTGTACAAGGACTTGCAGTCACACCAGAAAGTGGCAACAGTTTAAATCACACCAAATGTGATAAATTTAACTTCTGCAGGTGGAGACTGCAGCCTAACACACTCTACTGAAAAAGAAACGTCCTCCACATAGCTTCAGTACTTTGGCTTCACGTTCCAGCAAGGAGCAGTTGACGACATGAATATAGGTGTGGAGGTCCAGGCAGAAGACTGGTCTTTCCAACACCAGGATCAGCTCATCTTCCAGAATGTACCAATCCAGAAGGGATATCGCGGCAGATTGCCCAACTGATCCTGGTAGACCTGCAGATTTGAGCATGAGGGCCACCTCGAGAATGACGTTAAACACCTTCCCATTGCAGACCTAAAGAAAACAAATGTATACAAGTTGAGTGGACAATGAGGTTCTATTAAAAATGTTACTTGTCTGTGCATGTGTTTTGCTCATTGCTCATTGTAATTTCAACAGTGTTCAAATCACTCACCACTTGTTTGCATCTCACTTTTTCTCCAGGAATGTACTTGATGGCCACCTGTAAGACAGAAATTCATTCGGTTGGCACTTTCTTAAGCTGTGGTAAATGACTTAATGTGTGTGTTTTGACTTACTGGTAAAAAGTCTCCTTTACGGAAGCCGGCATACACTGAGCCAAAGCCTCCTGAACCGATTGGAGTCGCCTGGAGATACTTGTTCTCAAATTCAGCTACAGACAAACACAGACAGGGACATTTATTAAGCATAACCCTGAATACAAAGCCGAGGTTAAAGGTAATCTCTTGTAGAAGGTGCAGGTAGAGTGCCTTCACTTAGCTTACACAGCAATAGCAACAAACTAATCTTTCTCTAACGTTCTTTCACACTATCAGCCCACCTCTGCTTCCTTTTTCTGAAGAGGCCATTTCTAAGATTATCTCTTCCAGTGAACGGTTATCATGACTGATGTCTTCATCGCTCCCATCCTTCAGCACTTTCTCACTGGATGTAGTCGTGCTGGATCCACAAGTGAAATGTGTGACACTTATTTCACTGTAGCTCAGAATGAGGCTGGCGCTACTGGAGCTACGACTCTTCTTCCATGGTGCATTACCATCATCACTGGCCTTTCTCTTCTTTTGCACCGAAGAATCCTCCACTGATCTTGTGCTGGGTTCAGAGGAGATGGTGTCCAAGCTCAGCCGAATCTTTTTTTCGGATGTACCAGCATCAACACTGGCCTTTCTCTTGCCCTTCTCTTGTTTCGTGAAGTCGTCCACTGACTCTTCACTAGTCTTTATCTTTTTCCCGGGCATTTGTCCGTCATCATCAGCCCTTCTCTTTCTCACGCTGACTTTCTCACTGGAGTCGGTGATGTTGCAACACTTGACTTTTTTGCTGGGTGTTCCTGCAACATCACTGTCCTCTCTGTTTCTCTTCTTCATGTTGGAGTACTTCTCCATGTTGTTCTCTACAAATGAGAAAAAAACTTCTTAACAACTTCCTGCATATTGCACACACTTGATATGCATGATGGTCCATTGTGGTTGTGTACATAGATTGACATATGAACATGCATACAAACATATGAACTGTTTGACATGTAAAAACTGCATCAATATAAAGTGAGAGGGATATTGTATTAAATTGTTTGGCTTCTGCATAGCACTGCAATGAATTTACAAACTAATTATTTATTTTGTTTCCTGGACTGGTAGTTGAGAAGATGGTGATGATAGTTGATGAGAATGTGTTACAATAGGAGTTGTAACAATAGTTTTTAGACTAGAAGAAGGGACTGTGCACCCCTGTAAAATACATTTTAAAACTCAACTCTTTGCATTACTATTGCATTTACTTTATTGCATTTTCTTTATTGCATTTACTAATTACTATTTCTTAACAGTAGTGGATTATAATTCCTAGACTGAAACAAGGAACTGGACTATAAATGTTGGATCATTACATAAATAACCTTGTAAATGAAGAATTGTATGGACCAAAAGTTTATATTTGACTGTTATGTCATTATATTAAGTTGAATACACCTACTAAATACAAATATCAATTTCTATCAAGTCAACACCTGATAAATCATATGGATTATCCCACGTCAGTGGGGATTGCAAGTTTTTTGCCACAACTTTACACTAACCTTGATGTTTTTCGAAGGTTGTAGTCTTCAAGTGTTTTGTAGACGTAGAAGACATGACGTTTCGATCAATTTGTTTTAAGATACAAGCTCCTGCAGATACCTGAAGAGTGTGTACTTAACAGTGTGTCTGGGTCTCAGTGTAAAAATATTCAGAACTGATTTCAGAACTATGACTGTGACATCACAAAAGTCAAGAACATTAGGCATCAATGGTAAATGAACAGAAGTTCCATATTTTTATTTGAGGGTTGCCATGGTGAAAAAACTGACAAACACCATTTATACCTTAAAATGCCTTAGTTTCCAAATTAAAGGATAAATTAATGGCTCAATTGAGCACTTTGCTACTTTCCATCACTTGAACCTTGGTTGACAAACAACATTGCACCCAAAAATATTTCAATGTGATTTGTATGAACAATATTAGACAGTTGAAAACATAAATAATGAACAGCTATTTATATCTATTTATTAAGAATAATAAGTAGTTGATAAGATTAATAAACACACACAAACTCACACATAATATAACAAGCTTAATAAAAAATAGCTCATTCCAAGTCAAAATAAGGCAAGTCAATTTAAAGGTTTCAGTTCTTCCTACTCAATAATTTGCATAATCCAAAAGTAAAATATTGCTATTTTTTCTAACCTATCACAATGGTTCAGGGTAAATTACTTTTTTGCAGTAACCTTAAAATGAAATTTTTGTTTGTTTAATATAACTAAAATTACAATTTTAGGTTGGCTGAAAATATTAAAAACCTCAAAATCTGATCAAAAAAACAAAACAACTTTATTACATATATGTAAATGTAGATAAATGTAATGAACGCACCTTTTGGGCCAAGACATTAAACATTTGTCATTTTGTCATTCAACATAATTATTTTGTGCTAGTGTTATTTTTTTAGTTTAGTAAATTAACAGGGCTTACTATTCATTTTACTCAGAATTGATAAAAGTTAACTCCCCCTTGAGTCCGTTCCTGATAGTGTAAGAGCTGATATCGGTCACTGGTGACAGAGTCAGCATTCAGACTGCACTCATACTTACGTCGTCCAATATCTCTTCTTTCTACGATAAGTTACGTTTCGGTTAATATAATTGTCTCTTTTGGAACAATATTAGCGTTGTTTTTTTGTAGTTGACTTTGGCTGCTAGCTAGCTGGGCTGGCTAGCTACGTTTGCTTAGCTCACTAGCCCTTGCCTACACTGCGCTGGATCATGGTTTAGCTAACATTAGTTCCTCAAATTATTAGAAGTATCTATAAAGGAAAGGCTTCTTGAGTAATAGAAATGTATTGAAAAAAAACCGAGAAAAACCCCCACTATATGTAGTTTTTAAACAGCATTTCACCGTCCTTCATCACCTCAGTGTCATGTTGCATGGTAGTCCGGTAATTGTACAGTGTTATAATTACCCCCCAGCTCCTCAGGCTGCGCGGGAAACACATGTGACATGCTGGTTGCTGTAGAGTATAAAGGAGTCAGCTAATGGGTCCACAGGCGGAGGACGAGTACAATTACTACCAGTTTTTACAAGCAGGTAACTGTTACACTAATTTTACTGTCAGGTTTATTTGTGCATTTAGGATTTTCCAATGTTTTTCCTAGAGACTACAAATGAAAATTAGCTTTCTTGCTAACTTCGGTCTATTTATAGTTCATCAGCTCTGTTCATCAATGCATGTTTGTCCCTCCCCAATTTTGCTTATCTACAGTATCTTATGTTTTAGTGCTGGTAAAATCGAATTTGTCAGGTTCTGCTTCCTTAAACCTGAAGGATTCCTCTAACATGGAAGTGGATTCGGACATATTTGATGATCTCACTTGAAGTCATGTGGGGTGACTTTTCAAGGCCGAAGAATGTGAAGGTAAGGGATTGCAGGCTTAAAATTTTGTTTTTTATATTCTGTTTTCTACAAAAGGTAAATTGAGCTGTAACTCCTCTCCTCTCATAGTCAATCTACAGACTGGTCATCATCACCTGCATCCCAAAGTTCATCATCAGGTTCTGACTCAACACTGATACTGGAATCTACCAAAGCTCTGAAAAGACAGCTGGTTGAAGGACCCATGGATAGCAATGTTGCAAGAAATGTAAGTTAACCACCTGATACCAGAGATGGGAGTAAGTTCTATACATGCAAGTCACAAGTCTTAGCCCTCAAGTCTCAAGTAAGTCCAAGTCATCTCTATAGGAGGATCAAGTAAGTCAAGTCCAAGCAGAGCTTTAGTCAAAAGCAAGTCAAGTCGAGTCACGAAGCAAGTCAAGTTAGTTTTTTCAAATGTCTGCATTCACCAAACCTGTTTTTCAGAGTCAATATCTTTTTTATGTAAGCTAACAAGTTAATGAATCAGCTCAACATGAATTAATTTAAAACACCTTTTTTATTACTTATACCACATGAAATAATCACATTACTGTATGTAAAAAGAAACACTGTGTGTGTTGTGTGTGTGTGTGTGTGTGTGTGTGTGTGAAGCACTGTAGCTAAATGTGCACACATACTGAAATACTGGATTGTTTATTTTGTGGCCGGGTATCTGTGGCAATGATCATATACTGTATATGAAAAGAAACATAGGTACAGTTGAAATTCAATAAAAGTGTGTGTGTGAATATCTTGAGTTGTGAGCCATTACCAGTGGCCATTACACTTGCAAAAAATCAAACATCTTAAAACCTTTGCACTGAGTTGTGACCGATGGGGTCTCATGATCACACCACCATGGCTAAACACACGTTCAACCGGGCCACTGGATGCAGGGATATGCAACAGTCTTAACACAACCTTGAAGTGAGAATGAATGCATCCTTTTCTATGCGTGGGTTTGTTGGAGTGACTTTCACTGCTTCTTCCAGAATCAAGTATCGAGCAAAAGCAAAAACAATATCATCAAATAATATGATAACGTGTATAGCGTAATATTTTTTTTACATGGAATAACTTGACTATAAAGCTGTAACATACCTTTGATCATCCTTGACACCTCCTCCTTAGTTGTTGTCAGGGACCAAAACATCATGTATGACCCACATGCTGCCAAAAGAAGGATCCAGCATGGCTGCCTTTAGATACAGTGGGTCAGAGGAGGGCTGGCAATCAGATGATGAGTTTTCTGCCATCTTCACATTTAAGAAAATCCCCTTGAACCTCCTTTGAAGAGATGTCTGTAAGGTTGTGATGAAGGCCCCCCAAGTAGCACATAGTGCCTGTTAAGTTTTCCAGATGGTGGTTGAGGGAGAGGACACAGGGAACCACTGCACTTACGGTTACCACTTTTTCACCTTGAGTGAGGTCGGTGGCCTCGGCAAAAGGCTCAAGCACACGCACCAACTCTGGAATTTGACTTCATTCTCTTGATGTGAATGCTGTCTCTTTGTGGCCAGACTCTTGTAGAATGGCTGTGAGATTTGTGGCGTCACATTTCAGTACCACTTTCAACTGCCTTAGCGTTGAGTTCCAACGTGTGACAACAGAGGACGGGATGCCAGATTGCCCAAACTCTCCCTCAAAAATGTCCTTGAAAGAAGTGCTGCTGTGGAGTAAATTGCTCAGTTTGCAGACCTTTGCAAGGGCTGCATTAGCTATTTTTGTGTCTCTTAAGCCATCCCCGACAACTAACTGCAGCGTGTGGGCAAAACACTGCTGTCTTGTCTGAGATTTAGCTTGGAGAAAATAAAATGATGTCATCATCAAAAAATAACTAGATAACTAAAACACTAATTGTATATTCTGATTACACTCATAACTCACTGCCCACTTTCTTTCTTTTTAGTACAGTTCGAATGGTTGCTGGTTGTTTGGTTGGAACAGGCCAAAGTGTTTGTGTGCTGCCTATAAGCTGCCTTGTAACTGTTGATCTGCACAACCTCCTGGATTCAGTCAAGTTGTTTAGCAAGGCAACGGTCAGTGGGTTTTTAATAATGGGAAAGTATCGACCAAAAATCCACTGGCGGACGTGTATTTAAGTGATCCAAAGTTCTGCAACCGATGGATGATGACCTGTTCGTAATAGAGAGTGTTGCACCTGCTGTGACTACCACAGCAGAGAAGACTCTCACAGCCCTGCATTTTAGGATAAACTTGATCTGTTCAGCCAGGATGCAACCTTGTGCTTTGTCTTAAATGACGACTTAAGAGACCAATGCAACACATTTCTTGGTTTGATTCAAATACACAACAGTATACGGAGAGGTTAAAATGACAAATTACAATACTTGAAATTGAAAAGTCAAAATTTATTCAATCAATCTTCAATCAATAACAGAAATAATTAGGTCATATAAATATACACATTCAATCTATTAGGAACAGTCATTCCAAAATATAATCAATAGCATGCCTTCTTGTGGTCGGCTACAGTATGTAATCACGCCAATGATGCATCCTTCCATACATAATGTCCACTTACAATGTTTGTTCACAACTTAGGGGAATAAGGGAAATAGCAAGACAGCAAATCAGTACATGCAATGCATCGTAATAATGAGTATATATTTACATCTGGTAAATGCATTTAACAAATTAAATGTGGCTTGATTTGGTTTTAGTCTTGCTCTCTCGACTTGTAATCTTGTTTTAGTGTGGATTTCAGTAAAATGGTGTTTCCACTAATACGTGGCGGTTATTTCCCCAGCAGAGGGTGCTCCAGGATTGCATTTCAGATGCAGCAACTTGAAACATTGCCATTGCAGAAGATGGCGCTATTATTTGTTTATATAATGTCCTGACTGAAGCATGGGCTGCAGTAGCAGGCTGATCGCAAATGTGTATTCTAGCCCTAAATAAACAGAAACTATCCCTGAGTATAAGCACACAAGATGACATGACTTAAAACAGTCAAGCAAAACTTAGGACTATTTGTTATACAATATCATTATATTGTGTAATACCTGTGAAACCGCACCAATTTTCATTTCTGCTTTTACTATTATAGGCTTTTACACCAAGGCTTTCCATTCAGCCATTGGATCAAGAGCAGCGTGAGCTCGCACAACAAATCACAAGTTCTTTTAGCTGATTGCCACATGGAGGTCAGCCCCCTAGTGTGGTGCAATGATAATATATGTAAATGGATGGACTGCCATGCCCTAACCAGACAGAACAAGATTTAACCAGCCTACGCCTGAGTGAGGTTGCTTACCCCCAAACTTCACACACGTGTAACAATAAATTCCAGTGCTGCACTTAGGGAGAAGCTCAGTTGTGTTGGCAGTGAGGACCTGGAGGCAGTTGACTTTTAGTGAACAAAATGACACCGAATGGATTCTCATAGTACTACATGTTATTCTATGGTTAGTTGAAAGGGAGTTTACGAATGTTCTTTTGAAACTTTTTCAATCATATTTCTTCACTGCCAGTGACTATTTAGTACATGTGTAGATTTACTTGTAGATGTATGTTAACTTGCACTCATCATATATGGTTTAGACATTAAATAGCTGGGTATTTAGAAAATAATAATAATAGTATTTATTTAGCATTTATCAAAAGCAGAGATTACAAAGTTTACAGGGTCATAATATTAAACCATTACAGTAGACATGACATAACAGTCTATCCTGCACACTTTTTATTTATTTGCAAATCAGACATTGCAGTCAAAATCACAAGCGTAGACAACAGAGCCCGTGTGGTACGTGTAAAATGATAAACCTCAGCAGTTAAAAGCAGAGTGGAGTCATGGGACAGAGAAGGATATAGACCTACGGTATCACTATCTCTTATCCCATATACTATGTCTTAAGTTGAACTTCAGACGCAGGTCTTTCTGAGATTTCTATTCTTAACAGCGGATTGACCAGTTTGTGGCTAGAAAGCCGTGTTTGTTTTTATTTCCTTACGTCTGAGGGCAGAGGATTCTACGAAGGTGACAACACGGAGCAGCATTCATGAACCAACACATAGATAATAGGTTTTGAATTTTTTTTTGATTGTTAATAACAAACGTTCAGGTATAGGCCCACTTGTCTGTGGCGTGAGGCCGATCGAAGGACAATGACACGCAAACGGTGCACAGATATAACAGATGAAATAAAAGGTAACATACATTTGTGGTGGAAAGGATTACATATATTAAACTCTGCTGTCTATTAAATGGTTAAGACTTGAGGTTACACTTTCCTTATAGAGTACTGTTAAGTCCATGATAAGTTTATCCTACTACTCTGCACCTAAGCATGATTCCTATATTATAATAAGAAATCCACCTGCCATGCAATACAATGACACTGAATTGTGGCTTTAACAGCATCTTCTATGAGCTGAATGATTAGGGGTTCACTTGATATATAATGACCAGTGTGCAACACTAACTGAGGTAATACCAGGGTTTGTTGCAATTACACATTTTCATCTAACGATACATTTTAAACATGAAAAAGGGGCATTTCCTTTTACACGCCAAATGATAAATGCACTTGAAAATCAGAAATGAAATGACTTTGCACAAACAAGCATTTTCAGCACCAGATCAGACTTGACAAACAAAACGACCCTCACATGTTTCGGTGGGTCGCAGAGACATTAAGAAATGAGTGGTAGACAGTGTGTTGCTGGGTAAAGACTCAAACGCCCTTCGAAAAATCCTCCCTGAATGACTTTACTGGGTTGTGTACTGTCTCCACTACACACCAAATCCAGTATTTTTCCATCAAGTAGCGCGCTGGACCACGTGACCGCAGAGAGTGCTGGGGGGGGGGACGCTGTCATGTTTGCATCCTCAATTGACAGCGGTGCACACTTTTATATGGCTCTGATTTAGCAGAATGTAGACGGTGCTGCTGCATTTCTTGTCTCTGCTTCTGCTGCTCACATTATATATTCATAAAACCCACCGTGCACTTTGCTAGTGTTACAAATTCTCCTCCAGGTCGTTTTTCTAACCCCGTGCGTTCATGATCATGTAACCACTCCCACTCGTGGCTGGTGGAAAATTACCAGCTTTACAAGCAACAGGCAAATGAATGGTACTTGCAACAATCTACCTGTATGAGACAGACACTGTACTTTCTAGATATTTTACGTTTAAAATTGAGATAACTAACGGGGGGGAAGTCTAAGTATAGGATAAAAGCATTAAATAACATTGGTTTTACGTCCCATGGCCTATTATACGCGTGAGCAGTAATGTTAAAAACAAATTAACATGGATGAAGGTATTATACATCGTTAACCTTTTATTGATACTCCTTATCAATAAAAATGGAAGTTATTTTCTATTATGATAAGCGGAGTCATGCAGGAGTCCACTCTGCACAAGAGTCTGCCCTCCTTTTTCTCTCCGGGCGGAGTAGTGGCGTAGGCGCTTAAGCGAATTGAAACAAAGTGACAGGTCGATTCTCCAATCGGACACCAATTTGAAAGTCTCTGCTAACGCCGCAGCCAATCGCAGCGCAGATGTGGGCGTAACCCCAGTCCAAACTTTACGCGGCGCCATCGGCTGAAAACTAAACCGAGATGGAATCTCCCAGTCTGAACCGGTTTCAACCGGTTGCGAGTCAGTTGCTTGAGAGAGGAGAGGAGGCGCAGACACACAACCTCCATCCCGCCCTGTCGGATATTTATTACAATAACGAATTAATGAGTGAATCAAGGTTGACTTTGTTCTGTAAAATGTACCGGAGGGACATATTCCTGGGTTTGCCGCGGTAGTAGTTTTTTGAATCCACATCAGTGGCTATTACTAGCCCGACATCTCTCTCTCTCTCTCACTGCTGGAGCTGGAGACAGTCAACGCTGCTCAAACCTTTTTCTAATCAACAGTGATACTCAACTACTCACTATATCTTGTAGCTTCTTTTCAGTCAGAGCCTCGGACTTTTAGGTAGGTAACTGGCGGTGAAAGTGCAAACCTGCCATGCTGTGATTAACGTGTATTGGTTGGCTTTACCTGTCCAGGAAATAAAAAGCATTTTTTTTGGTGTATTGGGGTAAAAAGTTGTATTAATATAACGATAACTTAAAGTTTGCATTGCTTGTCATAGTGCTCCTGCTAAATTGGAAATATAAATAGCATCACTGGGATAACCAAATAGCATTTAACTACTACTTAATGAGGATTATGGTAGCTAACGTTAGCGTCGGCTGTCAAGAGGAAAGCTGTAACATGAATTAAAAGCGTAACTTACAGCATGTTTTAACGTTATGTGCCACGCTACAGATAAATAAGTAACCAAACAAAGCTGTATGATTTAAATCCGTGCCTCTGCCAGCACAGCAGCATCAGCAGTGTGCGTGATGTGAGCGGACGTCAGGTTGATGTTGCCCTCTGCACTTTAACGGTAGCGTTAGCTGGTGTTAACTTTATCCCAGCAGACGGTAAAAGTAGCAAAGTGTAAGTAAGCAGCAAACCCCAAAGCACCAACTTCCCCTAACTTGTGTCGTGAAGTTTCACAGTGAGTAACATCCCCTCGGTGGGAGTGGTTGTATTGACGAACCACACGTGAACTGTCTGTGCGACACCTAGCTAGATATATAAAGGCTAGTCACTGTTAGCATGCTAATCAGTGTCAGCACAGTTGTAAATTGCCTTCGTTTTTCGGCGTTTTAAACCCAAGGCTGTTTGCTAACAGTTTCTTGTGTCGCGGTTGAGTGAAGTCAGTCACGTACAGATGTAAACAACGTGACGTCGCCTAGTACATCCGGCACGTGGCTCCGTTAAGCCTCTTAATATGGTCTTATAAAGAAGTGATTGAATAGTAGAAGACCGTCGGTCATAGCGACTGATGTGCAGTAACTGTATAATGATATTTGAGTTGGAATCTGTTGTCAAACCATTGATATCAGTTTTTTTATGAATGGTGTACGCAACCTTTTTACAGATCAATTTTAACCTGGCATGTTTTGGTAGGATTGTGTGGCGTTATTCTGGTGAAATTCCTCCAATCACCAGTGAAATTTAGGTTACCTGGGGTTATGAGACATTTTTTACAGTTACAGCCTGGTGTTGCCAACCACTGGGGTGAGATAATTTACTTAATTTGTCTTTGCTGCACGAGTCCCCCCAACCCCTTCCATAGTCCTGATTCCTGGGGTAGACCGGAGCACTTTGGCCATAATTTGCAACCAAATGCAGTAGTGTTTTTAAACTCAATCCAACAGGACAAGTGACAAAGCTTTCCTTTCCTTTGTGCACTTGTTTTAACAGTGGCAGGCTTGTAGCACCATGAGCTGAGCTACTTAGAATGACAGCTCACCGGTGGGTTGAGGGGATGTTTGTTACATGGTCAGCTGTTTGGAATTGTTTCAAAACTCACAGTTCACATGACTTTGCCTGTTGAATGTGTTCGGTGCTCTCATGACCCCCCTCTCCTCCCCCTGCTGTCCTTGTTGCAGAGCTCTATGCCAGCAATTATGACAATGTTAGCAGACCATGCAGCACAGCAGCTGCTGGACTTCAACCAGAAACTGGATATCAACCTGCTGGATAATGTGGTGAACTGTCTGTATCATGGCGTGGGACCACAGGTAAGATGTGAAGCAGATGAGATGTTTTTTAAGCTATGTGATACAAAGTATGTTTTTAAATATTTGCACCTGAAAGAAAAAGAAAAAGTTTCATTTCAGCCAATATTTTTAGAGCATTTTTAACCCAAAATTGACCTAAAGTGTATTGTATGTAAATTTTTACTTTTCTGCTCGGCCACTTGAAATAAATTTCTTAATAACTATTTCATGTAATGTTCCTCTCTCTATATATATTTTTTTAACAAGGATTTATAGGTCTCTTCATGGCACCTGGATTTTAAATCTAAAGTGTCATCCATATTTGTGTTACAGCAAAGAATGGCACAAGAAGTGTTGACACACTTAAAAGAGCACCCGGATGCCTGGACAAGAGTGGACACCATCCTTGAGTTCTCCCAGAACATGAACACAAAAGTAAGATAGCGCAAAACATTGGTAAAAAAAAAAGAGACTTTCTTGTGCTTTGAGGAAGAAGTGTATGCAAATAGAATTAGTGATGAAAACCCAAAACAAATCCATTACACTAGATCACAGTGGTTTGCAGATAACATAGTTTAAGTTGTATATAAAAATCATATTGGATGGATTCTCCATGGACCCTGTGCATGGATCCAGCAGAAGTTGAATACGTAGTCCTAGAGGTATTCATGTCATGCCCTACCTCTTGAGCTATGCAGGACCTCTGTCCTTCAGATAAAAGGAATTCTGCTGGATCTGAACCTACCAGATGAACAATGGACTTTGCATGTCATCTCCTGGTGGTAATGCAATACAACACCAAATATGCCTTTTACCTGACCTGATAGGAATGTGCTCCTATTAGTACATTGATCTTTCTTAATCATAGCAATCTGATGTGTCATAGTTTACTGCTTCCTCTAGATATTTCAATTTAGTAAATTGGATAGTCGAATCAAAATGAACACAAGTCCACTACCAGTCAGAGGTCTGGACACACGTTCCCATTCCCTTAAATGAGAAAGTGTGTCCAAACCTTAGACTGGTAATGTATACTTAACAAGTCATAAATTAGATAAAATAAAATTTATGCAGTTTTTCAAAATTACCACCTATGTTTTTCTATTATTCAACAAATGGCAGCACAAAAATTCAAAATCTTCAAGGTGCATCTTTATGCTAAAGACATACATTGGTTAGGAATAAAAAGCAGAGCTAGTCCAACTAATTTTATACTTACCATGTACCAGTATAAATAGAAAGGCCAGAGCTTTCAAATGACAACAATAAATAGAGGAATTAAATGGCCTACCCCTTTCTCTTTATTTTAAAAAAAGTTGCATTAGTTGTTCAAAGGCAAAAAATAGACAGTCACAGGGAACTGTTTAGGTAAAGAGCTGCAGGGATTAAGCTTTTATTTAGGTTTCATCTCCAACACACAACACCTTTTACCCTACAGTGTCCTTTCATATAAAACATAAAAAAATACTAGCACTGTACCCACAGGATGACCTGTGATCGCAGTTTCACAGATGTACCAACATTTTTGCTGCTCACAAAATTCACAAAACACTGTTGCAACATTGAGCATTGTCGATCAATATATTCTTGATTGATTAATTTCTTTACAGTGATTAAATGATTAATAATTAATTCATCATCACCATCCGAAGTGTTTGAGCTTCTCAGATAGTCTTGTCCCTTACAGTGTGTCTACTGATAAGTGTGCACTGATACACCTGATAAAGCAAACTGCTTGTGAATAGTGAACCCAGTCTATCAGTCTTCAGACACATTCAGAGAATTGTATTCAGAAAACCAAATTGGCCATTTATAATGATGAAGTGTAATTACATGTTTTAATGACTCGTGATGGAAGGCAAATGTAAAGTATGAAGTAAAGTGCAATGCATCCACAGCTTCCTCAAAGTAATGGTGACATTTGCCTTTTTCTTTTTGCCTGCCTGTAAGATTGCTTTTAACAGACATTTATTACTAATGTCCGAGTTGATGTATCAACAGTACTTTTTTTTTTTGTAGCTCCAAATTTGTAATTTGCCAAAAAAATAGGGACATTAGAGGAAAAGAGGAAACAAAAGGTAAACACCTCTTGAATTCTGCATTTATCTTATTTGAGTTTTTTTAAGTGCCTAATTTCAAAGCACTTTGAACATTTGGCTTATTGTTAATAATTACAGTAATCATATTTGAAAAAATGTGATGAATTCAAGCTGTGACTATTTGATATTAATCACAATGTTCCATTATGTTTATGGCTTGTAATAGGAAGAAAAGGGGTGTGTCATCCTGTGCATCATGACACAGCTAGGCTTTGACGGCAGGCCTCCACAAGGTCTACCCTTTTTAAATTCCCTTTGACTGAATTCTGTTCATCCGTTTCTATTGCATCTGTGTCATTGGACAGATAGAGGGTGCAGGCTGCAGTCAGTAGGATCCACAGTAGAGAGACAATCAATGACTTGATTTCACCTGTAGGGATCATGGCTCTGTTCCCGCCCAACCCTTTCTCTCTTTTTCAGTGCATCCTCTTTCTCCTCCTCCCTTTGTCCCCCTCAGTTCTTCAGCCGAGACCCTTTAATGATGTGCTTTTGCCAACAAAAAGTTGCAAAACATTTGTCAGGTTTCCTGCTGGTAATTTTCTCTCTTCTCTACCTCTTGTGCAAAGTGTGGCAGTTAAAGGTGAAACAAAACAAGTCAGAAGTGTGACACTTGTTGGTGCACCAAAGCCAGAGATTTCACCTTTAATCTTTCCAGCATCCTTTGTCTGTAGCACACTGTTAATCCAGCTTTAATAATGTCCTATTCTACATGCCATTCATTATTTTTTGGAATCATTGTACCCTTATATCGATGATCCCTACAGTTGAAATTGTCTAATGAAGTAATGCTAGATCAACTTTGAATTAAAAGGTTTTGGTTTTGTCTTCATGCTACACTATGGAGCGCCCAGAATTGAATACAGGGCATAACCTGTGGTTGGTCTTGCTGTTCCTTGTGACACACCAGTGATACCCCGTTATTTTGATTGAACCATAATCTGTGTTTTAGTCCTAGGATAATTGAATCACATGTTTCAGGGTTGGGTATCGATGAGATTTGTTTGGTTTGAATTCTGCGTAATGATTCTGGTTCTTATTAAGTTGATTATTCTTATTCGGATTCTTGGCGTGCTATTTAAGTAATAAAATAAACCAAATAATGGAGGCAGAAACCACCTTTATTTTAGCTGTTTTGGTCATTAATGATGTGGTATTTTGTGATTGTATTTTTTTTAGTGAGGGGAGAAAAAAAAAGATAAAGATTAATCTAATCATAGTTAAGACTGATGTTATTTTACTGGTCCATGGTGGTAGAATTAGATGTTTCTAAGATGTTATGACTATAAGTGGGGACATTCAGTCCAAAACCAGCCTGCAATACAAAAAAATGCAAAATGTCAAGAGACCATAAAATACAATCCAAGAGGTACAGTTTAACTAATAGATTCACGTGTTTGAAGGATTATCAGATAATAAACATTGCACTGCTGTTTACTTCCTTGGAAAGTTGCCATGGTGACAATGACTTTATATTTAGTTGTGATGTTATTAAATGGCTTTCATTCATTTATCAGGAATGTGAGCTTGCATGTATTTGATTGGCCAGCACAACTCCTTGCAGAATCGTTGTCCAGCAAAAATTGAGCCAGATTAAATTATTCGGTAGGCGACTGCAGTGTTTGCTGGAGCTCTCTGCGTTAGCACCCCGCTGCTTTTACACTAACGTTTGGGTGAAGGCTGTTTTGTACCCTTGCTAAAGTTAATGTTTTATCACAATACACACAACTTTTTCATGCATGCAATTATTTTGTGCAGCGACTATATTTCACTGTGCCACTACTGTCTTGTTAAAAACGTATCTAAAACGAGCTCCAGTCTGCCTCTACAGCACTATAAGCACTGTGTCTGTGCTTTGACAACTAGTGATTGCACGTTCAAGCTTTGCTGTCAAGAGTTGATAAGCAAAATAAGAGAGCATGTTTCTTCACAAAATGATTATATACATGAACCAGTTCCAATTCAATCAAAACCATTTCTCGATACCCAAGCCTGCATGGTTTCTGTAGCGTAGTTAAAGAAACATTTAACGTGGACGTAGTTATTTTTTTCCCCTAGCATTATACTTATTGGAGCAATCAGAGTCAAAGCTGGTTAATGGATTGTTTTATTTTGCTGCTGTCTTGTCTGGTGTGATGCTGGGAGAAACAGCAGGACTTCTGCAGTGTTCCAGTTTAATGCTTGTAACGATAAAAAAAACAAAAAACAACTAAAAGTGAAGGTTCTGCATACTATAAAATCTGCATGAAATATGTGGTTCAGTCTGATTTTAATTTAGAAATAAGTTATTCCAGGCTGGTCCACTTCATACTGTTCAATGCTTGTTGTTCAGTGTGTACATACAGGATTTATCCTAATGCTTCTCCCTCCTTGCAATTACAGTACTATGCTCTTCAGATTCTGGAAACGGTTATCAAAACAAGATGGAAGATTCTTCCCAGGAATCAGTGTGAAGGTAAATTACTACCATGTGGCATAACTGTGTTTGATACCTTTCACAAACCCTTCAATTCTGTCCCTGTTAGTGCCTTTTTTTTTTTAAATGTTGTGACGTGCGGTTGCCAAGTTGAGGAGTACTCCCCACTAAGCATGCTGATTTGTTTTCTGCTTGACTGGCTTTGCACTGGCTGCTGCAAAATGGTTGGGTTCTGGACCGAAGCAGTTGTTTTAGAGAGGAAATGACAAAAACACCCCGGCTTTGTGAAGGGGAGCTTTGAAGAAGTAAAACAACTTAAATTGAAGTTATTACTTCTATTGCTTACATAGCTTTAAAAACATAGTTCAGATTTTTTTGAAGTGGCGTTGTATGTAGTCCATATCCATAGTCAGTTTATTACCTGCAAGGACATGGCAGTCTGAACCCACTGAAATAAGAAAAGCACAGAAGCTGATGGCCAGCAACAAAACCTATTTTAGTCACCTAAAAAAAATCAGTTTAAGTGTGTGATATATTAAGAATATTTTCACCACTTTACTTTGCCGACACAACTTTTCGCATTCCTACTCTTGCCACACACCGCAGATCCACTGTTGCCGTTAGAGAGCGCTGCTGCGACATAATACACTGCGCGGCATGCGTAGGAATACGAAAGTTCTACGGTTGCGAAAATGTAGTGCCAAAGTAAAAGGCTGTCTGATGGTAAAGTAAATTTTTGAAAATGTTCTTGATATAATGTAAACTGATTTAGATTTGCTTCCCCTGGGCGGGTGGAGGTAACAAACTGACTATGGATAAATACAGCCCCATTTCAAAAAATCGGAACTATCCCTTTATTAAAGCCCCTGTGTGTCTAATTTTTGTGTGAAATTGATCAGTAGGCCCATCTATCAGTTAGTGCACCTAGATTGACTCTGTGGGGCAAAGCTGGAAGGGTCTGTCTTCTTTTTATTCAACCACTAGGTGCTGCCAAACTAAGACGTTTTCAAATTTTACACACACAGGCTTTAATGACATATTTCCTCTGGAAATTTCACAGATTGTAGTTTCATAATTACGCGACTTTTTTTTTTTTTTTAAGATATGATCATGGGTAGAAGTGTTGAGGAAACGGTGTTGCAGTATCAGTACAGTAACTGTATAACAAAATGTAATGTGTTAAATCCTCCTTAATTCTTGTTTAATCTCTAATTCTTTAGCTTGACTTCAACTTCTTTACTACTTTTTTAAACTAGATTTAATGATCGCTTTTTTTTTTTTTTTTTTTTTCAAGAATCTCAAAGCAGAGTGGGATGGAAATTTAAAAGATTGTGGTTTGAGCAAAGAAGCAGTAATTATGAAATAAAATGATCAATCATGTGCAAATCAGTTGATTCTGCTCCCTCCATTCTTATATATTTTGCTCTAAATTAATTTTTTCATTGACCTAAGACTTCCCTACTTCTGACCGTAGATGCCTGAATTTTGTTCAAGTGGCAAACCCAGTGCAGGGCGACCGGCAAGTATGTCTTTTCCCCCTTGTGTCAGAGTATTGCCTTGTTTTCGGCTCCGCTCACTACACCCTACCACATTATTTTCAGAATTCAGTACAGCTACAGCCTTAAAAAACAAATGCGAGGGAGCTGAAAACACAGTTGTTAACATGCTCTGTTCACATTGAGAATGTTGACTGTCTGTGAAAACATCTGGGGGAGTGTAACTCCCACTGAACTGACCAAAGTTTTAGCCCCATACAAGTTCAGTGGTAGTTGCAGCCCGCATCCATGTGACGAACTGGCTTGGCAGGAGTATGTAAATGGAGGACCACACCTTTCTTAAAAAAAAAAAGTAAGGATATACTGGGATAAGATTTCTGCTAGTTATTAGCCAGCAAACTGTAGCGTTGCAGTGTAACGTGCCCCAGGCAACTCGCCATGTCAGGATATGTTGAGGTTTTCACATCTTATTGTTGCATGCTAACAGTGTTCTTCTTCTGATATCTTTGTGTATTTGCCAGGTATAAAAAAGTATGTTGTTGGTCTCATTATCAAGACGTCATCTGATGCTTCAAATGTGGAGGTGAGTAACACATTGAATTTAAATCAAGTGAATAAAATAACTGGGGTGGTTGTCATACATGTCAAAAGTAATGGAAGCACTAGCAAGCTGATGAAATATCCACTGAACATTGAGGCTTTTTCCAGAAGTTGGATCAACATAATACCAAAAATATAGGTTAGAATAAATAATATTTTTTTCTATAATTACTATCTAATTAAATTGAAAGATATCAGTGTAAAATTTACACTCACTTGCGCAGAGGTGGACTGAAGGTATACCACAACCATATTGGTTAATTGACCTGTCACTGACTCGTCACCAGTCTCAGTTCAGCCACGAGTAGTGCTGGTAACAATAGTGTCATGTAGTACTCACCAATAATGGTGTTCCACCAACTTAACTCAAACAACCAGAAGTTTGAGTTAAGTTGGTTTAACCAACACTGACAGCAGCCTTTTAGCTCTTCATCTATAGAATGCAGCATTTGGCAGGTTCAACAGGTAAAAACAACTATAGTAAATTTTATTATATTCTGTTTTTAGGAGCAGTCCACCTGCAGTTGCCATGCCTAAAATTATTACTTAAGCTCAAACTAACTAAAACTAACTTCCAGAAATAAAAACTGATATTGATATCTGAGCAGAGTAACAGTTTGTTACCAGTTAAATGTTTTCTGGTGAAGGTAACGTACCGCTGTTGTCAGCTAAATGAAAACCCTGTCTATCTCTAACTGAGACACCTTCACTTGGCTGTTAAAATTTAAAAACTCGCTTCCTGCTGAGAAAGCAGCTTTCCAGCCATGTTGCAGGTGTTTGCATCATTTTAAGAACAAAACTTAAACGCATTAAATCCAATTGCAAAAAAGTTGATTTTTTGGCACAATGATTGAATTTAAACCCAGAAATTTGATTCCTCTTATAATGTGAAACATAAAGGTAACTGTCTTCCTGTTTGATGCATAATCCCTACCCCGCAACTGTTCTTGTTCATTTACATTTCAACATGTTTTTCAGTTTTCTGAATGAAATGCTATCTTTTAGAGTGTTTATTGTTTAGGATATTTGGTGTTTTTAAATGCTTTAGCTATATGAAAAATGATGGAATAATTGCTGTGTAATTTGATGTGATGTGTTCTGAAACTCAGATGATGCAATTAAGGTTTTTTCTTGTTTATTTTTACTTTTTTTTAGAAAGAAAAGGTGTACATTGGGAAGCTGAACATGATCCTTGTTCAGGTAAGACTTTAGTGTGGAGACATTACACACTCAAAGCCCATTTACAGAGTTCGTACAAAGTCTTGAAAGTTTACAAATTGTTTAATTTTAACTGCTGCCTTAAAAGAAACAATCCCGTAATCAGAATCAAAACTACAGTGACAATATACATTGATGTGCTGTGGGTATAAACTGGAAAGTTAACTTTATTTTTCACAGTTGCATTTGTTTAACTTTTCGATGAGATGATAAAGGCCTTGAGAGTCTGGAAATGTTGGTTTAGGTACCTTGAAAGTGCTTGACAAGGGCTTGATTTGTACTCTCAGGAGGCTCTGTGTACATAGATCAGCCTGTTTGTTTTTTAACTGACATCTTGTGAGCTGTCATTAAAACAAAAAGCTTTTTAATACAAAAAAGGGCCAATTGACATTATTGATGTGTCCACAAAGCATTTGATCATAGTCTATGTGGTTTCAGACCAGGCTCTCTTGTAGTGTGAAGTTGTTTTTGTAGCGGATATGACTCAAGCCAGTCTTTTTTGTTTTGTTTTTTCATATTGTTTATATGTAGCTTAACCATCATTGTAACCCATCACAGTCTGGGTATACCAGCGGTCTGAAACAGCTCATTGTGCTCCGTTTACAATGCTGGAATGTTTTCCCAACATCACAGTGTTGCATGTGAGTGAATTGTACCGCAAACAGTTTGAATGAAGACATCCACAGTGACAGTAACGAGCTCAGCTCTAGCAGCAGCTCACATCTTACTCAGTGCTTCCTGCTGGCTCTCAATGTTCACTGTAAGTGAATGAATATGGCTATAGTGAATGTACAGTAGGCAACTATAAAAAATAATTCCCGATGGGGATTATGGATTCCTGTCTTTTTCTGTAGCTGCAGTGATTAACACAAACTATATTATTCTCATCACACTCTCTTCCTCTAGATGTTTGACAGTTTAGCCCGTGTGACACACAGCACCACACAATGCATAGAAACAGAAACCGATGTGTCAACAGACTATTACCCTGACAGAACACAGACACAGTACAGATTTGAGCATCTTCCTCCTCGATAGTTTCTCAATTTTTGTAGTGATGCTTTGTCACCTGAAGATGTCACTCTCAATTAGACTCTGAAACCCTGGTGTCACTTAGGTCTTGAATTCTTTGTTAAATATTCAATGAATATTAGATAGATATACTTTATTAATCCCAAAACTGTGAAATTACAATTCTGCTTGAATGTCTCAACCAAGGTGGCTGATGGTTATCAATTGTTATTGTGAAAGCTACAGTGTAACTGTTTGTATGGAAACATTATGATATAAGTGAAGTTGTCGTTTATGCATGTGATAATTATCTGCTTACTGCAGGAAAACACTGAATCCTGCCAAAATAAGTAAGCAGTTCTGTCTGATCAACAAACCAGAGCTTCCGAATCTTGCTCCTAAATGTAAAACAGTTTGACTGTGTTTGTGCGTGTGTGTTAGATGTATATTTGCAGGAGGGAAAGAGAAAATGGCACATTGGCTACATGAGTGACTTTGCATTAATGCCAGTGAGAATGAGTCACTGCTTGCGTCAGATGAGCTAACATTGTTTTGGCCTTCGGGGACTGTGGAGCTCCAGATTCTGTAGTCGTCCTCAGGAGGCTGCGTTTGTGTGTTCATGTATGTGGCATTTGGACTTGTGTAGGGTTTGTCATGTCATTGTCAGAAACACACAGTTTTACATCATAAATGCACTTTTACAGTCAAACTGCTTTACTTCTGTGTGATTTATTTTGAGTTCTCCTACAAAGAAAGAAACAGGGGCACATGGTTGACTTGAGATTTAAATGAGGGGGTTGTTATTTTTAGCAAGAGTCACAGATTCATTCCCTGAACTCTTTATTTTCAGATCACATGTCCTTCTCAGTGGAAAATGTCACTTTTGAATCATCTAACGCTAACGTTTGTGTCTCCCTGTGTCTGTAGATCTTGAAGCAGGAGTGGCCCAAACACTGGCCCACCTTCATCAGTGACATTGTGGGAGCAAGTCGAACCAGCGAGAGCCTTTGTCAGAACAACATGATCATTCTCAAGCTGCTCAGCGAGGAAGTCTTTGACTTTTCCAGTGGCCAGATGACCCAGGTCAAGGCCAAACACCTAAAAGACAGGTCAGCATCTTATTAACCCCCGGAAGCAGCGAGTGAACTGTAGCAAATCTAGAAGAATCAGTTTTGCTGGAAAAACCTACAGTGAGTCTATGTGTCAGTTAGTTACAGTATTTATCCAGCATCTGTGTGTCATCAATTTTACAAAGTTTGCCAAATTTAAAATTCCATGTTATTGCAGCTCGCCCAGAGCAGTATAAACTGTGACTGTGTTGGCAGCAGGCAGTTAACCCAGTGATGTAATGCTGTGATCTGTATCTAACAGATTTTGCAGACAAACTGCCTCTGCAGTACTCTGGACGTTTGCCTCTAGTTGTTTACATGTTTCCACAAGGCTCCATTTGACAAGTATATCAGTAGTGTTACAAGTATTATGTAATGGCATTCTCAATGTTCTCTCAATTATAGGCAGTTGATGGACTTGTGTGTGCAGCCTGCAAATATACAGTGTATAAAGACACACGAGTACCGACCAAGTGTAGGGTATGACGGGCTGTTGTGAGCAAAGATAGATGATTTAATATTCCATAGCGCTGATATAACTGTTAACACAACAAAAACAAAGAACAAAAACTCTTGAAATGCTCCTGTATTTTTTTTCTAGTATGTCAAAACGAAAGATATATTTTGGCTTTTATAGAACATTTTGCTTAAGAAGTCAAATGAAGTATAAGCATTTCAGCTGGTCTGTGGAGAGACAGATTTTTCAGACAATTTGAAGTAGGAAGTCGAAGAGGAATAAACACTTTCCACATATTAAAGGACAATGGTCATCTGTCAAGGACTGTTTACAGTTGTTGATGTTTCATTACATCAAGGTTTAATCTTATTCAGATTTTGCAAGTCTTGACTGAGGGGAAAGCTGTGCACGTTAACATTTTGTGCGTGCGCTGTCCTGAACTTGAAATAAATCTGGTAGATCTGTAATACATGTTTGAGAATATTTTCTAACTGGAAAACTGAAAGAATTCTTCTCCTATTTATAGTTTTAATCTACTCACAGTGTTGACCTCTGCAGAGTGCAG
Source organism: Pampus argenteus (assembly GCA_036937835.1). NCBI lineage: Eukaryota > Metazoa > Chordata > Actinopteri > Scombriformes > Stromateidae > Pampus > Pampus argenteus. The sequence goes on along the minus strand of CM072871.1, from coordinate 18,634,854 downwards.
CAATCTCTCTTCGCTCTGTGTGTAGTTAATACTGCACAAATCACCAACTGTCCTCTTACCTTTCCAACCATTCACACTGTCATGCTAGCCTCTTGTGTCACTGTCACATAAGCCTTATAGTTTATATGTAAATGTATGTATTCATTTCAGACAGAAAATGCCATATAATTACAGAATGAGGTGATTTGTTTAGTAGGTAAGAAAATAGATGAGAAGCTACATTATACTCAGTGATTATTCAATCACACTGCTGCTGGATATGTGTTTTACAATCAATCACCCATAGAGACCATCAACCATGTTCCTTTGTTTCTTTCAGCATGTGCAATGAATTCTCCCAGATATTCCAGCTTTGCCAGTTTGTTATGGTAAGTAAATCTTTACCTCTTTGTGTGTTATTGTACAATATTGAATTGCACTTCAGCTCTTCAGCTGTTTGTGGTCTTATTGGTTGCACCTTAGGAAAATTCCCAGAATGCCCCCTTGGTCCATGCCACTCTGGAGACCCTCTTACGTTTCCTCAACTGGATCCCTTTGGGCTACATCTTTGAAACCAAACTGATCAGCACACTGGTGTATAAGGTGAGTACACACAAACACTCATGATGCCATGTAGCAAGTTTACATAAAAACAAAACTAAATCTGTCTCGTTTGTTTTCAGTTCTTGAACGTGCCCATGTTCCGCAATGTGACACTGAAGTGCCTGACAGAGATTGCTGGTGTAAGCGTCAGCCAGTATGAGGAGCAGTTTGTCACTCTCTTCACACTGACCATGTGTCAGCTCAAACAGGTGAGCAAATAACTACAGACTCGAATAAGACAAAGTTGACCTTTCCCTCCATCTCAGATACAATTAATTTCAACCTGGTCCATATCCGTTTAGATGCTGCCGCTGAACACCAACATTCGGCTGGCTTACGCCAACGGGAAGGACGATGAGCAGAACTTCATTCAGAACCTCAGTCTGTTCCTCTGCACGTTCCTGAAAGAGCACGGGCAGCTCATTGAGAAGCGGCTCAACCTCAGAGAAACATTAATGGAGGTAAGTGGCAGGAACACAGTGTTATCTCGGTGATGAAACAGCTTGTCTGCACAGAATAAACAAACACGTCCACCGTCTTATTGCTCCCTTTGTCCTCCTTCAGGCCCTCCACTACATGCTGTTGGTGTCAGAGGTGGAGGAGACGGAGATCTTTAAAATCTGTCTGGAGTATTGGAACCACTTGGCTGCTGAGCTCTACAGAGAAAGTCCCTTCTCTACATCCACGTCCCCTCTGCTCTCTGGCAACCAGCACTTTGACGTGCCTCCACGCAGACAGCTCTATCTGCCCGTACTCTCTAAGGTACCACAGAGCCAATCCCATTTTAATTCATTCATTCAACAGTTTACACTCTATGTATATTCTAAAACATAACCGCAGTCTTGATTGACGTGCTTCCCGTCTTGTTGTTTGATTACGTGCTCAATAACTGATTTAAGCGTGACAAAAAAATAATGCATTGTTGGGATGTCAACTACATGACACTCACAAATATTTAGAATTTGCTCTGTAGTTGACTTTATGAATGTCGCATTTCTAAGTATTAAATATCTTTCTTAGAAGGCAGAGACGACACAGCAGATGAAGACCAGTATCAGTTGAAGGTATTAGCTTGCAGCCATACTAGAATCAGTTGGCATCAGTCAAGCGACAGGTGGCTGCCGAACTACTGCCAAAAGAGTCGCTAGCTACTGTACAATGATAATCAGCAGTCAGCAAGATACAACTTCTTCTTGACAATAACATCTAACATTTCATTACTTTGCGCATGGCGTGTGAAAATAGCCTTGAGACAAGCCCCTCGATGTATAATTATCTTTTTTACATTTATGCCCTGCAGAGGCTACACTGTGATATGCGTATGAGTGTCTGTGTGCAAGTGTGAGAGCAACAGGTTTATGCTTTGATTTGTGGAAGTGCTGACAGGTGTTTATCCCTTGTGACAGGTGCGTCTGCTTATGGTAAGTCGGATGGCCAAGCCGGAGGAGGTACTGGTGGTGGAGAATGACCAGGGTGAGGTTGTCAGAGAGTTCATGAAGGACACCGACTCCATCAACCTCTACAAGAACATGAGGGAAACACTTGGTACGGCTTAGCAATGCATCCACTTAAAAAAAGCTGTTTAAATGATCAAAACCATAAAGATTGCTCTTGTTTCTATTGTATATCTTCTAGTTTATGCATCCATCCACTAACTTTAATGGAGTAATGTATCAACATGCACACTCAAATAAAATAAGGTTCATTTTAATTTACATCACTGGTATATTTAAATATTCTAGGACAATGTGCCAGCTCAGTGGTTAGCACTGCCGGCCGGCTGGGGCTGTTCTGTGTGGAGTTTGCATGTTATCCCAGTGTCTGTGAGGGTTTCCTCTGGGGGGATTTTGTCCCACGGTCCAAAGATCTGCAGGTTAGATGAACTGGAAGAGGCTTCAGGTGTCTATGTGACCCTGAACAGGATGAGCTGTTCACAAAATGGATGGATGTAGCTTTAAAATTCATATTCTTTACTATTGGTCACGAATTGTAGTGATCATGATTGATCTAATCATAATAGTGATTGCAGGCTCATTAAACAGTAACTGAAATGTTTTTTTGATGACCAGTGTCACACACACTGCTTTTGTTCCATTGTTTCACTTGTGTCATTGTTTTGTCCCGTTCACAGCTGCATGCGCTTTGGTTGGAAGTTGTTGTTGTTTTCCACCCATTGCACACTGATTAATACTCTGCCATCCTGCAGTGTACCTGACTCACCTGGACTATGCGGACACAGAACGCATAATGACAGAGAAGCTTCACAACCAGGTGAACGGTACCGAGTGGTCTTGGAAGAACCTCAATACGTTGTGCTGGGCCATCGGATCCATCAGCGGGGCCATGCATGAGGAGGACGAGAAGAGGTTCCTGGTTACTGTCATTAAGGTGTTTATATAATATAATATAATAACGTGTGGTGGAAGTAGAACAAACGTAACATTCATGTTTGAATTTTTAACTGCTCAAGATCTTCTGACTTTACCCGATACCTTCACTAGGTTGTGGTTATGACGAGGCCTCTTTATAGTGTGTTCAGACATGCATAATGCTTAGTTTTATATACATCAACAAGAAAGTTTATCTTAATTCATCTTAATTATATGTATCACACTTTAAGTAAACATTAAATCTTCTCTTCTTTTGGTGGGGAGTTAATTGTTTGTTCTCTCACTGGGCAGGTCATGTGACATTTGATATTTTTCATCTTGTATCGAACAGAAAATACTAACTTGTGTTTGTCTCAGGATCTGCTGGGTCTGTGTGAACAGAAGAGGGGAAAGGACAACAAGGCCATCATAGCCTCCAACATCATGTACATCGTTGGCCAGTATCCACGTTTTCTCAGAGCGCACTGGAAGTTCCTGAAAACGGTGGTCAACAAGCTCTTTGAGTTCATGCACGGTGAGAGATGAGGATTTACTTTTTTGTTCCATTCAATTGAAAGCATCAATTTGTATTTGGAAATTCATATGTATTGGTTTGAAAATATTGAATTTATAAACAGCGAACTCTTGAAACGATGTGCATTTTTGTCCCCTCTTCATCAGAGACCCACGATGGAGTTCAGGACATGGCGTGCGACACTTTCATTAAGATCGCACAGAAGTGCCGGCGCCACTTTATCCAGGTGCAGGTGGGAGAGGTGATGCCCTTCATCGATGAGATCCTGAACAACATCAACACCATCATCTGTGACCTTCAGCCGCAGCAGGTTGGCACATCACAGATAAAAAATAAAAGATCTATATAGATTTATCAGACTGGTGCAGCTACTGGCAAAATCTCATTTTCTGTTGCCCAGTCAAGTCTACCTGCTGACTAGCTTTTTTTTTTTTTTGCTTATTTGTTTTTATCAGGTACACACGTTCTACGAGGCAGTAGGTTATATGATTGGAGCTCAGACAGACCAGGCTGTTCAGGAGCACCTGATAGAGAAATACATGCTGCTCCCCAATCAAGTGTGGGACAGCATCATCCAGCAGGCCACCAAGGTAAGAGACAAGTAAACCACTATATACTGTATAGTTATCATAAGAGTTACCCAATATATCAGTCTTCATCTGTAGTGAGCCAGGATTCAAAGTCAGCAAATTAGCATGTTTACTAATACAGCACAGTAATACACATTTTTGTTTAGCTGTTTTTGTATTATGTATATTTATGATGATACAGCTGGTCTTTGGTGTGAAGTCACTGGATTTTACTGAAGGGCCATATCACTTCAGAAACCTGTTTAATTCAGTGTGTTAATCTCTCGTCCTGCAGAACGTGGACATTTTGAAGGACCCGGAGACTGTGAAACAGCTGGGCAGCATTCTGAAAACCAACGTCCGAGCCTGTAAGGCTGTGGGACACCCCTTCGTCATCCAGCTGGGACGGATTTACCTTGACATGCTCAACGTCTACAAGTGCCTCAGCGAGAATATCTCTGCAGCCATTCAGACAAATGGTAAGCGTATAGATTAATCTGTGACATCACAGAAGAGTCATTGGAGACACATATGGCCTCTTTAACATCTACAAACCATCCCGTGTCTCTCTAGAATATAAATATATGTTCCACATGTTTGTGAAGGACTTGTTTTGGTTGTTACATCTCTGTACAGATCTGCATGCTGCGTAGACTGTTGCTCCATTGCTTAGTCATGCTGTCCTCAGTGTGAACAAGGCATTACATCAGTGTTCTGCCAGTTTTAACACAAATACCCAAACTAGCGAAACCTATCACTTTGTTTACTTGGCTTAATAGATGTAATTGATTTCAGCAATGTACTTATTGGGCTGAAATATTTGTTTAAAAAAATCCTACATCGTTTTCTTTGTAGACCAGCCTGTGTGACTGTGTGTTTTTCTTCTTGCATGAGTCTGTTTTGGTGACTCGTGTCTGAGCCGCTCTGTGTCTAATTGAGAGGAACGATGCCGCATGAGGTGTGTCAGTACTGATCACATATCAAGGGCTCTAGCCACTGAATCAGAGCAGGGCAGAAATGCTCTGCACAGAGTACACACCAGTTACCGTTTGTGCAGTTGTCATGATGATCTGTGTAGGAGGAACAAACTGTGTTGCTTTCTCAGATTTGGTAAGCTGCTGGTGTTGGTCAGCTCGTATCAAAGGGACAGAGATACAGTGCAGAGCAGTCTGCTTTCTAAAGGAGGGAATGAAGTCATTTGATAATGTGATTAAACCCAGGCTCATCATACCTGATGATGCAAAAGAGTATAATCATGGTAGTGTATTGTTTGGCAAAAGTCTGTACATTTTCTTCATGTGTTTTTTAACATGTCTCCTCTTTGTGCTGCAGGGGAGATGGTGACGAAACAGCCTTTGATCCGGAGCATGAGAACAGTGAAACGAGAGACTCTGAAATTGATCTCGGGCTGGGTCAGCCGATCAAACGATCCGCAGATGGTGAGAAATTGTGCTAATATCCTCACAATGGATTTGAAAGTGTGTCGCAGTACATCAACAGTATCAAAAGCAGCCCAGAAGGAAGCTCGTAGAGTGTGAAAGTTCATTGTTGACCTTGGAAAGAGTAGTTTAAAAAAAAAAAAGTCATCTCTCAGTCTGACTAAACCCCATCTGTTGATGAAGACTGAGATGCAACTGAAAGCTACAGATACGGCTTGTAAGCAGACCTTGAGTTGCCGTCTTGACACGGCAGCGGTGATGTATTTGTACTTGTGCCTCCTCAGGAGATTCTGAACACTGACAGTCAATGAAATGCAACTAATCCAGTTGGTATTTTTAGGCCAAACATTCAAGATTAAATTTCCTTGTGGCTGTTTTTGCCCTTAGCTGTGTTTTATCTACATAACAATTAATATTCATAGCTTCTCCATGCACATGAGTTTTAAAATGTATGCAACATAGCTGCACTGTTGTAACGTACCTGTCAGAACTGAACCTTCTGAGAATCCTCTCTTGAATCGTTTTTTACAGCACCTGTTTTCAAAGATGTTTTCCTTCCCTGCTCATCTCTCCTGTTGTTTTCCAGGTTGGGGAGAATTTTGTTCCACCACTGCTGGACGCCGTCCTCATTGATTACCAGCGCAATGTCCCCGCCGCCCGCGAGCCAGAGGTCCTGAGCACCATGGCAACCATCGTCAACAAGCTGGGCGGACACATCACTGGCGAGATACCCCAGATCTTTGACGCCGTCTTCGAGTGCACCCTAAACATGATCAACAAGGTATGGCTGCAGTCTAAAGTAACTGATATTTGTATATAGAGCTGAAGTGGTTAGTCAGTAATTCTAATTGATTAGTTGATTAACAGAACATCGATTGGCTGATTGAACTATTATTTTGGTCATATTTAGCTCCAAAGACAAATCAGTTGTTAGTTAGAGCTTCATAAATGTGAAGATTTGCTTCTGTTCATTGCTTCATATGATCGTACACGGAATATCTTTGGGGCACCTTTTTACTATTTTCTCACACTTGATAGAGAAATTGATTAATTGAGAAAATAATCAGCAGATAAACTGATAACAAATGGTCTACTTGCATTGAACCTGTACACTGAGAACTAATTATGAAAAACTGTCATGGGAACATCAGTCGTTCAGGTTTTTCAACTATTTGTTGGCGATCATCTGATAGTAAACTAGTCGCAGCCTGCAGAGAAACTTTCCCATGACCTATGTTGACACGTTTAAAAGGAAAAAAAACAAGCCTTCTACTGAAAACATGTCAGTCACATGTGTTGTCAGACTTCAGTCACATCTAGGTCAGATTTTTTTTAAAAACACTGGCTTGTTATGTTTTTCTTGTAGAACTTTGAGGAGTATCCTGAGCACAGGACCCATTTCTTCTACTTACTCCAAGCTGTAAACTCCCACTGCTTCCCTGCATTCCTCGCCATCCCCCCTGCCCAGTTCAAACTGGTGCTGGACTCTATCATCTGGGCCTTCAAACACACCATGAGGAACGTGGCCGACACCGGTAAGACTTTTATTAATATTCTTATTGAATACCAAACGACGTCAAACACAACTCATCATGTTTTATACCGCAACCTCACAGGTGAGGATATGATATAATACAATGTTCCTGTTATGTTTCTGCTCGTCCAGGTCTGCAGATTCTCTACACGCTGCTGCAGAATGTGGCTCAGGAGGAGGCAGCTGCTCAGAGCTTCTACCAGACGTATTTCTGCGATATTCTGCAACACATCTTCTCCGTGGTCACCGACACATCTCACACCGCTGGTGAGTTTACATACATGACCGCAGGAGCCCCTTTAACTTTACAAAAATACTAACAAGTGAATTCACTCACTAAACCCGTTTAAAAAAAAAAAAAGAAAAAAAGCTGATGTTTCTGTAGTAAATGTGTGTGGATGCGTCCCGCAGGCTTGACAATGCACGCATCCATCCTGGCCTACATGTTCAACCTGGTGGAGGAGGGGAAGATCACCACGACGCTGAACCCCGCCACCCCCGCTAACAACCAGGTGTTCATCCAGGAGTACGTAGCCAACCTGCTCAAGACTGCCTTCCCTCACCTACAAGAGTGAGTAAAATCCACGCGAACACACAATCCGTACAGCAGTAAAAAACGTGTGCAGTCGTTCTAAGTGTTTGTGCTTCTCCGGTTGTTTTAGTGCTCAGGTGAAGGTGTTTGTGACCGGGCTGTTCAGCTTAAACCAGGACATTCCTGCCTTCAAGGAACACCTTAGGGACTTCCTTGTCCAAATAAAGGTGAGTTTTTCAGCGTACAGGTGGCCTTCAATCCTCTATTACACATTTATAAGTCGCTTCAGATTCAAGTCAATGGAGCTTTTCTCTTCAGCTCTCCTTTCAAACCTCCTCATATTCATTCCTAGTCTTGACTCGTTGAACTATATTGCATTAATTGAGCCTTTTCATGCATTGTTAAGGTCTTTAGATCTTTCCAGGCCTTCTCAGATGTTAACAGTGTGTTGCACAAAATGTTCAAACCTACAGTGAGTTACATCACACACTCTTAGTCAGTGTAGTTACACAAGCTGTCGTCAGTCCATCACCAGGTTTGTGTGTAAAGTCTTGTGACATTTAACCAGATTCAAAATGGTGATTTACTAAATCGAGTTTGCACCATTAAAACTTAAGAAATCACTTTTCTAGTAAAAACTAGGAATGTGTAAATCTATTGCTAGTAAAACATCTGCCATCCAACAAGCAATTATATAAACAGGAAGTCACAGCATTATGAGCTATGACGCAACTTCCTTATCAGCGGTTTTACTCTAAAGTAAAGCAAGCTAATGTTGGATCACTCAGCTGCGGTTAGTGTATGTAATTATTTACTGGTTTAAATTGTGTGAATGTACAGCAGAGTCTGTTAGGATGAAATACTACTTTTAAAGATCAGCCATTTAACCTCAATTGACACTTGAACTGTTTGTTTTTTGTTTTGTTTTTTTCATTTGAAATTGAACTACTTTGACAACACGTCAGCTGATTTCATGACTTGATTCAGTTTTTACACTCAAACTGAAACTTCGCTCAGCGCTTCCGGCTGTTTCAGCTTCTTTCAGTGTTTGTATTTTTTCAGTTTGTGTTTCAGCCGATTCACTTTTCAACAGCAACATTTCAGCAGCAAACGGCTAGTCTTTTTCTCTGATCATATATATTTGTTTGCAGATAAGCTGAGTTGCATAGCTCTGGCTCTGCTGTCTGTTGTCCACGCGGCGGCTTTGTCTGTTCTCAGAGGTTATCAGTGACTGCATAACTAGCTGCTTAGCTGTTTCCATAAATAACATTTTCCTACATGGCCACGCTGCCCTTCTAAGTATATGGAAGGTTTGTCACTACTGTGCCAGAGTTCAGAGATGTTTTGCCTTCACAATACTTGCTGTAGTTCACTGGTTGATGTAGTCAGTCTCACAGATGGATGATGTTATCTGCTGCTCTTCCAGGAGTTTGCAGGCGAGGACACCACCGACCTGTTCCTGGAGGAGAGGGAGGCGTCACTCCGTCAGGCCCAGGAGGAGAAACACAAGATCCAGATGTCGGTCCCGGGCATCCTCAACCCCCACGAGATCCCCGAGGAGATGTGTGACTGAGCACCAGCTCGTCCAAACTGTACAGTCCTCCAAACCAACAAGCAAAACAAATAAACCCTAACCACAGCAAACGCAACAGAACCCAATAGAGGCACTTGTGTGGTGGGAGGCCCTCACCCTCTGCAGAGTGGATGTTGACCAAAACAATGCCAATAATGTGTAAATGATTACCGCGTCACCCTGTGGCCCTTTTTACATAATATGCGTTTTCTATGGAGACTTTTTGTGTAATATCTTTCCAGAACTGTTAATCTAAGCTTACGTTTTGTTGGTCTCTGGCTCATCCAAGACCTGCATGATGAGGTTGTACTGATTAGGACAAGTTAACCATCTTTGTTTTGTTCTGTTCCCTCCACCTCCCCTGTTCTCCCCCCATATATTTGTTTATATATAAATATATTATATATACAGTCTGAGCAGGGTTTTTGTGGAAAAACGGCATATGTGTCAAGTCGGCTTCTACACGTGTATATGACGGAGGAAGCAGCGAGGTCTTTTAAGAGGCGCACGCACCGCTTATTTGGTGCCTGACGGCGCTGAGGGAGAATGTGAATCTAATGGATAATGAATGAAGGTTTGAGATGCTGCTCCATGTATCAGCATCTCTGGCTCACGAGTTAAAGCTTAACCTAAACAAGTGTTTGGCTGCTGCCAGGCATGAGGGTTTTTTTTTAGGGAAAGCAAAACCGAATATGTGCATATCATCCCAATTGTATAGCATCTTTAATACCATGGGAACATTTTTTTTCCTTTTATTCTATTGTTTCTTTTTGTTGTGGGTGTGTGCGCGTGTGTGCTGTCGCCTAGTCGACATCAGCGTTTTGTTTTTCCTCTAAGAGGATTGTTGCTCATTTGTGAGCCTTCATTAATGGGACGTTTTAAGGAAGTGGCGGAGGTATTTATGGATTCTTGGTTGGTTGCATCTTTATAACAACTCCTGTTTAACTCAGATGGCTTTTAAGATTTTGAATTGTACTAATTTAGATTGTTTATCATGCAGTAGTGTTTAAAGACACTACCTTTAGAGCAAAATGAAAAATAAAACTCGGTTTACATTTAATTTTGTATTTTTGCATTTTTCATTTGTACCTGTTTGAGTTCTGTCCAAATAAACAAAAGGCTTTTTGTCCACAGAGCGAATACATTGCCAACGAGTTGAATTAGGAAAAGAATGTATAAATCCAAATAAGTACCCGATCTTTAATGGCAAATTTCCCTTCTCAAGGTGTTACATTTGTTGTGAACTTTTTGAACTGATTAAAGTTGAGAATTTTATAACCCTGCCTTTGCTCACATTTCTTCATTCCACAACAGAGATGCCCTTTTTTTTTTTTTTAATTATATATTTGATTTCAAACGTGCTTCTAGAGACGTTTAAGACAAAGGGACATTTAAATGGAGTCAACAGAAGTGCAACATGAACGTTTTGGTCTGAAAGGTTTGGACCAGATCAGCTGATAAGTTTAAAATATATAGCATTTTTTCCTGAGATATCAACAAATGAGTTTATATTTTACTTCAGACTTTTATTCATCTTGGCAAGCAGAAACATCTGGTAGAACTCTTTGGTTTTTTTTTTAAGGTGCACCTTCTGACAGACTTCCGTAAAATTACAATCGTACATTTAACTGGTGTTTTTTAAACACATTAGATGCATGAAAATGTAGTTCTTACCATATTATTAAAAATCATAACATTTAGTTATGTCTCATCTCTAGCATAAAAATGAAACTTAACCAAACCACATAAACCACTCACTCTCACTTCCTTCTCTTTTAGGCATTGACTGAAAAATCTTTCATGTTACAAAACACCAACTTATTTTAATGAGATAGATTGGTCCATTATTAGAACAGCCATAAATAAATATCTTATGATGTGAAAAGTTAAGTAGAGCTCCTACTGTGTAGAGCTGTGGTGATTAAAAAAGATTAATTTGTCCAAACAAGTTAATAACTTGTAGGCACAATATATAAGAACATATATGCTATTTTGCGACTGTGTAGTATGTCTTAAAAACCATAAACAAATTGCTCAACCTTTTTACACATCTGGTTTAAAGTTTAATAAATAATAATGTATTTGATTGACATGTCGAGTAGTGTATACTGTCTGCTGACACCTGGACCTGCCGGAGCTGACACCCAGCTCTGTGCAGGTGGATGATGATGATGATGATGATGATGATGATGATGATGATGATGATGGATGTCACTCCTGTGGCATCCGGCCCATTTCCGCTCAGACATCTTTGGCCTGGGTTGCTGTGCTGTGTAAACTGACCCCTGCCACTAATCCCTGTTAACGTACTGGTATTACATTAAAGGTTATGATGACGTTCTGCCACTGAAAGCTCAAACACTCATCTGATGCAACAACAACCTGCCACCACAGAGGAAGCTGTTCACACTTTTAAATGGCTGCGGGCCGACATTTCTAATGATCACGCGCCCACTTTTTTGCTGTTACTAGTGATGGATTTCTAGAGTCAGCATGTTTTTCTTCTGGTGTATTTAATATTATCTGCTTTGATGCTTTTGATCCTCTCTCTGGGACCATAACTCAGTCCGGATGTAACTGGACCCCCCCCCTCTCCCTCCTGACCCAGATCCAGAGATTCTTAACCATTCTCGGCATCCGCTGTCGAGGAGAAGAGGGAACAGCTGGGGTAGCCCCCCTCTGAAACACGCCTGCTCTATACACTATGCCCCCTTATGCCCTGCTCTCTAACTACACTGTGAGCAAGCAGGGTTATTAATACCCCTGTGTGTGAGTGAGTCAGACAGGAGGAGCCACCAGTCAGTCAGTGCCTCTCAAACAGAGTCTCCACCCGCCTGCACAGGACTGTCACACCCACTCTACAAAACACACACGCACTTCTTTTTGCTTTCTCAGAGCTTTCATCTCAATTTCGTTTTCACTTTCATTCAATTCTGCGAAATCACCTGGTGCACAGGTGACAGGTTGTGGTCAAACTGGGGCAAAGTTGACTGTTGAGAGGTCCACTACCTGCTTCCAGGTGATATACTGCCACCCAGTGGAAGAAAAACAGAAAGGAATTAAATCTGTGTGTTGTCAAACAGAATACAGCTCTGGTTCATTCATGTTTATTGGTCCCAGTATTGAACAGTACAGTCACATATAGTAATGACTTTAACTATATCTCTACCAGAACTGCAGAAGGCAACATGTCTAAACTATTTTAGCAATCCGTGTGGGAGCAGACAGGGAGAGCTAATACAATTTAACGTAGCGATGGACTGTGATCAGCAGCTTATCTGAAACTGTGTTGATGCAGTAAACATTTCTTTACCTGCTATAAATCACTTTTGACTTCCCATAAGTGTGAACTTTACTGGATCCAAAACAGGTCAGACTGTCAGGTAAATTGTCAGTTGCGTAAACAGACATTTCCTGTATTGTCCACTTGTCTGAGCCCCGGAAAAAATACATCATAAGAGAAGAAGTCGATCAGTCAAAGTGCATTTCATCTAAGAGCTGATCTGATCCAGAGTGCTGCTGCTTGTTTTTCAAGCACAGCTGCACAAACAAACCGCTAGCTGAGTGACACAGGGATGCAGTGGATGGTGATCTGTACATGGTCACCTGAGCACAGAGGGAAGGAGCTGAGGGTGAGGAGAGTCCATGCTGGGTGGGCTGATGAGGGCTCAAGCACAGCTGGGGTATGAGCGGCGCCGGCAGGAGGACGACATCTTACTGAACGTAGTCCTCACAGAAACAGAAACATCTGGTCTCTTTAGCCTTTAAACAGTTCATCATCAAATCTTCTAGGTTGAGGTCCGGATCTGAGCGTAGCGTATTTTAGATCTGCGGGGCCAGAGAATAAGAAAATGGTTCATTAGTGTAATGGGAGATGATGAGGAGGTAGGTAAGTGTGTGTGTGTGTGTAGTGCTATAAAGTGCACCTGGGTGTCTTCTCTGAACTCTGTCTGGTTTGAGAAGTACTTTTGAACTGCGCTTCCAGTCTGGAGTAGATTCCCCCTGCCGGCTGTAACCACACACACACACACACACACACACATATCTGGAAAAAAAGCTGTAAAAACTAGGACAGCTCAGCACCAATCACGACCACATGATGTGTACTAACATTGTAAATCCTGCTTAAATTTTTAGCATGCTCCCTATTGGCCTGAACATAATAATATATACAGTGATATTACATATGATATGTGCTTTTCACTTTTACTGCATTATTTCACTCTCACAAGAGAAATAGGCTTTAAGTATGAGAACTCTAAACTTTGCCAACAGGACGAGTGTGTTGTACAAACACACACACCTCTTTATTATCCTTTGATTTGCTCTGCTCCTGGTCTCCAAACCTCATCTTGGTCAAGTAGCCGATGATCTCCACCATGCGACGCTGGTCTGTTGCACAGATACAATATTTACTTTATTTATTTCTTTAGAAAGATAAAGACGCATAGATGCACGTGTAAATAGTCGTCATGCTCACCTTCTTCTCTCTGAGCGTCCTGGTTGTAGCGCATGGAGCGAGAACTGTCCCACTTGCTTTTCTGAACGCTCACCCTGCAGGACGTGCGGGTCAAACAGATCAAGATTTAAATTCAAGATATTCAAGTAAGGCTGAGCATGAACACACTGTTTACACACGGACTCACGTGAAAGGTGTGTTGTCTCTGGACTGTGACTGTGGAGACAACATCAGATTTAGAAAACATGACAGAGCACCGCCTGTACGCTCTCAGAATATCACAACTGACTAACGATGAAATCGCTGACTCACTTTCTCCGGTTTGTCTTTGCGTTGGAAGTTTGGAGAGGACACTTGTTTTTTCAGAGGTCTGTGGACCTTCTTGGCCTTTTTAGCAGCTGCGAATATAGAAAAAAACAGCAACATGAATAAATGGACAAGCATTCGACGCCATCTGCTGGCCAAAGAGAGTTGTATTTCCTGTAAACTGGTAACCTTAAAAACACAAAGGATGAAAATACAGAGTGTAAGAGTGAAATCAGTGACGGTGGCGTGCTGTAATTAAAGGCAGGTTTCACTTTACTTCATTCATACCATTCAGACTTTAGCAGTGTTGAAGGGAGGCTGCTAAAACGTTTGCTGCGATTAAACATGACATTTACTGTCATGTCAGAGCAGATTATTCACACCTAAAAGACAAACCAACCTGAAGCCATCACATGTTAAATGATACACAGCTGACTGAATGATGCAACATGTCTACCTTTATCTTGTGACACTCACATGCTACAATTATGACACCTGGAACCTGAATAGAAATTCTTATTGTTATGTATTTCTTATGATCACACTGTTACCTACAGTATGTTCTCAGCATCAGTGCACTAAATACCAAACAAAATGCTCATATTAGCTTGCTTTTCTGCAATTCATCTGCTATGAAATGATTTTTAAGGGCTATGCTGATCAGCTCAATGAGAGGTTTTAGAGGATTTTTTTCTTATTGGCAACAGATCTCATGTGCAGAGTCAAACCAACAAAGAACTATTGAGTGAATATTGTGCTACACTTTGAAAGAACTTATGAAGTATGAAAAGAGGTTGTGACTGGTCCCTGCCCTGATCTGTCAAAAGATACACAGCTGCTCCACCTTGTTTTTTACACAGCTCCTCTTCATCCCCCACCTCATCTTCAGTGACCTCTGACCCCGTGGTGTACTCTTCATCCTCTGACAGTAAAGACTGCTGCCTCTGGAAGGGCAAAGGTCACAGGTTTACCACTCTGCAAACAAACACTGATTTATAACCTGTAGTCGCTACACACAACCAGACGCTGACCAAATGATCCATAACAGAATATAAGCAGATATAATGAAGAGAATGAGAGGGAAGTCCTACCAGCTGCAGGCTCCAGTTTTTCAAAAAGGAAAACTGGTTGAAAAGAGAAAACGTAGCAGAAATCAGAACCAGGAAAAAGTAGCGACATACAGGTGAAAGAAAACCACGAGACAGACTTACAGTGCTGCTGTCTCCTCTCAGAGGTCCAAGGAGTGTTGGCTCCAAGAGAACATCACAGTCTTGAACCTTTTCAGTAGCAGTCGGACACTCCTCAACACTGGCACACACACACACACACAACCAAATGTATTTTATCTGAACATTTAATAAGAAGTGGTCGTATAAAACGCTGATGCTCACCTCTCTGCAGGCGGCGTGTTAGACAAACACACAGCGTCTCTGTGCAGCAGCAGGTCATTCAGGACTCTGGTCTGGGCCAAGGTCGCCTCGTCACAGTTCTCCTCATCTGGCATGTTCACTATGTGGTCTCGCATCTTACAGCCCTGAACACACACACACACACACACACACACATACACACCGTTATACTTACTTTCTACTAATCTGGATTTCCTGAAGTGAAAATCAAAAGCTCAGCATCTTTTTAAAAGTTGTTTTGTGGTTCTGTTTCGCTCTATTATTGCACATTATAATATTTATCATACAATATGGATAATAATATGTATATAATAATATAATATGGTATGTGCGTGTGTGTCCATACCTTGGGCATACCCGTGGGGTCAAAGCGAAGAACCCTCTGGTTACAGCACGGGTAGATTCCTGCACCGTGCCAGCCTTTCTCTGTACCCATGCCGGGGTACAGCACACTGTCTGGATGGTACTGGCAATGGGTCAACTCTGCACACACAAACTCCTACACACACACACACACACACACACACACACACACACACACACACACACACACACATACACTACATACTTAGGAAAAGGTGTTTTTTTACCGTAACATTCCCACTGTTATCTTTTTCTTATTAGTCATGTAATACACACACACCCCCACACACACATAAATCTATACATATATATGTATATATATACTTTCTAACCTGCTGGCATCGGGAGCAGGTGAGGTAGTTGACGGTACCCCAGATTCTCCAGTAGACCAGGACCCAGGACTTTAGCTCCTCATACAGACCAGTGATGTATTCATTCACATCCCAGTTCTTCTGCCTGCAAATGCGCGCACACACACACACACACACATACACACAGTGATCAGAAACTTAAAACAAGCAGGAAATGAAGAACATTACAGCTTAAAAGGTGAATGAAATGTTTCTGTTCTCTACTGTATTACTGCTGACAGCTAAACAAATACAGGAACTATGAGCACATGAATCTGGTCCATGTGCGGCACGCTGCTGTGAAGTGGAGTCACATTGAACAGCTGCTATAATACCTCGGGTGTGTATAGATGATCTCTCCACGAGCGTCAATATTGATTTTCCCTGGAACACAAGAGATCTTCCTCTCTGTGTCTTTGGTCAACATCTTAAGGCACAGACCACACCTGTGACGGAACACGTGGAACAATATGTATAATAATAAGACTAACGACAAGAGGAACAAGACAAATCCAGGAAACAGAAAAAGTATATTCTGTTTATGAACTCAAACACATAAACTGTCAATAACGCTGTCGCTAAGCTTTGCTTGAAGAACAAAAGTTACAACAAAAACATGTTATAAGTAGCTTTTTACTGCCTACAGCAGGCAAGAGAGAATATGTAAGACTTAATGAAAATGTAAGACCTGCATACAGCCTGGAAGAAGCTCACTGCTTCTACTCACCGATAGAGAGTCGAGGCGTTTCTCGGTGAATCTCTGCTCTGGTAGTTTGGATCGAAAAGACGCTCAATTTTCTTTTGAAACAATTTGCTTTTGAAAGTGAGCGGAGACAAAACAGGGTGACGCTTGTTATTCAGACATTTTTGATTTTATTTAACATTCAATCGACTACATTCCCTCCTCCGCTGTTTTTGCGCTCCCTTCGTCTTACCTCTTGAATTTGTCTTTCTTGTCCCTGATGTCGTCTGCCTCGTTGTGGTTGAAGAGCTCGGCGATGCGTGTTGCCAGGTTGCTGTTGATGCAGTTCATGTTGCAGGGTGTGGCCACGATGGCGCTCATGTGTTTGTGACAGTACTGGATGCACTCCTCCACCTGAGCGTGGGCGAACACAGAGAGCTCTCAAAAGACCTTTCACAAGACTTTTTCACTTAAATGATCATAGCTACACAAACACTACAACAAACACTAATGCTACAGTGTTAATAATACAGCAGTACAGCTGTAGCCAGACTAGTTACTGCTAACATCCATGCAACAAAGCTTTATCTATGGGCCTCTTGTTTTCCCTGGAATAAAAAGCAATGATTCCTTTCAAAACATACATTCATTTGTCTTGTAAATGCAAAAGTAATTATATAATCACACATTTCCACAATTACATTTCGACATATTAAATCGATACATAAATTACACTCCAAGTTCTCCTCGTTACATTGGAAAAACGAGAGGCCTGAACAACACCATGACACCAACAACCCAGCGTGGCACATCACAACACTTACTAACGTATCCATCTTCAAGAACTCGGAGGAGATCAGGATTGAGATCACATTGCTGGGCTCTGTAACCGACAAACACCACATGACCAACCGAGCAAACCTCACAACCATCAACACACAACACAGGACACGCAGCCAGTGACCCACCGAACACACGAATCAAACACCAGACACAGACATTAGATGTGTGACAGCGAGTAATAATGTCATATCTAGTATTGTTGTACGGTCCTTCCTGGATTTTACCGAGCCGGGGTTTGTCCTTGTTTCCCTCTCCGGCCGAGTTCCTCCTGACGTAGTTCATGAGCCAGTCGAATATCTGAACGTCGCAGTGAACGGAGATGTCCACCTCCTCCCACCTCTGGGCGTCCACAGACAAATACTCAGCGAAGTAGCGCATCTCTTTCACCAGCAGATCTCTGGGACATGTGAAGTCCTGCTTCAGGTTCTTGGTCTCATCGCACACATGGATGACCATGTTGGGACTGTGTGGGAACATTTTAAATGATTGATTTTAAGAAGAGGTGTCACTTTAAGTCAGAGCAGAAGTGTGTGTGTGTGTGTGTGTGTGTGTGTGAGGAGAAAACGTGGTTCACCGAACTTACTCTCTGGGCTTCTGAGGTTTGTCATCCTCCTCCACTGAGGCTCGTTTCTCTCTCTTCTCCACAACGCCGACCCTTCCTGAGGGTGCCGATTTAGAGCCTGTTGAGACAGAAAAAAAAAAATATAGATATATATAGGAAAAAACTGCATCTCATAGCTACAGATATTTTTTGCATTTTGTTCCAAAAATGTCAGACTGTTTACCAATTTACCTTCATAAGAAATTGCAGCACAAATGATGCCGTTTCATACAATAATGCATTTTGTTTTGAAGCACTTAGAAAGTGCTGTTGCATATAGCCAGACTACTTTTTATTATTATTATTTTAGTTCTTCTTTTAACATTATTCATCCACAAATCATGAGTTCAGCTAAAGGTGAATCAGGCCACAAACAAGTGAAAATGAATTTAACACTCTCAGTTAGCCCCTTAGGGCCCCTTGAGGCTGTGTCACTTAGATTATAGGTGCACCCACGCCCCTCACTCCCCAACATATCTCATCAGTCGATATCAGTCGACTATTCAGCAGCAGGCCAATAGAATTTTATCTGACTCGTGAACTCTGGAAGGAGGTTCAGGGTCCCCTTTTGTAAGCAAAACCATTATAAACATTCATTTGTCACTTTATCAGTTAAACTTAGTAACAGCAGCTCAGATAACTGTTTTCATGCTAGTTTGTAAGCATGTAAAGTGAGGGAGACGTCTGAGGACGTCATCTTGAGCTCTAGGAAACACCGATTAACATTTTTATAGAGCAAACAACTAAGATTAATTATCGATTAATTAAGAAAAGAATCAACAGACTAATCAATAATAAAACTAATGGTTAGTTGCAGACCTAGTGTTGTTTTCTACTAGTTTGAGGAGACTGAATTTACTACATTTCGTGCTTAAAAGCATTTTACTGAAATTCATGCGGTGAAACTAAGCTATCACTTATCAGCAAATAAGAAAACAAACGATAAAATAAAAAATAAAATAAAAATGTTCTAGAGGTTGACATACAGTAGATGTGCAAGTCAATAACAGACAGAACATTTCGATACTAAGCTTTACATACAACTAACCTGGAACTTTGCTGGCACTCAGGCTGCTTCCTGTCTCCTGCACCTCCCCTGTGTGCAGCAGCGTGGACAGGACATGTGAAGGCGTGGTGTTTCCTTCAGTCAGGTCATTACACTGGTTGTCCACATGGAGGAAACCCCCAACGCTTTTCAACTCCTCAAACCGACGGGCACACTGCAACATCACATCAGTACGGTACGGTATTATTTCTTATCGACAGGACAGGCTTTATGTTGCTGAAGCATGAAGTGATAAATGAATGGATGAGATAGATGGAGGAGTGGATGGATGGATGGAAGCTCTCGTAGTTACCCAGCTTTCCAGTTACCTCCTTGGGAGTGAATCCTGGAACCAGTTTGGCTACATTGTCCCAGTTTATGGGCTGCGGGACTCCCCACAGAGAGCCCAGCACCATGTCCAACACCAGGACGTTGTTGTCGTAAGGAAAGTTGTTGTTGTCCGAGCAGAAGCGGCTCATCTCTACAGAGACAGACGACGAGAGACAATGAGTCGACAACGAATGCCAAATCAGAGCTGAAATGATTAATCTATTCATCAAGCAGCAGAAAACTGATCTTCAACTGTTTTAATCAATGTTTAAGTCTTTTTTTACTTCTTAAGTGTGAGGATTTGCTTCTTTGAGATGCTCATTATCTGCAGCCCCAATGCAAAATGATTCCTCTTTTTATAAGAGGCTCCATCTTATCCCAAGCAAAATGCAGTATGACAGCACCATATATCGCACACAAAATTAGTGCATAATCATTGAGGCATTGAGTCTATTCTGGTGTATTTTTATTTGTCACAACTGAGGATGTAGCTAATGCATGATGCTATCACTCACTGTGGAGGTCAAAGTTACCAGCATCCCTTTCCACCCAACACACCACAGCAGGTCATAACATGCTGAAAGCTCTGCAGAGCTTTAAAGAGACCATGTTAGTCGATGGGAATGATTCCCACACACATTTTCTGATACAGTGAAATGTTGCATTACATTAATTCTACACAGTAAGTCAGTAATAACAGAGTAATGCTGCTAGCACAGGCCGAGTCGCTCTGTCCTCCCGGCCTCACCATCATCCGACGCTTTTACTTCAAATTAAACGGTTAATTAAAGGTTCTCTACGACACATATTCAAACAGAAATTAGGATAAGATAGTGTTAACATACTTATCTGGTGTCGGAGATCTTCTTCTCCGTTGTCTTGCACAGGAAAATGAACTAGTGGGTGTTTTATGTCATTGTGTTTGGGTGATGCTGCAGTCTCCTACCGGCTAACTGCATCCGCAGCTACAGGATATGTTGCCTTCACTGACTCCTCTAATAGTCGCTAGAACGCTATGTAAAAACTTTTCTCACTTCTATCTAAGTGTAATACACGAGTTTGTTTAGTTAATTGTGATTTTAATTACGAAAATTAGAAGTTAGTAAATTGTCATTGAGTTAAGAGTGTTTGCCATACTGTTTCCATGGTCAAGAATGAACGTTTAATCCGAATATCTTCCATAATGTAAGAATGTTCGATAGTACGTGAAGGCAGCATTACCTTTAATCAGCTAGCAGCTGCTTAGCATCGCCGTTTCTTTTTTATCTCTAACCCAGTAGCACCGGGTGAAAGTTATCCACAGCTTACTTTGCTAAAGAACAAACTAAGCTGTTAAGATTTAAACATAATTTTGACAAAGAAACGTTTTGTTTGGTTTCGTTTATCTTACGCTAGTTGTGTCGTCGCAGACTGCAGCAGGTAGCAGCAGGAGTCCCGTTGCTTAGAGACCGCAGACGTAAATCTACTGTTTCTATCATAAATCATCCTTGGACGGTCAAAAACAAGAACAGTTTATGTCGGACATTTGTATTACTGATACAAGCTTTTTTAATTCTTGGCACTTTATTTGCCTTTATGTTCGGAAAAAAGATGTTTGAATAAAATGCTGAATGGTAGTTATGGAAGAAACCATTAGAATAATTAACTAATTGAAAAAGAATCGATAGAACCATTAGTTGCAGCCTAAAATTAAATCAGGGCCTTGAACCCTTTTAGATGTTAATATGAAAGCACGCACACTGTAATTATATATTTACAATATCCTTGCTGAATTCAACTTTATGCTCATATTTACTTGTTGGATGAAAATAATCACAATAGACAAAACGCAGATCTTTGAAAATATTTATTTCAAAATAATTATATTAAATATTTACAAAATTAACTTCTATGACTAATGAACTTTTGAAAATGTGCAAAATCATCCCCCTCCCATTCTGAATGAACCATTCTCATGTTCTTAAACAAGAACACAACACAGAGGACTGAGTAGCTTTCAAATGAAGACCAAATACAAGGTTACATAATTCCTTTATGTTCTCGTCAGTATACAGATGACATCAGTGCACCTTATCCACTATAACATGAACTAATTCTTGTTGCTGAGCAATCTCTAGACATGTTAACTCGTATCAGACGTGATCTTAAGAACCGCAGTGCACCATATTAGGAGTATGCACAAAGCTTTCTTTCTTGCACGAGCTCTGACTAAAGAAATGTGAAGATATCCTCATAATCTGAAACACTCTGTTTCTAAACAGAACAGTACAACTACAGGGAACCTGTGTATAGAAAGCATTTTGACCAATAACCATTGATCATTCAAGATTGCGTTTGAAAATTGAAGTATTTATTTATTTTTTTTATGAATGAAGGAACTACTTTGATCAACTCTTGATGAGAACGGTGTTCTCGTAAATATCTACAGTCAGCTGTTTATTATTCAATTTTCTGAGTTAAACGTTACAAACAAGTACTGTCTGAGCCGACCGACGTCATAAACACACGCAGACTTTCATACAGAGATATACACACATGCACTAACGTCACAGGTCAGTCTTCTCCGGGATGTTTAGCACTGTGCTGGAGGGCAAACTGCAGCTGGAGTTGGATGTTCCCAGACTAACAGAAGCTGGTGTTTCTTTGTACACTGACTCTAGCAGCTCCTCTGAAGAAGCTGATGGAGTAAAGCCCTGGTTAGGATTGGGTTGTGGGTGGACCTGAGCGAGCCTCTCCATCTCTGCGTGCTTACGACCTCTCCTCTTGCCAAGGACCTTCACATAGTTGGCTGGGACAAGCCCTGTGGTCTGGCCATCCATGCTGGCCATCAGCCAGCCACGTACCCTGGGCTGTTGCTCTAAACACAGGAGAGAATGAAAAAGGACAAGGTAGAACTTTGTGGCACTACAAGTTTAAAGAAACTGTCACAAAAAAGTTCACAACTGTCTCTCAAAAATAACAGTCTATTGTTGCAAAGCATGTTCCCTTTTCTCCGTTACGGACTAATGCCACTGAACATCTCACCTTTAGGGGCGAGGTTGAGCATGTCTCCAGCCCGCAGAGAAATCTCCTCCTCTGATGAAGCTGAAAAGTCGTACTCTGCTCTTGCCACTACGTGGTCATCCTCCCCGCTGGCCCAGTTAGTAGCTAAACACAAGAAACACAAAACATCTACTGTTCATCCTTGTATATTTCAGCTCTCTCTAACATACCGTAGTCATGTTTATGTGTGTGTCAAATAAAAGGTACCAATGCTTTGACATTGGTGTTTGTGTGTGGTATATATCTTAAATCTTAAGCAAAAACAAAAAACAACTGTAGCAGTACTTGTTAAAGTCTCATAGTCTTATATTTTGACACTATTTAGAGCAGTAGTTACACAGTCTTGTAGAACTTAACTATCTCATCTTCAAGAATCAAATCTTAAAAGTAACTAAATCTCACCACTTTCTTCGGAACCTGTGCTGGAGCTCAGCAGTTTCCAGATAAGGTAGGGTCCACCCAGGACTACAGCGAAAAACAGAATGATTGGCCAGGATTTAACGGGCTGATCCTCCACCCCTGCTCCATTCCCTCTGGATGTACTCATAGCCAGGGCATCACTCGCACTGTCTGCCCACAAGTCATCAACCTCAGCGTCTGACCTCCGCCCCAGCAGCCTCTGTAACCGCCGGTAGAGGTATCGCAAGGTGCGCACCAACGCAAATGCTGACAAAACCCGGGTGAGGTGTGCACGCAGCCGTGTCAGGTGGTTGGCCACATCCAGCACGGCACGGAAACTGTTATACACGGCTGAAAAGGTGGCGTCTAGCATCATACTAACTGAGGCAAAGGCCTGGACAATGCTCTCGATGGACTGAAAGGCACCGCGGCTGCTCTCCTCTGCCTGCTGCACAAACCTACTGGGGGCGATGTCTTCTGCATGGGGTAAGCGACTGTAGCCTCCCAGGCCGTAGGCGGCACCACCATAGGTGCTGCCGTAGCTGTAGGGGCTGTAGCCACCATACATGGAGCTCCCATAGGGGCTGTAAGAGGAGGTGAAAGAGCTGTAGGACGGACGGAAGGAGTGCTGGACGGGACGGGGAGGCACTGGAGGAGCCATCCTGGTCAGGACAGGAGGGCCAGCAGGCACAGAGGGGCCTGTAGCTGGTCCAAAGTCTGTAGACCTAATGGGTGAAAAGGTCAAGACAAGACATGAGATTTAAAACATGATGATGATATTATACAGAAAAGCAAGGGTGAGCCGAGGGCCTAATATTTAACTACAACTACAGCAGTTTACGGTTGTCTTTATAATGACTAACAGTGTTTCTTAGTAATGTTTTGTCTATCAATTCCAAACCCGGCGCACTTTCAGGTATATCGTTTTTAGCTAATTACTATTAGCTTGGTTTTATTATTAGCATGTTATGCTACTACAGACTTTATTTACTCCCGTACTCAGAGTTATATAAAAATGAAAAGCGACTATTAATAATCATTTATTTAAAAGGCTTAAGCTATTCATGAGCAAGGTAACAAAACGTGAAAGTATAGGTGGAGTTTGGCGAGAAAAGC
This sequence comes from Pampus argenteus, assembly GCA_036937835.1. Classification (NCBI taxonomy): domain Eukaryota; kingdom Metazoa; phylum Chordata; class Actinopteri; order Scombriformes; family Stromateidae; genus Pampus; species Pampus argenteus. The sequence continues at coordinate 18,610,776 of CM072871.1, read as the reverse complement.
ACTCATGGGGAGGCAGACAGGCTTTGCTAGGCCTCATCCAGCTATTAACTGTACAACCGTGGAGTTACTTGACAAACTGCTTTAGGTGGACAGGAATGAAAAATGGAAATATGATTAATAAACCGTCAATAATTCCGGTCACCGTGTCGCTGACTTCACGTTTTTGCACGTCATTTAATGCTACGACGTTAGCAGCAACAGCAGCGTTATGGCGAGTAAACACACAAAGCTAAAGATCGTTTACCTGTAGTTTACAGGTGCACTCATTGCTCCTGGAATCCGCCTTTCCCATGGCTTTGGAGGAGGATGTGAATCCATGGCAGATTTATACCACAATGAGTATAATAAGAGGTAAATAATGCGGAACCTGTCCTGAACCTCGTCTGCTACTCCTGCTGCCTTCACGTACTCCTCGTAGTTTACGACACTGAAGTTAACTTCTGATTCGGGTTTAAGGAGAAATGTGTTGAATTTAAATATTTAGTGTGAAAAAACAGTGAAATCCTCTTTTCCTTTTTTTTGTACAAACCTGAAAGTGCGTTAAAGCTTTTGTTTAACACTTTTTCACAAATGTCACATTACTTATGTTTCCTTTAACCCCGGAAAATGGTTTCAGTGTAATTTCCTACTTCTAATGTCTTAATCCCAAGGGGGTGTGTGTGAATTCAGTTGTTCTGTTCCAACACGATGAATAATATTGTATAGTGTGTATTATTAAGTAGCCTATATATCGCGTTGTTTATTAGATGTAAACAAAACTTCACAGACATTGATATTTAAACGGACATCTTGGGATTTCCAGCGTTTCCAGGAGCTGCCGTAAAACCTAGAACGCGCCTAGAGACGATGTGTTGTCATCAGGCCAGAGTAATCGATGGATGATACAGTTTGGTCATGCGACTCTTTGTGTGTAAAGAGTATTTTTAGCAGTAGCTTTAATAAATTCCTTCATTTCCACTTTTTCATTTTGTCATTGATAAACTTACTTTTCAAATACATTAAAACCTTGTATGTTTTTTATTTTTATTTTTATACACGATTAATACAATCCAAAACAACAACATGCACTTGTCACTTCTGTCCAGCAGAGACTGCTGTGACTTAAAAAACTAGACCTTGAACTAAGTTTACACTCTACAATATTACGGATGAAAGGGAATTTCCCCCTGAATTACACATACAGACATCTTACAAACTAATGTCACTTTAAGTCCAATATTTTGGAGAGAGAAACATTAACACTATCCTGAAGTTTGGACTATATTTGTACAACTTGCGTTAGCTGAGATGTAAGCTAAATAAATAGACGTAATCAAGTTAACATGATGCAAAAAATATCATAGTATCTGCAGACTAATGCCCCTTAATATTTTCTACAGCTGCTTTTTATTTAATGAAAATCCATTCTGAGAAAGACATGACATGTAATCATTTTTAAATAGCTCAGTCATTTCACGTAGTCAGATCATTGACAATAGATGGAGACTTACATAAATCTAAACAATTATAGGGACATTAGTTTATCACATTGTGTATTATCACTATTTCCTGTGTCTGTCGTGTTTTAATGCTGACATAGCAGCTGATCTATAACGACGTTTGAATTGGATTTGATATGGATTCCCCTCTGTGCTTTCACCGGCTCTCAAAGTCACGTAAAGTGTTGTTCAGTTAACCCTCTAGAGGTTTTGAGGGGGCAGCTTGCGATTATGCTGCTGTGAGTGTGAGGAGAGCTCCTCTTGAGTGCAAGCGCTGAGTGCAGAGGTGCACGTGTGGTTTAAAGAGGGTGTCCTGTGATGTCAAGTGTGTGTGTGGGGGTGTGTGTACAGACGGGGGATAGGACTCCAAAATATGTCTGTGTGATGCCATAATGTGGGTGTGTGTGATAGCGAGGCTGTCGTTTGTGACATGATGCTGTGAGAATCCCAAACCCCAAAAGGTGGAAATCCAAAGTGTGGCCTGTGATGTCATTGTGCGTGGGAAGATGTCTGAATTGATGATGGTCCTGGTATTTGGGGTTCGTGCTGAGTGCCTGTGACCTTTTTGCACTGTGATAACATATGGATGTCAAAGGCAGTAGAGGATCGTTAAAGATCATCAAATATATAAAGGTCAACATTTAAAATACATGGCCACAAAAAACACGATGTTACCTGAGTCTTTGGGGGTTATTGAACATGCTATCTTAGCTGCTAACACAGCCTCTGCTCATCTTTATACAGCATTGTGGAACATGGCTGCAGAGATTTGTTCCAGTTCAGCCACAAAGAGCGTTAATGAGGTTGACCACTGATGTTGGATGATAAGGCCTGGTTTGCAGTCCATGTTCCAGTTCATCCTAAAGGTGTCCTTTAAACTCTTTATGTCTGTACAAGTGGGTATTGCTATATGATTGCTCATTGACCTGGAATTAACCAGCGTTCACTGACTCGAATAGACAAAAGAAGTGTTGAACATGAGTCAAATAAACCTGGTCCGATCCTGGTTATTGTGAAAGAGGTATAAAATACCATTGTGTGCTGGTAACTTAAAGGAGGAGTTCAACATTTTATTTAAATTCTTGGCTAAAGTTAGATGAGAAGATTAGAAGAGTATCGATATTCTCATTTGAGCAAGATAGCAAGAAAGCGCATTTCCTAAAAAAACTATTCCTTTAACTGAAACTACAGGCCTTAGTCACATGCTGAAAGACAACGCCAGACCACAAAATAATGTCGACATACTTTACCGATCCACTTTGTTGATCGCATGCAGGAGAATTGAAGAATATAGCTGTATAAATCTCCTCATGCAAAATATTTCAAAACCTGGGTTTTTATTTTATTTTTTTATTTTCTTCTACCAGACAAGAACATTTTCAAGACAAATGTGAACCAAAGGAAACACAATAGTAGTGTATTGCACAAGCATTCACAAGAGCGGTCAAACATTTTTTAAACTGAAAGATTGCTGGGGCTGCCACAAACTTACCCCGTATATTCCTGTTTACAACCACAACTGGTAGTGATCATGAGACAGTTTGAACAGCTACATTTGAACTCCAATAAATAGTTCAAAGAATCCCCAATCTTTTTTTCATTTTTTATTTCTAATGACAGATATAGCCTGCTGGTCCAACTAGACATATGACTTCCTCGTCTAACGTAGCATACCTCTACTCTCTCTGAAATTCCAGTCTTCCTAAATGGCTATTTGCTGTATTTTTTCTGGACATCACAGCCTGAAAGTGACGTGGCTCCTTCATACACTGGTTCCTACTTTCTGTGTGTGTGTGCGTGTGTGTGTGTGCGCGCGCGTGTTCTCTTTGTGCTGCATATGCTAGTATTGCATAAATTCTACATGGCAGAGGGGAAGATGAATGCTCGTATAAAAGTGGAACTCTGCGTATTGAACATTGTATGCTGTACACATGGTTGTGTGGCTGCTTGTCAAAAAAAAAAAAAAGGAAACGTAGTAACTGACAGCAGCGACAAGCTAGACAACAACTGTAATGTCTATGTATGTAATGGACGTAGAGGAAATATTATCACGTTCTATTATCTGGGTGCCAAGATATGTGCCACTGCATGTATACAATATGTGTACTGATATGATATATGATATATGATGAGTTATGAAAGGGTTTGAAGTGTGTAACTTTGTCGTATATCACTATCAGATACTAACTTAGTACTTAGATCTACTTTCAACATTAGCATGCAGGGAGGGAGTACTCACTCACCTATAGAAAAAGATCTCTACAAACAAGGGAGCATGCTGAACTCCTTATAACACACAGGTATACATTGTTCTGGTCAAACACTCACAGTATGAGCTTGGTGGGATTTTCCCTGCTCTGAAACATGAGTTAGGTCTTGTATGAAGAGCCTTTCTAGCTACACGTCAGGTGCAGTACCTATAATTAAAATGTGCTGCAGGAAGTTTGCAAATTGTAGGATTGGGGAATATTGGAAGAGAATGGAAGTAATAACTGTTCTCTATATTTCATAGAGAGATGTTAGCTCAGTGATCTTATAGGTGGAAAAGATGACTAGATGAGGTTATGACTTTGTTTGGGCATCATTCCATGATGGTGAAGTACTCGTTTTGCAGACCTGGCATGTGATAAAGAAGAAAGAAATAATCCACGGGGCAGATAACATGTTATCCTCATTCTGGTGTGTGATAATATCAGATAAATCACACAAGTAATGATAAATAAATAAAGTGGAAGCTGATTAAAAAAAAATCTAATTTGCTATTGTCACTGCACTGTCATTTGATTACATCAGTGACAAACCTGTTCTGTAGTAAATCCTAGCCTAATTTGGTAAGACACTGACACATTCATTCAGATGGAGTGTGACCGGATGCCAGTGTTGTCAACAACCATTTGCAGCAAAAGAGGGTTTAAGAGCTTCAAAGGCAGAGGATAGAGGGGGAGGTGGAGTGGAGGGAAGAGGGAGGAGACAGAGCAGCAGAGGTGGGGCCATTACTGGAAATAGGTGGCTAAACAGGTCTAGCTTGCTTTTTCCAGAACATGGTTAGGAAATGTTGAGAGATACGCATCAAGTGTCTAGGACAAACTTTCACTGTCTATACAGACAAACACAAACATGGCTGCACATACAGATACAACATACTGAATACATGCATGTGCATCCACACACTCACATGCAGTGTGTGAGAACTTTCTGTTCTCAGCTGCAGCTCCTTGCAGAAGTGAAATGTCCTGACTATGGAAGAATTACTTCATTGTCTATGTGAGGACATGTGGTCCTCTTTAACATTTACCGATTACTAGATTTGATGGCGCAATACCTTGTGAAGCAATGTGTTAAGGATTCATACCCAAAACGTCGTAGCCTAGGGTCTTACCAATCTTCACAATGCTGTTTTAGAAATAAGCCTGGTTTATTTAAACCTGAGCGTAAATACGGGGCATGCTATAGAATTAAAAGCCCTAGACAATAAGTGCTTAAATGGTCTATAAAGCCAAAGTGGCTGCTAGGCCATAAGTAACCAATGTGTCCATACCATAAAAATTATTATTTCAGAATAGCAGGGTCCTCATGGAGCCTTGTTGCCCCCCTTATGTGATGGAGTTAACATGTCACATTTAACTGCCCTTTGCTTGCCCTTAAACATGTCAGCAGCGTCTTCATTGAGCTTGATTTTGTCATTATTGGTCTTCCAAGCGTGCGAAGTAGAACAAGCTGAACTGTCACGTAATGAAGGTGGAGTAATCATACAGGTCTTGTGCTTGAACCTTTGGACTGGCAGTCTCTTTAAACTGAACTCTGGCCAATGTCAAGAAAGACATTACACCAGCGTAATGTTAAAACATCAATGTTCTGTCAAAAGGTCAATGGAGTAATCCACGTTAACAAACACAATGTGTGCATTGCCACCATCTACAGTAAATGCTAAAAAAAGAGCAGCGCATTGTATTGAACTCTGTGATCACTGCCTTTTCCTGGTAGTGTTTTTGTTGTTTTATAAGCCAGTTACAAGAAACAAGCAAAAAAAAAAAAAAAAAAAAAAAGTTTCCTTCCATCTATCTTAATTAATGCTGCATTCGTCAATACTTTTATATGAACAATATGTCAAATGTGTAATGTGAAAGGCGTCTTTCATATTGACAAACCAACAGAGAATTGTTACCACTCTCTCTGCAGTGTTTTAGCATCTTTCAGCTCCCTGTTTTGGTTTTACTTCACTGTTTTGGTTCAGTATCGAGTCACCACTTTCCTATTTCCAGCCGAGCCTGAATAAACCCACTGTATGCTAGCTGTCAGGCAGACAAAGTAAGCTACTAGCTGGTAAACGAGCATTTAGCAGCTAAAGAGCCAGATACATCCTCGGGAGATGGTGGAGACCAAAACAGAGCTAAAAGAAGAGTAACTAGGATTTACGTTAGTCAGGTGGCCAAAAATACAACTTCAAATGAATGTTAATATTACTCTGTTCGTCCTGGTTGCTAACACATTAGCGATGTAGACTTTTGAAAATAACAAAATTTGAAAAGTATGCTTTGATAGAAAGTTTCCGACAGTTGGGATCTTTAAGTTTCGGTTAGACAAAGACAAATATGTTGAATTGAAACGTGAATAACAAATGCTGACTGCAAAATTTTGGACCAGTGAACCAAAACCAAAAGAGGAGCCCGTGAGAGGATTGTTGACAATATCCTGTGCGCTGAGGCTAAATCAAGGTTCACTGTGGTTCCTTTTAAATGAGACAGGAAGGAAGCTACATAGAGCGTTTCACCTCCGTCTCCCAATACAAAAGAATACAAACATCTCCAATGTATCACGTCCTGAGTTCCTCGGTAATGACGCTTCAGGACACACTGCTTGTAAATTACCTTGGCACAGAATGCGAAATTTTTCATAGAAACAAGATTATGATCAAAATTTGTAACCCTAATCGACATTCAAAGCCTAATTGTAATGGAAACGTGAACAACACTGATGTGAATATGAAACTGTACAAACACATTCATACTGTCATTATGACTGTGATTAAATTTTATATTTTCACCGGAGCAATACACATTTGTAGCATTTTCGAGTAAACAAGTTTCATCTTGTCAGGTATTAAAATTTAAATTAAAAAAAGCCATAACGCGATTCCTTGTAACTTCGATGTGCATTCAATCGCATCTACAGTAGTTAAAGCTAAGAAGAAGACCTTCACAAAAGACACTGGTTTGACTACCATGAGGTTCAAAAGATATAAAAACTGTTCCTGAGTTTTTGAAACGTAATGTCCAAATAATAGCTTCACAATTCTCGCGTCATTTCATGCAAAATTACGTACATAGCATCTAGTTTGATGTCCAGTGCTGAACACAAATGACAGGAGATGACATTGGATGACACAGTTCCTTTTCCTAGATTTGATCAGTTGTTCATTTAAGTAACAAAGGCATGAGATAGATTATCATCTGGTTGCAAACATATGAACAAGTAAAAATTGTGAGTGGATAGATTTCAGTAGTAAGTAGTAATAAGTAGTTAGCGGTAAATATACAGCTGTTACTTAAAGCCAAAAGCACTTGCATTTATTTAACTCTGTCATTAACCACAACCAGAATCAAAATTTAAAATTAGAGATAACATGTAACATGTATAACATGTAATGCGGTGTAAGACACAATATACAGTATGTTTAATATATATACTGTTTATTTGAATTAGAAGCATAAAATAGAAGTTGATAAGAGACAAGTCTGTCATAATGTTTGGGCCAAACACTGTAAGCACTCACTGAACCAACATTGCTCAATGCTAATTTTAAAGTTTTAATAGTTTTTATATATATACAGCTTAAGCTGTGTGATTTCTTCTTCTGCTTTCTTCTTTCAGTGGATTTCTTACTAAACGTGACTAACACAAAACATTAAAAAATGTAAAACAAACAAACAAACAAAAAAGTAATTATCTATATAATGTTGATTTTGTCTAATTAAGAAGAAAAGGAATGGCTGTGAATCAAAATCATACTGAAAAGTCGTCTGAGGACAGGCACAGTGTAGCGTAAACTGAAAGTGCAAAGTCATGTGGCCCAAATCTACTTATCACTTTGTTGTTGAGACTTGCTTGAGTCAGAGTCATGAAGACATGCTTTACTGTCAGGCTATCAACACCTATCTCCAACAGGAAAAAAAAATCACACCCAACAGTACTGTACACGTTACTACACAAATAAATTCTATAACATGGTAGTATTATTTTCAACCTCATACATGGTGATATTGCCTTACATCTTGTTTCTTGTGGGTGTCAGTTTAACTACTCTTCTAAATCGTGACTCAGCTTTTATTAAAACTGCAGTGTTTCAATGTTAATGTGTCATTTAAAGTCATTTAAAACAAACTCCTATAATGTCATGGATTTTGGTAAAAAATATTATGCATTTAGACATGAAAACTGAGCCACAATAATCTTGATCAATGATCATTTAGCACACCGTTATTATGTGCTCTAATTGAATATATGAACAGATCCCTGATGAAAAAAAATACTTTGTTCAGTGGCATGGTATATATGTAATAATGCACTCTGAGGTATCCCAATATAGAAAATATAGCACTCAACCATTATATCAGGACACCATGTTGCACTTTTTCATTTGCATAAATATTATGTATGTTTGTATGGGTAGATCATGTATACAGTGTAAATGATATAGTATAAAGGTAATAATTAAATGACAAAAGATCTAAAATAAGTCATGGAACATTTATTAAGAACTGATCATGTAAAAAAAAAAAAGAAATCCAAAAATAGCAAATCAAGTAGTCATCAAAACATTTACTTTCATTTAAGACAATAAGGCTCTTGGAAGGCATATAAGTAAAATATATCATGTTAGGATACGCTAGGCTAAGGATGACAAAACATTCCTGTACAAAGGCCAGTGTTTGTTCTTTGAGCAAGAAGCTGAATGAATAAAACAACTACAAAACAGAAGATTTACATCTGTATCTATAAGACATCGGTTAGAAATGCTCTGAGAACTCGTGTGACTACTGGTATGACATTGTCATTACGAAGGAACTTCCTCAATGGAAATTTCAGTATCTCGCCAGTTGTTGAGCGTTTCAGCATGACTATAGCTTTCACTCTCAACTATGGCTAAGATATATGTACAGAGCACACTTAACAGCAAGTGCACTGATTAAAAAAAAAACAATAAAACAGTAACACACCTTAACCGACGTGTAATATGTAAGAATCTGTTGAGTATCTCCTTCTGATGTCTTTTCAATATCTCAATATATCTTTTTCTAACACCCGTACCCCCATCTTTTTCAATATTAAACACCCCAACAAAACATGGATTACTATACAGTATGTTAAATGTGAATCCAACTTCACATAAGAAAGACAAACAAAGAAAGTAGTACATTCACTTCTTCAGAATCTTTGGCTTGGAAACCATCAGCGTCATTCGTCACTAGTCTGGAGAGCATCTATAGGGAACAGCAGCAGCTGGAATCTGAACCAATCACTGAATTAAACAGCGTGATTAAAATGATCATTAAACTTTTTTAAACTTAGTTGAAACGCCCGAAGAGTTTAGAGGGTAAAACTTTAAACCGATTGTGAATTAGGGCTTTAAACAAGGTGTCCTTGATATAAAATTAAGCATTGTTTTATTTGTTGCCTTAAATTTACCTAGAAGCTAAAGGTGTTTTTCCAGATTAATAATTGAAGCAAATACCAATAACAGCCTACCAGGTGCCAACATTGACTCATCAAATGTCCGGGCCAAAATGGGTGACGCAGAATTGATGGCTTTGCAAGGCTTAACAAGACTGATGTAATCCTTGACACTGCTTCTGTTTATTTTTTGATGCCAACAATGTCATTCCTTGTAGTCGCTGTGCTGACTTGCTTTGAACCAGTCCGCCAAGTTTGAATAGTGGCCTTCCATGCCCATGCCATTGTGTGAAAAAGGATTCTGGAGATTTTTAAGAGACTGGCTGTTTCCACTTCCGTCTTGCCTCATAGGATCCATGTTGGCTCCATTGCTTACAGGACGAGGAAGCAAGTTGGTGTATGTGTTTCCTTGGCTCTCTCTTGGCGATTGCATCTGGGGCTCTTGCTTCAGCTGGAAGCCAGTCTGATTCCCACCTCCCACCAGACTCTTTAGAAATTCATTCCCCTCCATTCCCTCTAGGAAGGGGTAGGATCCCAACCCCTGTGACCCCCCTCCACCTCCAGATACATTCTCATTAAAGGTGTTCTGAACTGGATTGGCAGTGCTCAAATTGGGCCACATAGTCTGGAGACCCTGGTGCTGGCTCCCAAGATGGTTCTGGGGCTGGGTGTCAGAGGCAAGATCCACTCTTTGGTGCTGCATGTGGAAGAGTTGCTGGGAATCTGGCTGGTTCATTACAGGAGCCTGAGAGACTGTGTCCAAGCACTGCAAGTCCCTCATGGAGAGCTGAGGTAGGGTGTTACTCTCACAGGTGTTGTAACCAGACCCACTGGTTGGCTGCTGTTGCCTACTGCTATTAAGACGTTGCGAATTGCTCATGGCACCAGAGGGGTTTATGGTGACCATATCCATTGAGAGTGCTGGGTTGGGATTTGTCCATGAACGGTTGACTGGCACGTTAGCAGCCTGGGATGTCATCATTACATTCTGAGCGCTTGGTTGATAGGGTTGGTTGAATACGGCAGTTTGTTGCTGCACCAATGGCTGTTGCCTCAGGTACATGTTGCTGAGGTCTGGAAAACATATAATGGCTTTGAGTGTGATAGCAGGGCAACATTATCCTGATCTGAATAAAACACTGTATTTGGCTTAACATCTAATCATTTGCTGTTTGTGCGAAACCAAGGATAAACCAGTTACCTTTCTGCATGTGACTCATGGTATTGTGTGGCACTGCTTTTGGTCTGCTCATAGCCAGACCAGCAAAATGACCACCTAAAGGGATCGAAGGGCAAAGACACCTTTGTTAGAATACATACATGTGTATAGACTTACTAAGGTTGTGTTCATACATAGGCTGAATTGTGCTCTACTTGATTCAGTATCATATCCATTACCTGACATCTTCATCAAATTTTCTCTTTTCCGCTTTTTCTGATTGTAGCCATAAGGGTCTAAAGGAAACACAAAAAATGATCACATACACTGTATGTTGTATTTAGTATGAAGGATGTGTGATAAAAGTTCTACCCAGTTCTACTAACTAAACATTTCACCTGAATCTAACCAACGAGTGGGCCTTCCTTCCTGGACACTATCAGACAAAGATGAATGGCGACAATGCGATTGAAGATGATCACCACTCACCTTTGTCATCGGGCAGATATCTGAAATCCAGTGGTTCACTGACTTCCTGATCAGATGGTCGGCGCAACTGCATCTGCACGGTGACAGACTCTGTTATGGAGGTGTTATAGAAGGACGGAGTCTTGAAGACGATGGCCACCTGGCGATGAACATCGGCTTGGGAGAAGGAGCCTTTGGCCTCCCAGATGTCAGGGATGAAAAATCTGACCTCAATGTCATCTGAAGGAAAGAGGGGCGATGGGATGACAGGAGTGGAATATTGAATGAACATGCATACAGATGAAGGACTATGGCTATGAAAAGCAAAATTCATGATAAGAAAAATGAATGGACAAATGGATTGAATGAGGATGAATGGAGATAAAACAGAAGCAAGACAGATTTAAAAAAAAAAAAAAAAAAAAAGCCTGATCAAAATGCTTATTGATTAATTCCAAATGCATTCAGCATATCCATGTACCTTTCTGCACCTTGTCACACAGTAAGAAGATCTCATCGCCTCCCTTTACACAACCACTGTTCCTGTTCACCCGACAGATCCTCAGCTCTGCCGTGTTCGGTGCCCCTGATAATGCAGAAACACACGTTGTAAACATATAAGAAAACAGAAAAAAACAAGTCAGATTGCAACAAGAAGTGAGATTTTATCTTTTTTGAATATAGAAAATGTCAGAATCCTGCCTTTACTTCATCTACTTAGTTATATTAAGTGAAATGGCTCGGTCTGCCTCAGTTTAGAAAAAAGACCACATTCATTTTACAGTTGAAGCCTCACCAGGTTGAGACACATGTCACATGCTTGCTGTCAGAGAGGAAGTGCTTCATGGTAACAGTTTTAATGTTGTGTGAGGGTTAGTGTGTATAAAGAACTTCCCCTTTCTCAGTGCTGTGTGACGAACGCAACCAGCTATTACCAAGCTGCAACACTTGAAACAATGTAGAGAGAATATCGACTGGACACACGTACGCAGGTCTTCCAATGTTCCATGTTGTATTATTATTTCTATTATTGCATTTGTTCAAAACAACATACTAAAATTAAGTGTTAACAGTAATTCTGGGGAAACATGCATGTTTACTGGTCCAATTAAAAGGTCACGCAAATGTATAAATGTATCATCACAAAATATTGGGTATATCAGCTAAGGTTGGACACACCTAACCTGATGCAGCCTGTATTACTGTAAGGTTGATTATAGGGCAATAACATGATGTACTCATCACTTGTGATTGCCCAACATAAAGTCACTATGAACACAGTTTGATATGCAGACGGCGCTCAGCCACTCACTGTTGTCATAGATGGGGTTGGTGACAATAGGTTTGAGTATTCGGGTGTAGTGGCCTGTCTCGTCCTGCAGAGAGACCTGGATACACAGGCGGACCACGTTCAAGTCGTACTCTTCTGTCTGCAGCAGCTGTTCACGCGGCACTGAGGTCACACAAACATATGCACACATAGAGATAGGTGTCATTACATGATTAACATTACACTTTATTGCTTACACTTTTACACTGAACAAAGATATTTTTCTAAATGTACATGTTTTGTTTGTAAAATCTTAAGTAGGTGAAGTAAGGACCTGAAGTCTGTATTTAACAGCAATACTAAAATGTGTTACTTTCCATCACTGTCCGTCTGATATTTTTTGCAGCCACATCATTTAAATAGAATATGATTTTTATTTGGAGGTGCAACACATTGAAAAATTACTTTCTGATTTTCCAAAAAACAATGTTCTCGTTGCTGTGAATAATCCACTGAAAATATACTTTACTTTGACAACCATAAACAAATGACAGGAGATGTGTCAAAGAATGGGTGGGGGGGTGTTCGCCCTTCACTACTCTTATTACACGACACTATAACAACAATATAAGCAGCTAGAAAATAACCACATGTGGTTAAACAGATATAGATAATCCTCTTTGAATCAACATAAACGTCACAGATCAGCTTTATAAACGTCCTCAGCCTACATTCTCATGTGCACTCACTCACTCACTCACACACACACACACACACACACACACACACACACACGCACACACGCGTTGTAACGTCACACATTCTGTTCCTATAGGCAACACACACAAACACAGAGAGATGCCCACACACGACACACGCACTAGGCTTTCACATCAGTCTACTCTCTCTTCCTCTATCTCTATCTTTCACTCTCACGTTGAGGCCATCCCCGCCTACTATTTGTCGCCGCATAGAGACTTGATGTCACCTCAGAGTGGAAAGAGGTGTGTGTGTGTGTGTGTTTGTGCCTCTGTGTGTGTGTGTGTGTGTGTGTGAGAGAGAGCCTGCACAATGTAGAGGCAAGAGTTGATACATGAGTGACCATGATGGCTCCTGACGTGTATGAAAGTGGTGGGACAGGACTGCGTTTTAAGTTAAATCTCATGTCTTGAACCTGAATGTGCAATGTAAAGTCTGTAATGTGTTTCTCACCACAGCACAATATCAAAATGTGTTGGTTTTTTTTTACTGTTCCAAACATACATTAGTGATAATATGCATATTTCTAACAGAAACACTGCAGTGCATTCACATACGAGATGTAAGGAAAGTCCTCATTATTACCAAACATGTTGATTGACATGTCCAGTGCAAACTACTGTCTGCTGGCATGTTCCCTGCTCTGTCTGTGCATGTGCTGCTGGCATGTTCCCTGCTCTGTCTGTGCATGTGCTGCTGCCATCATTTATTCTTCATCTCAAGGTTTCCGCTCAAATTAAGGCATAGCTCATTAGTGTTTCTGCTTAGTCAGAGGTCGTCAACAATTTGACTTGAGTCAGACTCCATAGTAACGCATTGAAGTCTGACTCGAGTCAGACTTCAATGCGTTACTATGGAACAAAACAAAACAAATGCTAACAGTTTATATGCCCACATCTACTTGTGCATCTGAGAGGACATAAACTGTGTCTACATGAAGGTTCAGGCTTTGTTCACTCGCTCTTATATGATAGATGTGGCCAAAACATGTCTGCCTAGCTCTACGTTTTGGAACAATGCACCATATTAGATAGCACATAGCATCCACACAGTCTAACCTGCTTTATCTGCAGTTTTGCTTAGTTCATATATAGCTTTAAAGAAATAGTTGGACAAACGCTTATTAGCTGAGACGATCGATATGTTAGCTTAGCATCGCATAAAGACCGGAAACACAGAGAAACGGCTAGCCTGGCTCTAACAGTGTAAGCTAGTCTGCCTACTAGCACCTATAAAACGTAGACATTAAAATGTACAAAAACTGAAATGTTAAAAATGACGAGTTGTAGTTTTATGGTGAGTAATATGCTAAACTCTTTCCTGACCAGGAACAGAGACTTCCTGAAATCTATGAAGACAGATTTTTATTAACCTTTAGATATACAGTCGAGCTGTTTCCCCCCCGCTTTCAGGCTTCATGCTAAAGTTTAGCACGAAGAAGCTAACAGTTGGTTAGCTTAGTTTAGCAGCTAAACTAAGCTAACCATCTGTTGGCTTCATATAACATACCGACACGACAAGTGGTATCAATGCTAGCAAGAAAGCAACCGTAAAACTGTGATCTAACTGTAAAAGAGACTTCTAAATATATAAGTCCTGTATGTAAAAGAGTTTGTATGAGTATCTAAGTGATTATTACTTTATGACAGCAATACTCGAGTTCGAGTTCCCCTTCTGTTTCAAAGAAAAAGGTCCTCGAGTTGTGCTCAGATAAGAATGATATAGTTATATTTAACATTTCTGAAGTCAGTTTGTATCTTTATTCATTGTGACCAAAATAAAGATTAATTATCACAAAATGAGCACTTCATTTTATTATGTCCATAATCTGATACAGTAGTCTACATCATATGCCATGTTTTTTTCTAGATATCTGCCAAACAATTTCATGACGTTAATATAGATAAGTTAATAATAAGTGTAATTTTAAATGTGTTTCTTTAAAAAAAACAAATATTGAGGCGAAACTATATGGCTTACAGTATATATATATATATGCATTAATGCACATTAGGTGTCTTAAACACACTGTAGAGATTAAACCTAAACTTCTGGCGGGGCCAAATGATTTCTCTATAACAATAAAATAATGCTGTTGTTGCTGCATGCAGCAGCTTTTTTTTATTTCAGATTTCTGTTTGGTCATCAGGTTTGTCTGCTGTAGGTGGCAGAAACAGACACAGTGGAGAAACTGAAGGAGGGAGAAAGGAAGACTTAAGTATGAAAGCGGAACTGTCAGAGCAAACACCAATGGAACAAACCATGTTGGTCTACATGTGTGTGTGTGTGTGTGTGTGTGTGTGTGTTTGTGGGAGTTATTAAGGGAGACAGATGCTGGACAGGTGCAGGAAAGTGGGCTGTAGGTAAGAGGACAGGCAGTGGTAGTGAGTGAACGTGTGGGCCGAGAGTCATCGGGCAGCCATTGATCGTGATGGTAATGGGGGCAGCGATGGCTCAGGGGGGTCGGACGTGGGTGATGTGAATGTGGGAGCCGAATGTGAGAGCGAGAAAGAAGTGGAGGCAGGTGCCAGGTCTCACCACAAACAGCGTCTCCACTGGATGACTCACAAGTTAAATTTCAGTTTGTGAGTGAGTGGATGACTTCAGAACTATGGATGTATTTTCAGTTACATCATATATATATATATATATATATATATATATATATATATATATATATATATATACTTTACTATACACAAACAGGTGTCAGTTTGTCTTGAAAATCTGTATAATAAATATGTAATCCTGTGTACTGACGTAACACAATTAATCAAGCAATGATAATGTGAGTTGAAAGAATAATTTACATTCAATTGTCTGAAGCTTGAGGCTGCTTACTACGTTTGGTTGTACTCCCAAAACAATAGTGCATATGAAACTGCAATATTACGCAACATGCAATATTGCTTCATTATGACAACGGCACTGACCAACCAACACCCAGCACTGACTTTTTAAGGCGATGACCCGCAATATCTGAATAGAAATAATATGTTTGTATGGCATCAAATGAGGGTCCTTTCAAAGTCTGTAGCTGTGAGGAGAAAGTTTGTGAATGTGTCGAAAAGTTATTGAAAACTTTTAGGTTTGTGTGTGTGTGTGTGTGTGTGTGTGAGTGTGTCACAGTGTGCGAGTAGGACGCAGTTTTCAGTCTAAAAGTAAAAGTAAACGAAAGCTGAGTTCTTTTTTTACTCAAAGTCTTCTCATTTCCCCACAGTTGATACGACTAACACATCCTCTCTACACATTCACAGACATCTGCAAGCTTTGAATTATCTCAAACATCATTCCACGAGCTAAAAATCTTTTTTGATCCTTAATTGAGCCCGTAGATTAGCTCTCTCTCTCTCTCACTCGCTGATATAAAGGGTTGAGTTATGAAACCACCATGGTCTGTTTGTCTCTCTCCTGAACTGAACAAACATTTGCCAGATGTACCACCGCATGGTGAAATCTGGGGTAATAGTAATAATAAAACTTTACTACGTCACACACTCCGCACACACACACACACACACACAGTAGGCACTTGTGTGTCATCACAGGTGAGGACTCCATGTTTAGCTTTCCACTTATAAACAGTGATCTCATCAAGTCTATCATTTTATTTATGACCTCAGATATTCAGCCTACAAGTACACAAATGTAGCCTTTCGCAGTCAGGGGGTTTATCTTCCCCCAACACAGGAAGCAGCTGAGTTTCACAGCAGAAGTGAGCTGAAGAGAGAGGAAGGTTTGAAAAAGCTACCAATAAAAAACATTTGATCTGCGCCTGTGGTGGAGCATGTCTACCTGACCTAACCTGACCAGTTATATCTGTACTTCGCACTCAGCATCACCGTTTTATATCGATCGTCGTGCCGAGAAACTCTTTGGCTGTTTGTAATGTTAGGTAATCTAGAAATTAAAGCTAATTAGACCACTGCTGCACCCCGTTTGAGTCAACAAGAGTAAAAAAGCTAAGCACACACACACACACACACACACACACACACACAAAAGAACGTATAGGTTCTCACACAACTTCATACCAACTTTAATTCCACCTTCTCTCAGTAACTTTCCTATTGCTGGATGGAAGTGTGTTAAACACAGTGGGGGCCGCTCATGCTGAATGATGATGATGATGATGATGATGATGATGTTTCATTACCAGAATGACTCTTCATGATCTCTTTTATGATATCATCCATATTTTAGGTCAAAGCTCAGGTTATCTACTCACTTCTAACCTCCCTACACTCCTTTCTTCAAAAAAGGAGCATTAGACACGCCTTTCAAAAAAGAAAAAGAGGAACAACATTTAAATGAAGAAATTTGATCTATTATTTACACTTTCGATTCGTGTATTAAATACATAACAAACAAAACCACTCCATTAAGGAAGATGATTTGAAGATGCTGCTGGAGGCAAGTCGATACAAACATTCATTGCATTAAAGACCACAAGTATCCTGCAAAATCTTTGCACACTCTGGTATGACGGCAAAGCAGACTAATACTTCTTAAACTGCAGCTTCATTTAGTTCCTTAACTCTTTATTATAATGAGCTGTAAAAAAAAAAAAAGAGATGTGGTTATATAGTGTGAAGGTCAGTAGTCAGCACAAGAGACTAAAAATGTCAGCCAGAGCTTCACACTTCTTCCCTATGACTGTGTACTTTACCTTATTCGATGAAGTAAAATTAAAGGAGGAACTCTACCTGATTTTACACATGAAGATCAGTTTAAAACTGTTACAAGGAGTTCAACTTAACCTGCAAAACAGTTGTGTAATGTCCTTTGTGCCTTTAGAGGGAATTTTAAAAGGAGAGAATGAAGCAGGATGGTTTTTGGAGCTTAACCTATACCGGGGACTAAAACCCACGATATGTTGGCATTTTTTCAAAAATCTGTCACATGTGAGTCTCCCAGCTTAATGAAGAGAATGATGCAAAATGGCTTTTAAAGCATCTGGAACGAACACATTCTGCAATTACAGCGAAAGTGATGGATCCAAACACGTGAGTGAAAGCGCAAATATGTGAAATATGCGTCATTTTACAGGAGACTCTTTCAGACGCCGTCTATTGCCACTCAGACCTGCCAGCGTAAGAATTTGCCTCATGCAGGATTAAAAGCGTTCAAAAGTTTCCTATCTATCTAACTGAAGGATTAGAGATCAGCATCAAACATGTCGCTGTAATGTTTAAAAACCAAAATATACCATATGTGTATATGAATCAAACCTGCTAATAATCCTTCTATTTCTTCTATACTTTACCAGACGTGTACAGTGCCAAGCCTTACTTTTATCATCATCTCTAAGAGCTGGGGAACCCCCTCAATCTACCCTCCCCCCCCTTTTTAATGAATCCTACATTCCCAGCTCTCACGTGGCATCCTGCACTGTGCTGCATTGAGCAACTGTGTGACCAAGTGTGGGGAAGTAGCTCAACGCCTGTTTGTACACGAGAACCGCTGTCTGCCTGCACAGGAGGACCGCAGAATGAAAGCGCAAAGAGGAAACGGCATTAGTGTAGAGATGTGGTGGCAAGAGCGGATTTTTGACTTGATGTTAGGAAAATCTTATTGACTGCCTAAGAACTGGGTCAACTAGCGCTTGAAAACAGTTCTTTTGAATTGTTTTGAAGCTGTTTTACAGTAACAACAGCAGGAAAAGCAGCAGCAGCGGCAATAACAGCGACAATAACCAACAGCAACTGCAGCAATGACAGGACTGCGCTTTACAAGCTTCATTTATTTATTTCCTTTTTTTTTTTATTGGTTTGCTGCTCTGACCAATAAATACGTGACTCTCTCTCACACACACACACACACACACACACACACAGATACACACACACACACACAGAGATACACAGGCCACTATAAAACAAATCCTGTTACATTTCAGACATAATTAATACAATACAGCATTTATCGGTCGGTTAGTGAGTCAGTCCACCACTTTGGACCTGACTCAAATATCTCAACAACTATTAGACTGATTACGGTGAAACTGCGCATTCATGATCTAGCATGTTGACATTTAGCATTTATGTGTCAACAAATCCCATGAAATCAAAAAACCAGCTGTATTTTAGCCAATCTCGCAATAGTTTCCACTGATTCCTACTGAAGATGTTCATCTTTAAAAAAGGCTATTGTATTGACCCTAAAACATCTGTTGATGAACGCGAGTTAGGCTCAAGTGCTAATGTAGGAAAGTAGGTCAGTGTGATGAAATCAGAAACAGATGAAACACGGAGCTGGAGGACTCACCGTTGAAGGGGTTGATGCCTCTGGTGATCCTCTGCGTGATTGCATCCTTCACCTCCCTCCTCCTCACACACTGGATACCCAGATTCTGGAAACTGTGTGAATAATAATCAATAAACAATGACGATGAGTAAGTGACAAGCTGCAACAGGCTGTTACTATCAAAACACACTGGGTCACACTGAGCTGTGTTTTGCTAGTAAAACCCTGAATATCTAAATGAATCTTAATTTGCTCCTTTACTACTACTACTACTGGGGTCCACGAGGGAATTGTAAAAGATACTGACTCATTCACACTCTCACACACATGCTTGAGTACACACACACATACACACGCATGCACACACACACACAAACAACCACTGTTTTCTCACTCTTAACACACACACACACACACACAGCAAAATAAGGGCGATGTCACTTGGGGAATTCCCATATTGCCAACCTCATCACAGTTATGGTTTGACATATGTGCCTTTTGTGCATGTGAGACAGAAAGAGATTTGCTTTGAGTTTCTTCCTCTGTACCCAAGAGGTCACCGATTTACACTCGATGCCTTTCCGAAACCGCCGAGTGAAACGCGAAATACTATTAATAGAGTGCAAATTGATGACGTCGCGGGCGGGTGTGACAGAGAGTGTGTTTATTTATTTTTCGATGACAATATGCTGATTAAGGCCCGAGGCAAGATTTACTCGGACAGTGACGTCAGCGAATGCTACGACAAGTTGGACAGAAGTGACTGAAGCACGTGAACTCACGCGATCACTCTGCGTTCTGGGCCGAACTCCGCCTCGTAGTATCCGTCTTTGCAGTCCTTCCCCACCAGGTCGTGCGGATGGGGTCGGTAAGGGTCGTTCTTTGTCACCAAATAAACACGCACCTTCCCCTTGCCACAGTAATTCAGGATCTGAGGATGGAGAAGAGGAGGTCGTTTTGATTGTCATCAATAGGCTGCATTTCTATGCCCGTGCATACTCTGTAATACAGAAGTCGTTGCAGTTTCGAGAGGCTGAAGCTCAGCTGACTGACCTGCATAGTCGGGTAGGTTCTGTTGTTGTCAGAGCTCTTCTCACCGGGGATGCTGCCGGCAGAGCGACCCTCACACTTGTACCTGAAGCGCATTCCCCTCTGCTTGGGCTGCTCAAAGATCTGAATCTCCGGCTCGCCCCCTAGAGAGGACAAAGACGACGAGTCAGGTCGATGAACAGGAAAAATTGGTAAAGTAATAATAAAGCAGAACTGAGTTGAATCAGCACACAAACTCAACATAATTCTCTGCTTTGTGGCGCTTCTGGGTGTCATTATGATGAGTTTCAGCTCAAGCCATGAATAGCGACACTACAATATGGCTGCTAAATAGACTTTGGTCATTTTTTTTGTTTTTGAATTTGTTCTTTGCTGGAAGTATAGTAAGTTACAGGATAAGTAAGTCAAGCTTCATTGTCATGTTTCTGACATAAACACTGATTAGCAGGTCACAAGATGCTGTTGGTGGGTTGGAAACTGGGCAAAATTAAAAAAATTATAAAAAAATATTTGTAACACCTGTATTTTTTTTGTTTTTTGTTTACAGCTCTAAGTTACCTATACCGATTCAATACTGACTATATTTCAAAGTACAATTAATTGTTGAAAATACAGTTAAAAGTAATCTAGACATCTAAATATTCTTTTATTATTTAACCAAATTCAGCCTGCTTGGATCTATAGATGTCTTTTTTTTTTTTTTTTTATATGCAAATCGCCAATTTAGTTCAGTCAACCCTTCATCACACGCTGCATCCAAAACAGTTTTTTTTTTTGTGAGCATTTTGAAACTAAACCTGAAGAGGAACTAAAACTGATCCGGGAAGTGTTTTCTGTTTTTGGTGTACAGTGTTCCAATGATTTAACAACACAAATATGTTGTTGTTTCGTAGACATGACAGCTGAGCAACAGGCTCAGACAACCAAACTGCCCTCACACACACACACACACACACACACACACACACACACACACATTACATAAGCCAGTATGGAACAAGTTGTGTTACATTTCTGACATTATTAAGAATTTTTTTTTTTTTTTTTTGCTAAAAAGCAGCCCGACAATGTTATGGCTTCTTCATTTTGCAGCTGCTCTACAACAGCACACACACACACACACACACACACACACACACACACACACAGATATTTTAATATAAACTCATTAACTATAAAGATGATGATTAGCTCTCACATGCCTAGCGCATGTTTGAAAAAAAAAAAGCAAAAAAAAAGCAACGGCACTTGCTTACCAATAAATCACAAAAATGAGGAAGTGAAAAGACACTGCAATACATGAGTTTTGGGGGATGTTTGACTGGTTGAGACAAGCAGCTAATTCTGACAAAAATAACATTAAAATGTACTTACTTAGTTGTGGGTCGTCCCCTAGCACAAGAACTGAGGAGGAAAATGTGGACATACAGGGGCAAATTAGGCAATTATAAACACAAACAAGACCCCCAAATCCCACTAAACAGGATAGAATAGAACAGAAATAATAGTGGCTGAATAAAACGAATGATAATGTAGCACTTTAAAGTGGTTTGCAGTGTTTTAAAGCTGCCATGTAAATACTGTCTGACTCTAATTACAGTCAGCCAGTGCAATGAGGAAGTTTAATAAACCAAAAACAAATAAGAGGCAAATAGTATCATTAACACTGCTGCTGCTGCTGTTCCACATTTAAACCTAAACACACACACGGATTAAAACGTTACATTTGAGTTATTACACGTTTCTGAACATCACATGATTACTAGCATATATTTCACTCTATCTCAGTCTCTCATTCTGCAGTTCAACAGTGTTATTATAGAGTGAATAAAGATGTTGCTACTCACCATCCATGGTGCGCGCACACACTCTCTCTCTCACACACACACACACACACACGCGCGCGCGCCCGCCCGCTCGCTCGCACTCTTAAAACGGATTATAGGTGGTTGTCTCTTGGAGAATCCCGAACAGTGAATGAGTGACAGTGGACAGGAAAAGTAATATTTGTCAAAAAGAGGTTTGGCCCGGGGAATTCCCCTCCGACTGAATGGACCAATCAGAGAGCGCATGAGAAAAAAAGAGGCAGGATTCACTCCTGTGTGACTTCAGTGTGCAAAGCCAGCCTCCTTTGAGCTAAAAGATCTGCTGCACAACAGAGCAGAGCACAGCCCTCCCGAGACTACACAGAATGTGGGTATAAATGTGGAAAGTTGAAGAGTTTAGAGGTTGGAGTTGAGGAAGGACATGATGACATGAGACCGGTTGAAAACATAAGAAAAAGTCAAACATCCTGTAGTGTGATGTGTCTATATTCAACTGTGAGCAGTGCGGCAGACCTGCTGCATGTCACCACATGCAGCGAGCAGGTAGCACCACACTCACTGTGAAACATGGAGACACCATCATGCATACCTGATGTCAGCCAACACCAACACTTAACATGATTTTATATATAAAACACAGTTGTTGTTTTTTTTTTATTTTTTTAATCCAGACTTTATGCTTTCAACTATGAGCCTCATGTAGTAGCAGCATTACATTACATAGTGTGTGTGTGTATTACATACCAGAATGATATCAATGTTCTCATCTAACTCCTGACATTTCATGCATAATGCAGCCAATAAACATAATTCACAAGGAGTAACAACAAACTACAAATACAACCTGAAAGAAGTCAATGAAATGCACGTCTGCTTCCTGCTCATCACCGCAGTATCCAGGTAAACATGTCTTTAATGCAGATTGTATTGGTTGCATTACATATTGTATGTCATGGGATGATTAATCAGTAGGCTCTCCTATAGACTGACCCTGTTAGTAAGCCAATCAATGTATTGACTTATGGCAATTATGATTATGGCAACTTTTTAATCTAATAACCGTATTGGCTGTTGATTTGTTCATTTGAAGTGCTGATTACAAACATGCTAATTAAAGATTAGTTCTGTTTAGTCACTTTGTTTTTCCAAATCTCACCACTGGAACAAGGTCCATTGCTTTCTAGTTCTATCGCACCATCATCAGCAGATATGTCTTATCCAGTTGTCATTTAATACTAGATGTTTAAATATCCATTTCATAGACTTTACTATCAGCTAAAAACATACTGAAAGTTTCTCGTGGTTAAAAAAAAAAAAGACAGTAGGAACACTTTCTTGGAAACTATTTAAAGTTTACTTGAGCTGTTGAGTTAACTAAACTATTTTTCCAAATATAATTTAACATTTCTGTGATTCAGATGACACGTAAGACAAGACTTTTCCTGGTAAACAAAGTGTGTACGTCACAGCAACGTCTCCCATAACTGCCAGTACAGCTGTATATATATGATGCAACTAAATGTGAAACATGCCAAAAAAAAAAACAATACAACACACTGCATAGTTTTTAGGGGTTTAATGGGTGTACGGATTCATTTAAAGGAAGTGATAAACACATACAAAAATACCCTTTCAATACATTTTTAGAAACAAACATCTAAATGACCTCTTTTTGTTAAATGTTTCTGAACAGCAAAACATGAGTTGTCTGAAACAGAGTGGTGTAGATTTCATTCAAAAAAGACCTACCTGCTATGAATGCTATTAAAAAAAAAAAAAGATCACATGGTACAAATATGCAAATATAAATAAAGTGATAAGAAAACCCCCAATTAATGAAGAATATGCCTTTTTGAAAAAAAACTGTTCTCTGTACATTTTGTTGGGGAAACTGATGCTGGAAAAAAAAAGAGAAAAAAAAAAAAAGAGCCTGTGTCCCTGCGTCCCAACTCTCGCCTTGATAGTTACACAACGCAGCAGAGTGTGTGTGTGTGTATATATGTATATACACACTCTATGCTGAAATCCACCACAAAGATGCCCAGCTTCAGCCCGTGAAGATGGAGGGTTGGGGCCCAAGGTAGGAAAAAAAGTTGTCTCCTGACCCCCCACCTGTGGCCCCAGGAGATGCTTTTTAAGAACCTCCACAGGAGGCGCAGAGGGTTAACACCCAAATCTACGGGAATTCTGTCTCTCTCAAACACAAACAACCATCTATGCATGCACACTCTCACACACACACAGTCAACCACATGCATATACACACACACACACACACACAAACCAGCACAACTTCTCAAAAAAAAAGCTTCAAACCATTTTTTTTCTCCCACAAAGCAACTCTTTGATGGACATGAAAACGCGCTCACAAGCAGGACCTGGCTTCATTACGATGGAGCTTCACTAGCAAACAGACCACCCTGAACTGATGGAGGTGGTTGTGTTGGTGGCGGCGTGTGTGTGTGTGTGTGTGAGGGGGGGGGGGTCATTTCTTCAGATTACTGTGTCAAACAGTAATCTGAAGAAATGACCTTTTCTTTGTTTAGCCTTACTGACGGCTGGGTTGTTGACCACATGAGGATAACTTTACATGTCAAACACAGAAGACAAGACTGTCCCGCACTCACATCAGTCTCTCTTATGCGTCTACCGCATCTATCTGGCAAATAATGATGGATAACTCAACGTTTTCTTTTAATCCAAGACAATATGGTCTCTCCATATCTTCATACTGATCTTTTCGCCGAGAGCTAAACAATGCCTGAAAAGCTTCATGCGCCGTTTTCATCACGTTCAGAAAACGCCTGACAGTTTCTTGTTGTCGTAAGGATTAGTTTCTTGCTCTTACTGGCACCTGAGAAGCGCTGCTGTCGCTGAGCGTCCACTACAGGACCTGGATAGTACGATCACCTACACACTGCAAGTCCGATACTAACCTGGAATCCTCTTTGGGTAGTCACGGTGGTCCAAAGAGTTGTGGTTGTGATTTCCGTCATATCCAAGCAAACCCTCAATAAATCCTCCCTGCAACTGTATCCAGACCAGTGTATACAAAAAATAATCAGGGCTGGAGACAATTTCTTTTGGACAAGCAGTAGAGAAAAAAACAACAAAAAGAAATTACAATTTTTTAAACTTTTTTTTTTTTCTTGTTTTTAGATAAAACTACAATAGAATGATCAAAAGACTTGAACAGTGATCTTTTGCTTTTTTTTTTTTTTTAAGACAAAAAAGTTATGTACATCAACATTTACTGTACAGGTTTCTGTTTTGGGGAAAAAAAAGGAAAGAAAAGAATCAGCATACAGCAGAAATGTGTGCAGCAAGCGTCGATAAATGTTCTGGGCTGTTTTAAAACGTGAAATTGAGAAAAAGAAAAAAAAAGAAAGAAAGAAAAGAGGAAGATGAAAAGAACAGCTCATTTTCTGTCTGTACTGTACATTTTTAAACACTGAGGAAGAAGACGAGTATAAAACAAAAAAAACAACTGCCGCTTTAGTTCTCATGTTGTGAGACTGCTGTGTTAATGCTCTCTGGCTGTGAGTGTGACCGCTGACTGAATCACCTATCCACTGACAAATCTGTAAGCTGGAGATTTGAGGTGAGGTGTCCATCCTGCT
This sequence comes from Pampus argenteus, assembly GCA_036937835.1. Lineage (NCBI taxonomy): Eukaryota > Metazoa > Chordata > Actinopteri > Scombriformes > Stromateidae > Pampus > Pampus argenteus. The sequence continues at coordinate 18,585,229 of CM072871.1, read as the reverse complement.
GCTTCACACTTGGGACTCTCCGACCTGAACGCACCCTCCCTCCCTGTGTGAAGTTAACTTCTCGGTGTTAGACTTAACTGCAAAGCCCCACCTCTTTGTGTTTATGAATCCAGTCTATAGTCATGTCCTCAAGCTATGTGGATTCTGGCCTTCTCCGTTTCTTTCAACCTCTTGGCCTGTTCCTCAAGAGACGGAGAGTGGGGTCTCTTGGAGGGCGCGCCGTTCAGCGGGTCGGCTCCTCGACTCACTAACGTGGGGATGGAGCTGCCGACGGGGGGCAGAACGGGTTTGGATGCAGTCTTTTCTACAAAGAGAAGCACAAACATAAACAAAAACGCCTGATTTAGATTGTCATTTTAGCATTTGACTTAGTTTTAGTCAAGTTTAGTCAGTCAAAGTTTCAGACGGTTTAGTCTAGATTTTGTCATGCATCATTTTTATGTCATCTAAGCATTCTCAGGCTACAGCTCTCACCATCTTTGTTGTGTACAGTCACCATCGTCACAGGTGTCGATCTCGTCTATTGCGAGGTTGGTGAGAAAAAAACCGTTCACTTGTTTGTATTAGACTGCGTAACATCACTCACACACACACACGCACAGCTCTGCAGTAATACAACAGACTCTCCTCAGTAAATGCAGTCATCATTTCCAAACTGACAGTCCATCGCTGTCATTATTGCAGCTACTAGCCGAGTTATTCAGAAACTAGATTTACTCGCAAATATCTGCTCGCTGTCTGGGTTTAATTTGAGATGTGCAGCAAAACTGGATAACATTAAAGCAACACTATTTTATCTAGGGGACGGTTTAGATGGCCGACAGCTGCCTATAAACACGAAAAACTGCTGAAAGTAACATGATCAAGAATGGCTATTGATAACGATATATATAAAAAAAATATATACTAGCATGCACTGTAGCGTCTTATTGGTTTGTTGAAACCACTTTGTTGGCATTTTCATGTAGGATTAGGGTTGGATTTTGCTTGATAACATCACTGACGTTGGAACGTTACTGAAATGCAAGATGATGCTTATTAGCGGCAGAGGATAGGGTTTACTAATCAGCATGTGTGCTTTTTTTTAACACTCACTTGAGCCAATGACAGGAATGGACATGCCTTTTTCTTCACTGGTGGGAGGAGCATCAGTGGTGAGGGTGCCCTCAAACACTGGGGGCTTGGGAGGTGTGATGCTACACGACAGCGAAACACGACAGGCCATGATGAACAATAAATGCATCAGAAATACAATTAAATAACACAACAGTACAACAACAGCAGCGGCGGCTCACTTGTGGCGGTTGAGGGCCAGTTTTATGGAATTTTTCACGACGCGGCAGCTGTTGCTGGCTGGAAGGGGCGAGGAGGCGTCCGGCAGCTCCATGCTGGGGAGTCTCTGAATGGGGGGGGGCAGACATTTCACAATACAGTTATTTAAAATAGCCGCTTCTACAGAAAGCAAGAAATGATGCAACGTTAATTAAACACCACAGGTTACCTGTGTTCTTGAGGTATCGATGGTTGGAATGGGCTTCGCCTTTGATCCAGAAAGGGGAGTCTAATTGTGATGAGAGGGACGAATTGTAAAACCACTGATGTGTTTCGTTTTTCTTTACACAAACCGTTAATAGAATCAGAGCGTTAACACATACGATGTTGGGTCCTTCTCCGTGCGCCTGGGAGTCAGAGGATGGTGGGTATGGCTCTTTGAATGCCGAGTCGTCATTGGACACCACCTGCAGCAAAAAACACAACAGAAGTGTGACAAAAACAGTCAAATTCCATTAAGTTAAGAAATCTAACGCCAAACGTATTACAGACACATTAAGGACGGCCCACCTCTGTGTCTTTGTGCCTCTTGGCCAGGTCCTCTTGTGTAGGCGAGTGCGGTCTCTTGGCAGGAGCTCCATTGATGGAGTCCTCCAGGCCGTTGAGCTCCTCTCTGGGGCTGCTAGTTGCGTTGGGCTTCACGTTCCCACTCAGCACTGTGGTGACGGAGCAGCTGGCTGGTGGAGAAGGAGCCCTCGCTTTAACCGGTGGCTCTGCAGAACGCACAAAGTCACATTATCGGCTTTTCAAATACAGATAATGTTTTGGGCAACTAATCGTGACTTTTTTTTTTACTACTTACTACTTTTTTTACTACTTACTACTAAGTGCGATAGTTGACTCACTTGAGCCGATGACAGGGATGGACATGCCCTGGTCTGCAGCAGCGGGTGCTGCGCTGGGTGCTGGGGAGACTTCCACAAAAAGCTGCTTGGGAGGGCTGACACTGCAAAAATACAGAGCAAAAACACCTTTGGTGTATATACACTCACCACCATGTTGGGGGAATTGAGACTGGCCATTGTAAAGATTCAGTAAGATATATGTGCATCATACCCGTCGTCTGTGTCAGATGTGGGCTTGGAGGGTTTGCTGGTTGGGGAGCTAAAGGGAGTCCCTGAGTCTGTGTCTCTGGAGCTGTCCAGGTGACTGCTGTCCAGAGAGATCCTCTTAGAGCTCCCCCCGTTAGAGCTACGGTTCAACTCCGCTATGCTCTGCAGAACAGGCATTTTGAAAAGATGGTGAGTAAACAAAAAAACCAAAAAGGAGATAAACAACACAATGACCTTTAAATGACAAGCTCAGTAGAACGCATCACTCACCCTCTTCTTCTTCTGCACTAGTTCAACAGGAAGGTACTGGTGGAGCTGTTTCTTCTTTACATGTGTTGCTTCGATCTTCATCCCATCCTTCAGCATGTTGATATTGTTGGCTTGTCTGTACACTGCAGTAAAACACGGGGACATGAAACGCTGCTCCACTTACATTGAAAACAAATCAAATGTTATTGGTTGTCTTTAATCATCTTTTAACTCAACCCACAGTTAGAAAAAGGTCATGTTTAATTTATGGTTCACTAAGTCAAAACTAAAAAAAACAAAAACACATAAGCACTCTCAGAGAACCTACCAGTGTCTGTGAAGGACTGGATGTCGTATGTCAGGTCAATATTCACACTCTCTGCATTCTCCACTTTCTTGAAGATGATCCCAATGAACCACATGGACACAAAGTCGTTCCTGTTGCACAAACACAGAAGGAAATAAATGGAAACTGTTCCTAGACAGAGTACTTAATATGATTTATGAGTTTTGTGGGCATCAGTGATGCAGAGCACGTCAGCCACATTAAATGTAGACGTTTTAAATAACTCTTAAAGCTGCATTCAACCAATTTCATTTGTGTATATATATATATATATATATATATATATATATATACACACCTAATAATTAAATGCTAAGACCTTTGACAGCTGGGACTTCATTACTTTCTGGCTTGTACTAGCAGTATTCACAATTACTCTAGAAAATCATAAGACATGCTAAAAGGGCCTACAAAAAAAAGTGTATTGATGAGTGGGACATGCTTCCTGGCTGGCTCTATGCATGTATAAAACTGGACTCACTCATTGCGGTTCTCTTTGGACCCGGGGAAGGACTGTGGGTTGACGTGAGCCAGGGTGATGTACTCATTCCTCTCCAGGTTTCCCACCAAGACGCGGATCTTTGACTCAACCAGACCAATCCTGAGAGAAAGCATCAGAATGTATACACAGAGTGAATCACACGTAATGCAATGCAACTCATCTCTGCAGCACACCTGGAGAACTTCCTGACTCTAGTTAAAAAAAAACAATGAATCCAACAATCTGATTTCAAATGATGTGATCGTGGTTTTACACTGTTTGACCCTGCAGACACTCACCATTCTAAGTGGTTTTCTTCTGTGGACGCACTGGCAGTCAGAACGATGTAATGCCTGCAGCACAGAATAAGAAAATAAGCCAAGATGCAAAATAAGTAAATTAAATAGATCTCCTGCCAACACACTGTGCTTAAACAGCTATTTACAAACTTCACTAAAATACTCATGGACACTGATGGAGCTCCAAAGATTGAGCAGAAGAAGCTGTTGTAGCGAGGCACACTGACGATGAGTCAACGAAACAAAGCAAATGACTCAACTAAACAAGGCATCCATTAAACTCTGTTGACCACAGTTATGGTGAGTCAAAATTGCACAAATCTAAAAAAGAGGGGCGACTTCCTCCTTTTAGTTTTAAACAGCAAAAAAATACAGTTTGTGGCCTTGTCAAAAATGTTATGATGCTAACTTTGTAAAATATGTTGTGAAACTCTACATGTTTTATTCATCTCGTCTTGTGTAATGAAATGTTCCCTCCATCTATGCTTCTAACAAAATCAACACCTACTTGTATTTTTGGAAAAAATTGGGTGGCTCGAAGAGCTTGGACCATTCTGCTTTTCCCTGAAGAATCTCATCTGTGACACTGAGACCTGATCACAGGGACAAAATGTACATAGATTAGGCTCAACAGTTCAATATTCAAAAGGGACACTTTGAAGAACCTAAAAGGTGGAGGCTGACTTTCTAATAACTCTGGATAAGTGGTGTGCTACTCAGAAGATCAGAAATGTACTGTTCCCACTGCTTTTCACAAAACTAAACCAGACAAGAGGTTTTAAGAACTTAGCACAGACATATGCTTATGTGTTCATTGGCATTGCACTTGTGTCTTCATTGTGTCACTGTGCAGTTTCAGTTTATATTACCATATTTGAACTCCTCGCTCATGATGGTGCGCGTTGACGTGGAGACGTTATATGTGGAGTTCTGCTGGGGATAGGCGGGCGTGATGATGGGCATCAGGTGGTATCTGTCAGACGGGTTCACCTACAAGCACAGCACAGAGACCACGGTTGTTTTCCGTGACAATCACACCACACCCACCAAACTGCCTCAAATCAAGAAACCTCACACCCACACGCTCAAAAAAAAAAAAAGTGTGTCATAACACCAAGAGCATACAACCCTTCCACACCCACACACAGGGTACATCCAATGCCCTCAACTGTCATCTTTTTTTTCATCTGCACGTTTCCTGATGTTTTTAGGAGACAAGGAAGGAGGACAAATGAGATGCGCTTCTCTCTTAAACGTCATCTCCATATGTCGGTCACCGCTGAAGGCTGCACATCCATAATCACCTGTCAGTGAGCGTTGGCTGCTCGGTAGCATCCAACTACAGAGTTCGAGACTGTTAGCTTTAACCAAAGAAAGGATAGCATTATTTACAAACCTGCATTTAAACAGCGCGGAGCTCGGCCAAACCACAATTTCTAAGTTTACGTCAATCAATCTTTTTTTTTCCATAATGCCTGCCATTCTTCTGGTATGCTTCCTGCTTATCCATAAAAAAAAAAGAATAGCTGATGGATCACATGACCTAGAAGCCAGCAAGAAGTCGGTGCCTTCCAGTTATTTGTGTCTGACTGATAAATGCCTCGTAGCACACAGTAACAATTCAGCATCCAAAGCATTTAGGAAGTTATGAATTATATGAAACATTACATTACTTTCTGCCCAACACAGAGGTTATTGGCTCTACTGTGACTGAACGGAAATGACACCAATACACAATTAAAACGTGTTTATTGCTGAAAGAACATATAAAAAAAACATGATAGCAATTACACCAGTTAGTAATATTTGGAGTAATATCTACAGATGAATTAGTTTGGGTGATTTTCTGTTATGATAAACATAACAGTAAAGGAAATGAACAAAGGCCAGGTCTAGCAAAAAAGGAGATTGTGTGTACAAATATCGTAACACATAATTATCAGTGTCAACTAGCAAACAGCCATACCCGAGTTGGTGCCGTTACTTTCGTGGGTATTTTTTTTACTTTTTATTTTTGTCGGACTGCCATATCAAGTCGGCTGCACTGTCCAATTACTAACACATTTCATTGAAGGGGTGTGCCTGTCTGTGTTAAAAGACGTCCACGTAGGAAGTCTTCCTCGCCCCAAGCTGCTCTGGGAAGCCCCCTCCGAGCAGAATTAAGAGCTTTGGAACTCATGATGGGGGACGCGATTGATTTCCGGGACACATGAGGACAGAGGAGCGAGGAGACATGAAATAAGAGAAATGAAATGTACCTGTTGAACACCAACAAACTTTTCACATCTCAGCCCGATAGCTGGGGCCAGACAGTGTTTACTGTTCCTGCATAGCAGTCCATATGTTATAAACAGAAGTCAAATGATATCATAAACATGTGGTTATACTCACTCTGGGATCCCACACAGGTAAATTCAGATTACTGTCCTCAGGCTGTTTCAATAGCACAGGATTCGGCCATTCCCTGTAGGAAAAAAAAAAAGACAAATGTGGTAAATACATTTTCAAGTTTTAAATGTTTATTTGTGTAATTGATGAGATACAGTCATTTATATAATATCACACAATGAAATACTGCCATCAAGTGGAAAATCACAAGAATTAAGACAATTAAAAAGAGTTTGGACTCTCACCATTTGGAGAAAACCAAGAAGAACTTGTGGACGAGCGTGGCAGCCACAGCGTTTGGGTAGAGCTGGCAGGTCCTGGCCACCAGCATGGCCCATGATACTCCACCCAGAAACCCCAGCATGTTGGAGTAGATGCCGCGACCTGCAGGCACAGGGTACATTACAACAAGGCAATTTTAACAAGGTTTACAGGGAGTTTGTCATCTTTAAACAAATGAAAGCACCCATAAAGGAAAAAAAAAGAAAAAAAGATTCATGCATCTTTAATAGACAACTTTGTAACTTCTACTAAGATCATATAATAAGCATATTTGATATATTAGTTGTTTACATTTAAAGAAGACCTTAAAAGACACTTACGTTTTGCCCACAGTTTGATGGCTCTCAATGTCAGTCTGAAGTTCTCTTTGTTTGGCACCAGGTACAAAATTTCATCTGTCACTCGGCAGCCTGTAATAAGACAACATAAAAAAATCTCAAAACACTGTCAGACCCACATTACACAGTATGACAACGTTCACATGAACATTACAAGGCCTACGTTTCGTTAAACAAACCACTGTTACACCTGCAAAATATGGGATACACTATTGGCTTATTTTACTCATTTTCTTATTAAATGTCACTCTGGAAAACAGTATCAGGCCTTAAGTTAACATCAACTTCTCTACTGTGTATGTACTATCCAATAGAAGCCATGCGGTGTACCATTAAGGCTGCGGATACAACGAATGTCCAAGTTTCTCAGGATGGAGTCCCCCCTTAGGTCCAGGTTGTCTGGAATGGACTGTAAGGCCAGTCTGGCAAAAAGCAGGTCAATCTGTTCAGAGACAGAATGGAAAATATTTTTTTTAATTTGTTCGGCACAACAAAATACATTTTTCAGTCATAAACAGCTAGTCCAAGGCGGCTCAACTCTTATCTTGCTTTAAAGGCAAAAACCCTGCAATCCATTACCCAACATCATACATAAATACACACCACTTCAGACCTCACAGTAACCTACCTCTATTCCGTCAAATTTGAATTTTATCACTGGTACAAAAGCATCTTCGACAGCCTTGAAAAAGCAAAAGAGGGAAACGTCAAAAAAAAAAAAACGTGAGGCAAAGTAAAGTCACATTGCTGACTGACATTACTGATGCATGAAACAGGGTGGAGTCAAATTCAGAAAAATATAAAAACATGTATTTTAGACTTTTTTTAACTAGTAAAACTTTCAACAAGTATCAGCTAATTAGGAAATTTCATTTTAAGATAATCAAAGTATTACAATGAACGAAAACACTTTCTCAGCATGTGCATTGGTGTCAGCGAATACACACCTTGGGAAATTAACACCGTCTTCTGGTAGACCTAGCAACAGCACGGGCCGTGCTTATTACTCATCTCCCGAGAGTTACTACATTATTACTCTACGCTTTCACAATCCTCTACCAGGTCAGCACGTGTAAACTCAGCCAGGTGTCGTTACACATGTAATCCGGCAATCTACACCAATGTTAAGCATACTTCTGCATTCCCAGAGAGCTGAGTTTGATGTAAACCCTTTGATTCAACACTGTGACTGTTTAAGACATGAGAATGAAGCAGATCTTCCCTCACCGAGAAATGACTGATTTGTGTGTTTTCGGACATTGAAGCCTCTATATATAAATTTATTATAAATTATGTCCACAAAGACTCACCCTCAGGTCTTTGATCTCTTCGTGCTGTTTCAATTTCTCAAAGAAAGACTGGAAAAAGTCACTTCTCTCTACGTGGCGTGGAGCCACACATAAGGCATCAATATCAGCTCCTGCAATAAACAGTCACTTTGATGAGTGGAATCTGTGTTAATCAGTACGCACAACCTGGCAGGTATACAGAACAGAAGTTGCTGCAGTCAAGGTTAAAGATTTCATGGGATACAACATTGCGCATAAAGAACTTGATATGAATAGCTACTATGTGGCAGTTTTCACATTTTATCCAGAAGTGAAATGGTGCACAATAAACTGAGCGATGGGGAAAAGCTCAGCTGTTACATGTAACCGATACCAATCCACTAATAAAAACTACTAAATCAGCGCCATTAACAGCTTTAGAAAAGCTGAAACATCCTTAAACACCGTTTAGTTTGCTGAAATAAAAATGGGAATAACAATTTTAAAATAAACTTGTTGCACAGTAGTAAAAAAAAATACACACAATAGAAATTTTTCTATTTAGTGCGTATCTTGTAAATCATTTCCGGCTTTTGATATTCCTTATTGTGTTTGTTATGTGAAGCATGTATGCCCTCTGTCCAACAGTAAGCCACTGTTTTACTGTTTTTCACAACCCAAAACTAGGCTTTTCAAAAACTGTTTCCAGCACATACAAATATGACAATGCTGGCCTCATGCTTTAGTGCAGACAGCGAAAACTGAGCTTTTAACAATGACGCGTGCCTGCTTAGACTGGGTTGAGTGTGGCAGGGCAGTATTGTTATGGAGGCAATTTTCTTTGCCTTTAACTCCCTCTGATTTGTTCAGTGGAACGCCAATATGTCCGATCACACGGTACAGGTGATGCCATTAACGTTTAATATTGTGCCAGCATTAAATAATGATAAACATACCTTTTGTGTGCACTCCAAGACGGTATGAACCAAACGTAAATATCTTTCCCCCAACACAGCTTATAGCTGATGGTGGAAGGTTCTATAGGGAGAAACATAAAATGTGAAGTCAGTGTCTTCCAATTGCTTCAGTGTCTTTAATTTATTAGCCACCATTAACGACTCTGTATGGCATTACATCTAATTTCTTCTACTTAGAAGGCACCCAGCGCCATGACAGGACCTACCTTTAATTCACTGATCTCTGCGATCCATTCTTTAACAAAGTTATTCAACTTCCCAAGAACTGCAAGTCTGAAAACAGACAACGTAGGCAGTGTAAATAAACAATTCAAAACATATATATAAAAAAGAAATCAGTATATATATTTTTCCCCCCAAACATCACAATTGTATGAACACATGTAAAATAAATAACGCAGTACAATATAGTGCTACGTTGAGTTTCTAGGTAAGTGCTAGAAACTCAACGTAGCACTTAAGTGCTGATTAAAGTCGCCCGAGTACATTTTGTTACAGATGTTAAGTGTCCAAATCCTGTATATGCACGTTACAATTAACTTTATGCCTTCAAGATGACCAATAACAGCATAGAAGTGTATAAAATTGTCTAATGTGCAATTTCTCACCTATGATTCAATTCCTCTTCATCTTCAAACACTCCAAACGGCTTCATGGCGTCACAGAGCTTCTTTGTGTACTGGTGGTCTATTTCCCGTGGGGGTGCAAGGCTAATGGCCGAGGTGATGCCATAGTGCTTCTGAGGCTGCTGCCCACCAGGCATGGTGCTGCAAAGGAACACGACAAGATGCAATATATTACACGACAGCTTCCACACAATGACATTTAACACTGATACGTTTGTTGTTGTTTTTTTTTAATGCCACAGGTTCTACAACTCGATGAAAAAGATGTAAAGTGACGGCTTGTTACAGAGTTAAAATCCCTTCTTCTTCTTGCTTTAGTTAAATGTTGTGATGCTAGAAGACTGTTTTCACATACATCTGACAGTAGGTGGTTTCTCTGTGCTCAGTGAAAAATCAAACCTATGAATATATCCTGCTTTGATATTCAACTCAACACAGGTGTGATATGGAAACTTCAAGTTTCCAGTGCACATGCACCGAGAATTGACTTTAAAGTGAAGTAAGAGACATTTATAAAATAAATTAAACAATATTTACAGATTCTGGATATTTTATGAGAGAGATTATGTCATTTTAATGATTTAATTTTTTTAATTTTTTGGGGAAAAACAGATATACATCATTGTCCCAAGCAGAGTAGTTTTCAATGTCTTAATATATTTGTGGAGGAGCTCTTTAAGGATAAGACATTTCTCAGCAGCAGTGTAGTGTGTTATTGTTTGCAGTCATCTACTCCTCTCCTTACTCCTACCGTGAATCCACACACGCTGTAAACACTTTGCTGCATGACAGCAGTGTCGGTTCTTCATGTGTATTTCCTGGTATTAATTCTTGTATAATTGTGTGCAATCTCAAATGTGACAGGCAAATATATCAACATTGCAGACATATGTTAAAAAACATGAAACTATTGCGCCTCGGCTAACGTTAGTGGCGAGACGCTACAAACAGACTGGAGCCGCTCACAAACTGGCTAATTTAGGAGGTTAGCAAATGTTAGCTGCCTGGTGCGGAAGAATTGGTTTAATTAATGACACGCTTTCCGGTCAGACAAACTTGAACGCTGACATATTCTCAAACAAAAACAAATGAAATCTGTGTCAGTTTGTAATGCTCGTTTACAGTGTAACGTTAGTTACCCAACAGCAAACACACGGGCTAGCTAGCTAACGGTGGCTGCGGGCCTTGTTTGGTTGTTAGCTTTAGCTTTTAGCCTATTCTTTTTGGACTCTCTTAAAACGCGAACAAAATGTCCACAAGTGGGAAATGTGCCATATGCATGACTCACCTTGACATTTCTTTCATGACACTCTAAAAAGCTTGCTCTGTTTTTCCCGCTGTAAACCCGTAAAAAAAACTAAGAAAGTCACCAAGTGGAGATGATAACAGCCTCGACCTGATTACAACAATGGTCACTTTCCAGAGAGTTCAAACCTGACACTGAACCGGAATCACTTCTTATAACGTAACGGATCCTTTCGTAACCCCGAAAGCAGAGTCATATCTAATTCATTAACAAACCTCACGGGGATGTTTGGATGCTATCAAATAAACACGCGTTTAATTGCTGTTATGACCTTTTTAAATTCAAAACTACAAACGTGAATGCGTTTGGAACGCTGGGTAACCAACCACCGACAGAAGCACCGCCCCGCCGAGCACTCACATCACGTGACCGCCGGGGCCTGAAACCGCCGCTCAATCTAGTTGCAACATACCTACACCTGTCTGACAAAGTGGGTTTCAAGGAGGGAGTGCGAGACGTACTGTGGTATATTTTTGAGTCTGCTTTATTTGAACTTATAGGAATTCGCAGAGTTAACAGATGTCTTAAGTAAAGAAAAAGAAAGCTTTTAGCACCATAGAATTGAGCAATTGTCATCTTAATATCAACTATTTTCTGTATGCCTCCTCATTTAAGGTATACATGTCAAGATTGCTGTAAGCCCTTGAGATGACAAGATCCAGGCTTGCACCCCTGGTCATCATTACCAAATACGGAAGAATGTATGGTGAATACGTTCATAACATTAATATGTAATCGCTTCATTTGCATATTAGTATATAGCAGGGCAACGCCTTAACACAGTGAGAGAATCGGGGCTGCAATCTGACCATAGGGACCTCAGCAGTCTTTAATCTGACCTCAAGGATTCTCTTTATGCACTCAGAGTATGTAATGGCTTATAATAATAAAAAAGGAGCATTCCTTAAGAAAGAAGCCTCGAGTTCTGTTTATTCTTTTTCACTCAAACAAGCACGAAGAGAGTTGTCAATACACAACACAACTAAGCATAAAACCTTATGTATAATATGTTTAGAAGAGAATACATGTGTGTGTGTGTGCGTGTGTGTGACTGGTGATTAATTTCAATGTGTAAAATAAAGTGTAATGTGTTTTATTAGGATCACCTCACATACAGTATATAGTATTAACGATTGAGAACATAAGATACAGCTGTAAAATGAAAACTAAATGAATCAACTTTAGATTCATCAATATGTAATTTTCTAGGCTGATAATTATTAGACAACTAACATTACTAAAATGGGAATAAAGGCTATCTTTTTTAATTACTTTTCCCACTGTCAATACAATTTTTCTAAATACAAAAAAAGCCTACTGACGTTAATAGTCTTTTTCTCTCTGCCTGTTTGTGACATTAGTGTAGCCTACTCGCTGTGAATAACTGGAGCTAATGTATTAGCTCTACTTTGTCAAAAGTAATATAATGATCATCTGCAATTCATATATATCGGGGACAACACAATCATTTAATTTTCTTATTTATTAGAGGATCATATCAGCTAATGATATAGTATACATCCCTAGAATAAATTCAAAGCACTGCATGTGGAGGATGGCAAGGAATCAACTTTTGCCTTTAATATGTATTTAATGTTCCACATGATCAATGTATGACAAAATAAAAGCAACTGTTAATGCCTACTCCACTGTTTGTCTTTGTTAGCAGCCACATGCTGTTAGTCACATAGTATTTATTAATAAACAGAAGTTATGTGAATATATTTTCCATGCTGCTCTGTTTGCCACTTGCCCATCATGAGCTGAAGTAAATGTCACTTCCTGTATTTACTGCCAACTGATACACTTGTTGCTTTATCTAATCTCATCAGGTTAAATAGCGCCATCTAGTGGGTAGTTTATATGATTACATCTGCTCGAATATATAACCCACAAATAAAGACCTACTGTGGTACTCTCATTGATGAACATGACAAAGCCTACAACATACAGCTTTACAACTATAGGGTGTCTTATTAATGTATATGTATAAGGGACGTGTTTTTAACAGAGTCTCTGCTAGGCAACGTTACACTGTAACTGTAACCTATCACACAACAGAACTCCTCCCCTCCTGGTCTACGCACAGTTCTGCAGTTTGGACTTTCACCCTCAGTTAGATCATTTGATCTAGTGAAAGCAAACAGCAGGTCAGAGTGGTTTAAAACTGCAGCACAAAGCATCAAGGCATTTTAATGATGAGCAACAGTCCTCTTCTTGTGAATGTGGAGAACTGGATTGCAGAGAACCAGAATGATTTCCTTCCACCAGTGTGCAACAAACTCATGTGAGTAGTCACTTTCACTTTCATATTAGCTACATTGATCATAAAAAAAAAAACAACTTGTTGTGATTTGCATTGATGTTCAACCTGAGAACACACACACACACACACACACGTGTTAAGTAACAGACTAAAGGATTTCACATAAACACACGAAGACATGCAGTGAGTGTGTGTGACTGTGTGATTGTCCTTCTCTCTTTCAGGCACTTCAGCCAATTAAACATAATGTTTGTCGGGGGTCCTAATACCAGGAAGGATTACCACATAGAAGAAGGGGAGGAGGTAAAAGAGAAGAACATGATTATTTATTCTGCAAGTTTCACTTCCACTATTGACGACATGCAAACTCAACTTAAACTACAAAAATATGAATTACTCGTGCATAACTGAGACTGTGCTTTTTAAAAAAAAACCACATTTGTAACACTTTCACATTTAAAAGTGTTGCAAATGTTCCCCAAATAATGATCCCTGGTAAAGATAAACCCTGCATGTACTGATCAGGGCAAACTCCAGTATAATGTTGCAATGCTACTGCTGTTACTTACCCCCAGTCTGGGGTCCTGTTGTTGCTGGCATCCTTTGCTGTCAATTATTGTCATGTTTCCATGTAAACGTATAAAGGGTGCTCAGCTGACATGTTGATGATGTTGTGATCTGATTCTAGCTGACTCCGTGCTATCCATCTCTCTATTTCCAACAGCTGTTCTACCAGGTGAAGGGAGACATGTGTCTGAAGGTGATTGAAAATGGCAAACACAAAGATGTACACATCAAGGAGGGAGAGGTGAGCTCTCATATGCTTTTATATGATAATCCACATTTTTGGCGTGATTGTATTTATGCATAATCCGTCACTTCAATGGTTAAGCCGTTTTGGTAAATGAGTACTCCGGTGTAATTTCGTCAGTAAAGTTTGGACGATGAATGTTAGATTCACACTGTTGCTCTACATTTGAACTCAGATGTTCCTGCTGCCAGCTCGGATCCCCCACTCCCCTCAGAGATACGCCAACACTGTGGGGCTGGTGGTGGAGAGGAGACGGCTGCTGACTGAGACTGACTGCCTCAGGTTTAACTATTGTACCTCTTTCTCCCTCCCAGGGTACAGGGGGCTTGTAAAACAACTATATTTAATGCAATGTGAAGTAAAAAAAAAAGTGCGCAAAATATGTCAAATGTAAATTTAAGTGTGCACAGCGTCCTGCAAAGTACATATATGCTCCGCCAAATTAAAATGTCAGGAAAATCACAACACCGGAGGTAAATATGATAATACAAAGGCGTCCTATTCTCAGAAGTACACATTACCCATAGAAACCACAGGATTCATACTGTTTAATCAGTGAGTACAGATATATATATATATATATATATGTGTGTATATATATGTTTCATATTTCAAAGCCAACATTAACAACTGGAATGTGTTTTCAGATACTATGTGAACGACACTAGCAGCATCCTGTTTGAGAAATGGTTCCACTGTCAGAATCTAGGGATCCAACTCGTGCCAGTAATCGAAGAGTAAGTCACGCGCTTTCTTCATATACAGTCACATACAGTCTTTATTTGTTTTTAAACGCAGTTGTTTACTTATTTATTTATTTATTTATTTTTGTTGTTGTTGTTGGTTGACTTCTTCCTCGCAGGTTCATGGCATCAGAGCAACACAGAACAGGAAAGCCTGACCCAAGTGAGTTATTAATAAAGAGTTGTATTGTTTAATCCAGGAACCTGTAAGGTTTCAAATGGTTTTTATAATTGTCTTTGGGGCGGAGCAGATGAAGTCTTCAGGGTGCCTCCGTTCCAGATGAACACCATGAATGTGATGTCGCCCTTCTGCTTTAAGGACTGGCTGGACAAACAGAGGCCGTCTCTGGCCGGCGGCAGGCCCATCGACATGTTCGGAGCTCAGTTCGAGACCGAGGTACATTTCAACAAATGTGTTTTTCAGTGGCAGCAATGTAGTTTATTATGGCATGAATGCAAATCTGCAGTAACTGCTGCTTCTTATGATCCCGCTAGGTGATGCTGTTTGGACCTGGGTTGACAGAAATGTCATTACAGCAAAGTGACGTGTGGATTTGGCAACTGGTAGGTCCTCTAAATGTGCCGCTTGTTCGTTAGCTCATACTGTATGTCTGTCAGTGCTGTTTAGATGCTTACAGTCTATAAATATGGATCTATGCCTTTTGACCACTCTCCTTCAACATCATTTTTCCTTCTGCTTTTCTCCTCTCTTTGTCCGTCAGAGTGGATCATCAAGACTAACTATGAATGAGCAGGAGTTCACTCTTTCTGCAGGAGACAGTTTACTCATTCCTGAACAGAAGCAGTGAGTCAATATTATACAGTATAATAAACAATAAACACTTCCAATCACTCCCCAAATATTCCTATTTAGGTGTAGTTTTAAAGGAAGTGATTTGGCAGTAAAAAAAACAAAACCTTTTTCAAGATAGATAGTTCCGCTAAAATAAATGTTAAATGTCTTCTTCTCTTCTTCTCCTGTAGGTACCAGTGGCAGAGAGATGAGGGGAGTGTTGCCCTGTTCGTGGTTCAAAACCCTGAGCGGAAAAGGCCCTGAACTTTCACACACTATACTATGTATACAATACGCTGTGCACAAAGTATCCAGCTTTAAATGTGACACTCACTATCTGCACGTGGTGTGATTGTAAATCATAGCCTCATTTCAGTAAGAAGATTGTGTTATGTGTCAATGGAAGTGAACTTTGAAGCCGTTGAAACGTGTATTAATTAATCCATTAATGATTATATCGACATCTTTATTGTTGTATAAATGTCTATAGTAAAAAAGAAAAGGTGTGGCGTGATCATTTATCTTAATAAGTAACAAGTAACACAAGTTAATGATCTTTAATTCTTTTGACTATTACATCTCCTGTTTTTATGTGTCAGACTCATTTACCCACAAACCCCCTTGTGTGATTCAGTGATTCAGATTGATTCAGATCAGGTGCGTCACAGTCGTACTGTGGAAATCCTACTCGAACCACCATGTGGCATGCCAATTTCAGCTTGTTTTTATTTTTTTTACTTCTCAGGAACCTTTTTCCCGAAACCCATAACTGATCGGGCAAGATTTCAGAGCTGATTTTGGCAGTAAGATTCGACATGAGGTATTTTTCAAATATAAAACTGATGCCTGTTAAGAAGTATAGTCTGACATTTGGGGGAAATATGCGCTGTCAAAAGGTAAAGAAAATAACCTAACCGTTTTTAAACCTAAACGTACAACACTTCTCTCATATCAGTTCAGTATGTGAGAAAAAAATATAGTCACAGATTGCACTACAAGTTGACACATTTTATGAGACAGCTCGTGGAGGTTCAGCACATTCCCCATTTGTTAATATTCAGTTTTAATAATCAGTCGGAAGCACATCATTTCCAGATCACAGTAATATAAGTTCAGCTGTGCAGTCTTATCCGCAGAGTGTTCCTGATCACATGCTGCTCTGTTATAAAGGCACCCACAGCCCAGGGTAGTGCGTACTCCAGAGTCACCAGCCCTCCCAGGTTGTACTTATGACCCGAGTAGTCCCAGGGACAGGCCCCCAGCAGCCTCAAACCTGCCCCCCAGCTGAACTCCCATAGGTAGATGAACACAGTGTAGGCTGTCAGACGCACAGGCAGCGGGTGATGCTGAGCCAGCATCCGGGCTCGCAGACTCTCCATGAGGTAGATTGCAGTGGCGTACATAGGCAGCGCCCACAGGCTGCTGTGTCCCGCCAGCTTCCTGTCCTGGGTGCTGCACCAGTCCCACACAGCAGTGAAGGCCACCTCACAGAGGCAGCCATGCAACGCGTACACATAGAGACGAGCCAGAGAGGACAGAGGACGACCGGAGACGCTCCCATGCGGCTCTGCTGGGACGTCATGTTCAACAACACCTGTCCGTGTCACAAAGAAGCTGAGTTTACTGTGCGTTGTTGGCATGTAGCAAAAGGGACGTAATATTCTCAAAGACACACACGGTGGGACAGACATGATAAATACAGTCAATCATAAAATACTGTCAATCATAAAGATCCTTTTAAATGGGTAAATATTAGATTAGTCTGTTTAAGAGCGATATTATTTTGTTTTGGAAGAGCAGAGTAGTTTTTCTTTTACCACATTGTGATAGCTCCAGCTCCAGTGTGTACCGCCTCTGTTCATCCCCCACGCAGCATAGTGCTCTAATATGGATTAACAGGCTAATAGCCTGTCTTAGCAAGTTATAGGCTTAGAAAATCTTCGACAGGTTTTCACTCTATATAAAAAATATAGTGTTTATTGTATATCTACCAACGCCAGATCAACTTGGTAACTGTCCCTGTCCCTTATTTCTCCTCAAAAAATAAAAAAAATAAAAAAATAGGATTAACAAAAGTCACACAGTAGCATTGGCTCCAACTCCATTACTTCACTGACTTCAACTGAAATTAGGAATGCAAAGACAACAAATGCCACATCAAGGCTGAAAGCGCAGCCTTCTGCAGCCATCAATCATAATGTAAAAGTATCTTAATATTTCTCACCTTGTTCATTACTACCTTGGGCTCTCCTCGCATTCAGCTTTCTTGCCGCCATCCTCTGGCAGCATGTGTGTCTCTGTACCTTTGTAATCCCTTTGCTTTCCTGTGTGTGCGTGTGTGTGTGTGTGTGTGTGTGTAGATCTTGGGCTAAACATTAAGCTGCTCCATGTTATCAGAGTGAGACAGTGATGTCTCTGTCACAGGCTGAGGTTGAGAACTGGAGGGAAAGACCCGGGAAGCAAACCTGGACCATCTGAGGAAAATATGTGTGTGTGTGTGTGTGTGTGTGTGTGCGTAACACCAATACTAGTATTGATCCCACAATGGCTGTATACCTGTTCTCTCTTAAGCACACAGTAAGTGTATTGATGTGTGGTTTCAGAAGGCAAAGCTTCATTTAATGCTGTACAGTATTGAGTGGTGGGTTCGGCTCGGATGTTATCAGTGAACCAGAGTGTCTGGGTGTGTTAAGAAGAAGAGAAGCTGCGCAAAAATAAATAAATACACAGTGATACTGTAAAATGTCCTTGTGTAAAACATATGAATATTACAGTACACACAGAAATACATACTTTTGTACTATTTTACAAGAGTAGTTTTCCATTTTTGGTTCCCAACTTACCAGTTTGAGATGTATTTTAGACATTTGTAGGTCATCATATTGTTGATTTACATAATGTGTTTACTGAGATATGAGCCTTTGTGTTTGTATAACCTATATGCAAAATATTACAATTCATTTACATATCTTTTCATATTCATGGGATTTTTTTTTTTTTTTGAATGAGTAGATACAATGAAACCCTGTCTTCCATATTAATTGTTAATCTTTGTGTAAGCTTCTTTTTTTTTCATTTTGTTCATTAAAGCAGTTGAATATCTTGGCTCCAGTAAAGAGTTTTATGATACCATGAGGATTTATCTCCATGTCTGAAAACAAGGAGCACATAGCAGTTTAAAGATAGATGCAGAATGCACAGTGTGTGCTGTTGGTATAAAGTTTCTCTGAGAGCAGATGTCGGTCCTCTGTTTGTTTTGTGTGTACTCTAATAAAACAGTTAGATGAATGGTGGACCTCCAGATCAGAGTCCAGGAGTCAGTGAACATAATGTTATCGAACTGATAAAGGTCGGCCTCTATATGTGTGTGTGTGTGTGTCACATACTGATGCAAACTGATTTGTAACCGAGGAAAATTGTGATGTTTTGTAATTTGGTCTTGAGTTTCACTGTGCACTGTGTGAGTTTGACACCGGAAGGCTGTTTTTACATTCATATGCTGAAAACAGGATTTGGGACATCACAACTAATATGGAAACATCTTGTGTCCCACAGTTAAACTTTTAAAATGAAATTAATTTGCATATTAATTGATTCAGAACTTTTAATGAGGGACAAGGAGTAGATGCCATTTGACCAATTTTAAAGCGGTATTATTCTTTTTTTCTTTTTTTTTTTTGTGTTCAGCAACCATATCAGACACACATTATTGTGTGTTAATATAGCTTAAGTCAATTACTTTATTTATTTATCCCACACGGGGAAATTCACTAATTCACAAGCAGCAAAGAGAAAAAATAGAAAACAAGTAGGGAGTGTTATTTTTTTGTTTTGTTTTTTTACATATTTACAAAAGTACTACTATTAAAAATGTGCAGATATAAGAAGAACAGACAAGACAAACAAGAACAATTATTTATATATATATCTTAATGCATGTTTTAGGTTGAGAGTTGAAAGCGTGCAACACAGCATTTACTAAGTCACCTAATGAAATGTCCTAAAATGAGTTTAAATGTAAAAATGCAGTAGATGCTTGATACACATAATATGTAGGTATAAATGTATGCCTGCACTTTAAACGCATGGATTTACTGTGTAAGCATGCACTTAGAAACAAGTCTAGGAATAAATGAAAGTAGTGTATAAATCAGGGTCTGAACATACTTGTTACGCGTTTTTTTTCAAACTGTAAACATGTATAAATGTGTGTATTTGCATCAACAAATTCTTCCACAATAAGTCACTTTTCACAAGAAAATACTTTAGCATGACGAGTGATAACAATATTGCTTTTAAGTCCTGTCATGTCATGACAAGCACTCAGGTGATGCCAGCTTTTATACAGCGAGCCAAGGACATTCTGACATAAGCTGTGAGAAGGAGCTGTGTGCTGGTTTCTTAGAGGGACCTAACAGATTTAATACTAGAAACTACAAACGGATACAGGTGAGTACTCAAATTTTGGTAAAAAGTACAGATCTTTTGTCATCAATGTTGCGATATGAAGACTTTTGAACTAGGTTTTGTAGATTGCACAATAAATCATGTATATTGTAAGGCTTCTAAAAGAACGTGTTCTGCCTCTTCATTGTTTAGTTTTTTTTAGCACATGCAGATGAGAATGGTATCAAAATCCTTATCTAATTCTTGGTGTATTGCTTTAAATGTTAAACTCCTGCTGCAACTATCTGGCCCATGAAATATTGAATATTAAAATACTTTCCTCTGTCCTCCTCAATCTGCCGAAAAAGGAGCAAAAACAAATTGGTGACAGGGCTCTGACGGCTGGTATCCCTGAGACGATGAATGAAACTAACACTTCCTGGCAGTGCTCGACCACCCAAGATGGATCCGTGTTCACGCTGATTTTTATGATCATTGAGATCATAGTGGGCTTACCAGGCAACATAATGGCCATGTTGATTTTCTGTTTCTACATGAAGGTCTGGAAACCCCACACTCTTTATCTCTTCAATATGGTCCTAGCTGACTTCCTGGTCCTCATCAGTGTGCCTTTCCGTGTCGACGCCCACGTGCGAGGGGACAATTGGGTGTTTGGAGATGTCTGGTGTCGCATCAATTTCTTCACTCTGGCTGTCAATCGCTCTGCCAGTATTGCATTCATGACTATTGTGGCGCTGGATCGCTACTTTAAGGTGGTCCATCCACTTCACAGTATTAGCCATATGACCTTAACTCAGGCGGGGAAGATTGCAGTCCTGATCTGGATTTTAGTGATCGCCCTTCGGATTCCGCTGTTGACAATCAAACTCCTGCACCAAGAAGGCAGTCTAACCCTGTGTCGCAGCTTCAACTCTCACAAGGTAATGCCTTCCGTGATAAAAATGCACTACGTGGTCTACGCTGCAGAGTTCTTCCTGCCTTGGTTCTTGTTGCTGTTCTGCTCGGCCCGGATTACCTGCTACCTGCGCCAACAGAAGATGAAGCAGCAAAAGAGGGTGCAGAAAGCCATCATAGCAGTAGTGGGGATCAGTCTGCTGTTCACCGTCTGCTTCCTGCCAGCTGTCATCACAGGCCTGCATGTGATATACCTCAATACGTTCTACCCCGACAACTGTGTGTCCTACAAACGGATCATCCTGGTCTTTATCATGTGCATCAGCGTCACTTACCTGAATAGCGCTCTGGACCCCTTCATCTACTCTTTCTCCAGCTCCATGTTTCGTGACGCCCTCAGGAGTGCCATGAGCCACGTGGGCATTGTGAAGAAGAAAGCCAAATCAACAGAGTTGCCAATGACAAATCAATGATGTAGAGACCATTTTCTTGTAAGGGTTTAAGGAGAATCCACCAACTGATTTAGAACTGACAGAAGAAACGGGAGAGGCTACTCAGCTTGTTAGCAAAAGCAAAGATGGAAGGAGCAGTAGCAACATGACCCGTGAAGAGATTAGACAATAGACAAGTCAGTGAGTCAATTCAATGTGTTGCTAAACCACAATCATGACAGTATTAGCAGTGTGTTACACACTTGATACAAGGGCCAGTACAGAAAATATTTATTTGAGGAAGATGTGTGACTAATCTGAAAGGCAAGGGCTTAGAGCACTAAATGCCATCTACCGAAATATTCAAACTATGTGTATGTGGGAGTAACAATAACATGAGAAAATACAGTATGACCAATGGAGTTCATACAACTATTCAGTATTTATCCTTAAAACTGTATAATATGGATATGACCACAAATAAAAGCAGCAAACCTGGGTTAATCTGTTGGCAGTGGTTGTATCTATTTGATTCCATACGCAGTAGAAGGTTTACGGGTGTATTAATTATAATAATAATAATAATAATAATAATAATAATATGATTGGATACATTTTTCACATTATGACACAATATCTGACAGCATCTTTCTTCAGTTCTTTAGTTCGACCCAGAAGCTGCAACAGGGGCCCTCATGTTCCTATATCAGGGAATAATTATACAGTGTTTCTTATCAATAACAACTTATTGTGATATGCTAATCTAAATCATTTGTTTTTTTACACATGCACCGATGCAGGACTGGTCATTTGTAGCAATCACTTGTACCATTACTATACATGCATGCATTTACAGCTGGATTATGAATGCCTACTACAGTATGACTACAAAAAAAAAGCGTTATTTGATTTGAACAAATAAAGGAAAGATGACTCTGATGAAAGGTACGCTTTTCCGTGTAAACTGGGTGAAATACATTGTGTGTGTACAAAGCAAAAGTTAATGAGTAGTTAGTAGATAGTTTATTATCCTCTTGGTGCATTTTCTCCTCCAGTCGGTTGCTGCTGTACACAGAGCGCATCAATATCACGTACACATTAACGACACAATACAATGTACAATGCTTCCACACATGTACAATCTGTACAGTGGCACAGTTTGGGATGGACCACTTATTAAAGTCCATGTTATCTGCTACCATACAACTGTTGTGTGTTCCTATACTATTACTAACATGTGTAAGATAGCAACTGTTGTTATACAGTGGGTTACTGTTATATAAAAAGGCAGCAACACACTTAACTGTTATGTACAAATGCGTTTTCTATAAATAAATAAATAAATAAATATACTCCACAAATAAAAATTGCAATTAATTATCATGAATGTTATCTTTCTCCGTGCTTGACAAAGGTGCTGTTATAACAATAGGCCTACTGAATATGAGCAGTTATTGGGTTTAGTGCATTTATAATGTACTTTTAATTAACTTAGCTGAACCCATCCCAATATCAATAACACTACATTAAGCTGGGCTAATGCCTTTTATCTGCTGGCTATAAGAGCGGGAAGGCACACCAGAAAGCTCTGGGTAACAGTTTGCTATATTTGCGACACTACTGTACATTGAATCACCGGTTAAATAACCGTAAAAACGTTTGTTTTTCGGCAAGTCTCGTTTTACGGTACTTTGAAAGCACAAGGAAAGTAGGACTTTTGATTGAATACAGGTAAACAAGAGCTTCAGTATTGCCACATTCGTGTATCAGAAGCGCAAATAAAATGATAATTAGTATGAATGTTTTTTTCTTTCCCCGTCACTTTATTTATAGAAAGCGTCACTTGCAACATATGTGACAATAATACAGTAACAGCAACGGAATTGTTTGTATTTTTTTGCATTTATTTGTGTGTCTAAATGGCACTTCGTGTTAGAAAGTCACTATTATTATTATTCATTGAGTCTATCGTTGTCTTCTCGTACTTTCATCTCAAATATAAACGGCTCAGGTAACAGCAAATGTCAAAGAAAACACTGCTACTCGTTTATAAACCCAACTGCAGCGAGCTTGTAGTGAGCTCCAGTGGCGCAATCGGTTAGCGCGCGGTACTTATATGACAGTACATTGCAGAGCAATGCCGAGGTTGTGAGTTCGAGCCTCACCTGGAGCAGTCTTTTAATACTTATTAGTTGCGTCTTTAATGTGAATTTACCTCCTTTTCTTTCGTTTTTTTTTAAAGATAAGAATCCTATTTGTGTCTCTTTGTGTCCAATTACGTCCGTAAGGAGAATAAGTACAGTGGCACAGCTTTAAATGTCACATATTCTGATGTGTTTTATTTGTTTTTTAATTACCAATAAACATATTATGTCATATAATATGTTTATATATATATATATACCCCCCCCCAAAAAAAAAAAAAAACATCAAGCGTTGGCAGCAAAGCACATAAGTATGATTATTTCAGTAGTTTTTCTCCTTACAGACTGAAACAGTATTTCAGCTTCATGATCAGTAGGAGGCAGCGTATCTCCATCTCTGCACAGTCAGGCTTTAAAAGGGAGGTATGCTTATACTAACAGTAGGCTATATGCTGACTTTGTATTTGCATCATATAATAATCATTTCTTAAAAACGTTTCTGCATGATGTGAGATTTGATATCCATTCACAAGTAGTTTCAATTGTTAGAAATTCTCAAATCATGCCCACAGCAAATATTTATTAATATTTCCAAGTCAAGATTTTTGTTGTTGTTGTTGTTGTTGTAGTATTGTAATTTCAAATGTTAGGAGTTCAATCATTCCACGCCTGTTCCACCGTTCTCCTCAGTTTAACTCTTGGCTCAATTCATTTCATTAGTCTAGCAGTACAGCATATGTTCAAATTCCTCACAGAATGTAAACATTCACATTCAAGTGATTAGATTGTGAGTCAGTGTGAGTGAAAAGTGTTAATTATGTCCAATAAATTGTTATTGACTTGGCAGTTAGCTTTCCTGCCAGTAGGAGCTGATGTTGTCCACTGTTTGAGCTTGCTCCTCTTTTCCCTCCTAATGCAGATGTGAAAGCTTCAATATGACTGGCTGTGTCTCCTGTTTAAATGAAAACAGTTGGCCCCGTTGTGATCTTTCCACTTCTGCACTCTGTGTAGTCTGTGTGAGACTACCTCGGAGTAGTGTATTAAGAACTGGAGATGTGATTAGTGTTATGCATGTATGTATTTATGTATGAATTGAAAGGTGTTCAACTGTGATGGAAACCTCAATTCAACACATACACGCACGCACACACACACACACACACACTCACATTGGTTTCACAGTGTAAACTTCATGATGGGTGAGTAAGATGCCTGTCATTGACTATCACAAGCACAAGAACAGGGCTAATGTAGAAAACAGGCTGTGTTGATGGGCTTAAACTTGCTCCATTATGATCATTTGAGGCCAGATGCAATGCGCATGAGATCACCAGATTACAAAAAAAAAAAAAAAGTCAGGCCGTGTGTATGTGTTCGGGTTGGAAAGAGTACTGGGTTACTCTTTCAGGTCAGAAATATTTCGTTTATTGAAGTGTTGGAGGGGGGGAAAACTCATAAAAGCTACTCAGAACATTTCCCATATCTTACCTCCAACAGACATCCTGTCATTATTCTTTAATCTTCATTACAATCCCTATCATCAAACACCTTTATCCAAACATCTGCAGTAGTGTTTTTATTCTATACCAGTGTTGTCTTTTCTTCCCCCGCCTCCTTCCATGGAGGGATGATGTCTTATTGTGTGCACACTGTAGAATAAACGTACTGCGCAGTGACAGTACAATGGTGAGTAAAGTATGAACTGCAATCAGTTGTCATTGTAAGGTAACAACTGTTCTATGTTATAGGAAATGCGATGAAGAGATTTTTAACAGAAAAATGCAAGCCTGCACGGAGTTGCTGCTACCTTCTCATGGCAACAGTTTTTCTAAATCACTTTTTTTTTTGTCTCGAGTCAAAACAATGTCTTGGTGACATTTTTTTTTGTAAAAATGTAACAGGACAGTGCACGGTGTACTAACAGTCTACCAGTATACACTGTGCATCTTTTTTTTTTGTTTTGTTTCCATTATGTCAGAACAACCTGTGCAGCATTATTAGATCAGGACTTAGTATTTGTTATACAGTAAGGTTCATATCAACCAACACATTCCACTTGAGACACAATTTGTCTCCCTGAGCGTGATGCGGGTCATCACGTTATAAGCTGTGCAAATAGCTTCGGTTCGTTATGATTTGCATATACAGCTCGCTGAGCCGTCTCACTCCGATTGAGAGGAGTCATCGGAGTGTGTGAGCGCACGTCGGAGTGTGAGTGATAGTGTAATTAAAAGAGAGAATTTGTCATTGCATTGAGTGTGTAAGAATGTGGGAGAGTGTGTGATGATGAAAAAAGAGCCCAACAGACAGTGTGTGTGTGTGTGTGTGTGTGATGAAGAAAACGGGAGCATAAACACGGCTTGAAGGCACCATAGCGAGTCAGTAGGTGTTGTAGGTGCCTGTTTCTTTATCTCTGTCCTGATCTGGCCAGCAGCAATAACTACCTCCTCTCATCATCTCATGCACACACTTGCATACACACACACTTCACTGCAAATACGCCTCTTTCACAGGCTGGTAGTCAAACTCTAATGCTCTATTTCAGTGTTTTGAAAGGCATCCTGCAAGAGTATATTAAGATCTAAACCAGCTTCCAACATGTTACAAACCACACGGCTATGTGTCCACAAGCGATAATTCACACCTGTCTTTGATTAGGAGTGAGTTTTTGCTCACTATCTAGCTGTCTGACAGCTCCTAGGCCCAGCTGTTATGTATCGTGGCCCATGGGCTATGCTCATTTACGTGTGAAGATATAATTATTATCATTATTGTTTTATTTTTTATCTCAAGCCTGGGGCCACTTCAGCGATGAAGCGCCTGTCAAGTTGCCAAAAGGAAGTGATGTCATTATGCGTGGCTGCGTACCAGCAAACTCTGATTTTAAAGTTGTGTCTTGTCAGAAGAGGAGAAGTGTGTGTGTGTGTGTGTGTGTGTGTGTGTGAGAGTGTGTGTGTGTGTGTGTGGCAGCCAGTTGTGGTGACGGTTCTGAATGGAAAGTGTGTGAATTTTGGGGTCATCTGGTGAAGAATTCCCAATTTTTTTTTCTCCAAGGTAAGCAGTGAATGTCGCTCACACCATCATCAACAGCAGTAACTGTTCAGGACAGCTTAATGTAAGATAATTATTTGTTTAATAATTATCTTATTAAACAAATATTCTCAAGTTTGGTGGACCTTTGGTAATTATTTACCTCTTTTTTTTACATATGTACACACTGAGGTCTCAATGCACAGGAACACATAAGAAAATGCTACCTGTGCCCAAATGCTTCAGTTGACTCACTTCTATATATTATACTACATATTCGGAGTGTAAAAAGACTGTCGTGGGCATTCAGACTGACAGCATTGTGTAAACTGAATACAATGGTCAATACTACACTATGAGGCAGTGTTTAAGGTGCCTTCAGAGCCCCACACGTTACATCACCTTCTCGTTTAACTCGTTTAATACGAGACGTTGTGGTTTAACGAGCAGCCCGTCCATTGCAGTGTTCTCAGTGTAGCTGCATTATTCCCACAGCCTCCAACTGTGAACTAAAACAGATAATTCTTCAATGTAGCCTTACCGGGTGGGTAATGTCAGCAAGCCAGATAAGAAGCCACAACATGTAAATAACCTTGGAGTTACTGGGAGTCACATCGCTCGGGAAACTAAAGATAAATGAAAGGTTGTCGTAATTTGTGCTATGTGTTCTCACTCAGGATGAAAAGTGAGTAGAGCAGCAGGTGGCAGCTGGAAACTTTATTTTTTTAAACATGTATGAACACTGTGCTCGGGCCGATGAGCGAGCAGCACTCGAGAAGTGGAGTGTCTACAAGTGCGTGTGTGTGTGTCGAGAAACAAGGGTGTGTGAGGCCAGTTGGCTGTCTTCCCTGCTGCACCACCTTAACCTAATTAAACATCCTTCCAACAGCCTGACACCTTTGCCAACTCAAATTACACACACACACACATATATATATATATATACACACACACGTACATGCACACACACGCACATAAATTACAGTGGATTTAAAGGATTTGCTGCACTTCACTCTTCATTTACGATCTCTTGGGTCAGATAGTATGAATTGGTGTCTGTGTGAGGGTACTGTATAGGTGTACATGAATGTACCCTTGTTTTATAACCAGGAAATTTGCACTTAAAACTTTACAACAAACAATTGCAGCGTCCCATAATTTCCAGGAAACCTTAACTACTGTTACTTCCTATATCTTCCCAGCAAGTTATAATGCTTCCACAGCTTTCATTTGTCAAAGGAAAAAAAAAAGCAGCATGGGGAGTATTATCATCCAGGCCAGAGATTTCGTTTTGAATCCCAGCCTCCGCCCCTCTCCTCTGGTCCAGGATACTGGGCCTGGCGGGGCCTGGTGAACGACCACATCCTCTACTGCGTGCATGCCCATCCAGATAGATGTCACAAATAATGGGGGGAGCGCTGGGAGTTTATTTGATTTATGTGTGCACAGGGCTTTCTGGAAGAGGAAGAGTGTGTGACCTGATGCAGGGCCAGAATCTCTAAAATGGTCCTTCCTGAGAGTCTGAGCCAAGCTGCATTCTTGGCTGCGCTGACCTGAACTCATCAAAGAGAGAGACAGAAAGAGAGAGGAGTGGTTTAATATGTTGTTAATACCAGTGTGTATTTATCTTGCGTTCACAGTTGCCTCCTATACTGTTGCACGCTGTTTCCCCCCCCCCCAAAGAACAGTTACACAGTTCATATGTGCAGATAAACACGCACCCACCCACAGGTTTCACATCTCTGAATTTGAATCATTCTAGTTTGAAACATCTGCTTCTTCTATAATGGATACTGAAATAAACACACACTTGCTCAAACACATGCATGCACAAGCCTTTGGGCACCATGACTTGTGTATTTGCTGCTTTGTTGCTACGACAAACAGCATAATCTTTATTTTGGCATGAGCCAGGTGCGTTTCATAAATCCTCCAAATACTTAATATGGATGCAATGATTTATAATGCATCCATTGTGTCTGTTTTACTCACTGCGTAACAATCACAGTATGAGTCAGATATGGATTGTATAAATAACAAGAATAGGAATAATAAGAATGATAACCTTTGGAAGCTGGCCGTCTGATCCTCTGCCAGGGCGATTGTGTGCTGTACCTGCACGGTCATCCTAACGTCATGCGGCCGGAAAAGGAGGGCCTGATTATTGTGTTTGTGTGTATGTGTGTTTGTCGAGGCAAAGACTCGGCATGTGTGAGCACACTTCGACATGTTTTTTTAATGAATGAATGAATAACTTTTTTTCTTTCTAGTGTTTTTTTTATCTTTAGTGTGTTTGTGTATTAAACATGACAGCATGTCCTTCTTAATATTGCGTCTATAAACCTCTCATTCTGCATGTTGCAGTGTTACTGTAAAAAAACTGTTGAGTGCTACAGAAGAATAGTATATACATATATATATATATATATGTGTGTGTGTATATATATATATGGTTTACACTGCATGCTTGCTAGGTTAAAGACAACAATTGTTGTTGTTTGGCTAACACAATGAAATTGCGACGCCAGCTAACAGTATTGATTCCACCCTAATGATCGTATGGTAGAATATAGGATTTTATTATTTTACGATTGTTGCAGTGGCCTGTGTGTGTCTTCATATGTGCTCTATGCAAAAATATTAGCATTAGCTCTCTTTATCTTATGAGTACTGCACATGCCAGTACCAGTGTCTCATGTAGTCAGGCAGATTACAACCAAGCCTGTGTGTGTGTGTGTGTGTGTGTGTGTGTGTCTGTGTGCGTGCATTAGTCCTGGGTGTTGTATGGATCTGTCGGCACCCAGCCTATCACTCCCCCGTGGGCACATGAAGGGCGGTATGGTGGCTGGGGGCAGGGAGCTGCTGACATGACCGCCCAGTTCAAAGAGATGGAGCAGAAGATGTAGGCATGAAGTGAACAGACCGGCCTTTATATTCACCTTGGCTGAGCCTGGGAAAACTGTACCGCACCCCCATCCTCACCCGTGGTTACAGGCAAGGAGGCAAGTGGATTTACAGGTGCTACATAGTGCTGCTCAGGCTCCGTGATATGCCAGAATCTGTAATCTGTTGAAAAAAAAAAACTCACAATATTCCATGTATTTCAATGAGAGCAACGCGCTGATGGATGACATGGATGGTGGTGTAGTGTGTGAAAAATATCATACCTGTTCACTTATTTTAATGTAGCCTTTATTGCAACTGTACATCAAAAATAGTTTGATAGAAAAAGACTTCCTTTGTGTTTTACATAAGCTTTGTGTTTACCTTTCAGTTTCTCTGCTTTATTATGAATACTGTTTTTATTCACTCATTATTTCCATTTTTTTCCTTGTTAGCTGTTGTGTTTTTTGTTTTTTTTTGTTTTTGTTTTTTTTAGTGCGGTAACCAACTGTTAACGAAACTTGCCACTTCCTGCACAAATGTTTCAAATTAAAAGCCATTAAAATCTGCTGTTCCTGGCAGGGTTTTAATTTGAAACATGTACAGGAAACGTCTGGTTTTAATTATATCTACTTAACACCGCTTGAAAAACAGCAAATAGAGACTCGAAAAGTAAATGCAAATACAGCTTATAGCTTATTCCACCCATCAATATTTTTGGAGGCCTTTATTGATTTCTGCTCTTATTCGAGACTGCATCATTATCTGAAAACCAGGGCATTTCCTTCTGCTTTAATTTAGAAGAAAAACACCATATTTGCGACCTATGCATTAGCATGCGAGCGACTGTAGGACTGTAGAAATCTGCTTTTTTTGTGAGTGAATATTATTTGTGAAACAGAGAACTGGCACTATTTGTTTTTTTTCTGCAACACCCACATTGTGAATAACCCTAAAAAAACGCTGATTTATACAGAACGAGTAAGTCCAACCCATTTTACCGCTCACTGTGGTTTCTTCTTCCTCATCCTTCTGGTTCCTCTTTTCTGGCACTTCCACTTCTTTATTTTCCATTGGCTCCATGCTGTAGCAGCTCACTATAGTGTTCCCACTGGTATTATTCCATTAGCTCTCTATGTAGCACCATTCTTCTCTGTCCTACATACAGGCTGGCTATCGCTTGGTGTTTATAACCTGCAGTCCATGCACTCACACCTGGCTGTAGACTGTTATACTTGTTACCCTGCCATCCTGCCCTGCCCAGCCTCAGAGCTACAGTACAACCATCCTCCCCCAGTCACACACAAATGATCAACCAGGATCTTTATTTTTCCTATATTTTTTTTTTTTTAACTCAACAGATTTTTTATGACACCTTCCAGAAGGCTGACTAAGATAACACTTGTTGCTTAAGTGTACATTGGCAGGGCCGGGCAGGTGTCACTCAGCAGACCCTTGCTGTTTTATTAATAGCGTTTTATGTTTTGCTTCAGACAGCTATGAATGTAGCTATTCAGCACAGGGTGCGAGGAAGGGCTAGAGAGCAAAGCGCAGGAAGAGGGTTTTTTTTTTTAAAGGACTGGCTAAGGTAGCCAGTGTCTGATGTGAGCGATCCAGGGGGTGTCATGTGTGTGTGTGTGTGTGCGTGTGTGTGTGTGTGTGTGTGTGAGTGTGTGAAGGGGAGAGGCTGACATCATTCCTTCCATTGCTGACTCCTGAGGAGGTTGTTATTGTTGCCATTCTCAGAGCTGGAGCTACAAGAAACATTTCTATGGAACTTCACATCACATCACAGGGGCTCTGTCATTTCCTACTGTACACACACACACACACAAACACATAGACACACACACACACACACACAAACACATAGACACACACACACAATTGCACACATGCTTGGATACAGTCTCGCTGACTGACATTCACATTCTCACTTGTACATACTGTAAGCATTAAAATCGAACCAGACCAACGCACTGCACACACACACACACACACACAGACAAACACACCAGCACCATAATATCCTGTTTAATTACAGAGTGTAGGGCTGACACTGCTGCATTATCACTCCTAGTGAAACTGCCAATTATGGCTCAGCATCAGCTGTAAATCTGCCCATCTTAATAAGCTAAAGGTGGGTTGGTTGAGGGGGGTGGTTACAGCTCTGTGTGTGTGTGTGTGTGTGCGTGTGTGTGAATGGGTAGGCACTTGCTTGCACATGTTACCCAGACTTGGGGCTTAAACACATTAGACTGCATGCAAAGAACATGCTTTCAGGGGAAATTTATGAAGCCTGACAGTGTGGTGCGGGCGAAACAGTCATTTTCACTGCATAGAGTTTAAAGGTGCAATCTGGAATTTATTTGACCATCCACGCTCACACAAGTCTGAGGAATAGCTGATGGAAAATAGGCCTTCTTGAAAACTTTGTTAACCCCTCGTAACTTGATGGAAGTGTTATTATATATATATATATATATATATATAAGAAAAAAACGTATCACTCTTATATTTTGGTATATTTGGGATTTTTGAACATAAAGCCCAGGAGTTGAAACTATAATGAGGGCACACTGTTATGTAGAAACAAACAATATTTAATTATAAGTTAACAATCCTTTTTGCTTTCCATGATGTCAAAGCCACATTTTTGATGCTACATATGGCCAACATGTTATTAGTGATAGACATTCAAAGCAACGATCTTGTCTATTGGTTTGGTTTCTTTGGTTTCAGATGATGTGTCCACACACATAAGGAATTCACAGAAAACAATGCATGCACGTACTGGCCATGGAGTGGAAAACAAAAGCCAGAGCATGTGAGTATTTCACGCAAGGCAGAAAACAACATTCGTGAGTTTAGTATTAATCTGTCACAGGCAACAATGTTGGCAGTTGGGCTACATGTGTCTATAATCACTCCCCATTTACTATATAGTGGACTATATTTATTTATTCATTTGAATGTCTGAATTCTTTGTGTGTAAATATGTCCACTATATACAAATCCACAATGAAATGTAGAAAGAAGTAGTGTCCGTGATATGTACACACTGCTAACAATGCAAAATGCATTTTACAAATGTGACGTTCACAAACGTCACTCCACATCTGAACTGTCAGTTTACATTTACTGACTACTAATTAAAACTGTTGAGTGTCTGTTATACAGGTATGTAAGTAGTAAACAAATGTCTTCTTAAATGTAACACAGTCCTCAAGTTTGCTTGAGGGCACTGTAAATGGATACACAATATTATTTTTGACATAATAGCTGCTTAAAATGTATTTGTTGTGCTTGATACATGTGTGATTTTGAACAAAACTCTCAGACTTGTATACAACTGCCGCTAGCTGGAGGCCGCTAGCTGGAGGCCGCTAGCTGGAGGCCGCTAGCTGGAAGCCGCTAGCTGCAGCAGCGCTACAGTTTTGTCGGAAGTAGCTAGCTACACTTCAAGCTAGGCTGAAAGTGTAGCTTATTAAATTAAAGCTTTTTTTCACATATACTGTTAACTAATATTATAAACGGATGGATGTGTCTGTCAAAAGTATCTTGGTTGTGCTTGGTTGAGTTTAATCGTGCTTCCCTACTAAAAAAAAAAAAAAATGCTACTGGAAACGTAGCATGATTTTGAAAGTATTTATTTTACATGAATATTAGTGGGAAATGTAGTTAAACTAGAAGTGTTAGCACATGTGTTGCTGTCACTGACCATTAGTACGCACACGAGTTGCCAAATCAACCAGAATGCTAACTTTTAAACACCAAAAGCATTAACACATTTGACCTGTGTGTTGTATGCTTGTTTTTCTTTTTCTGATTCGGTAAGCGTAGGTGTTGGCTATATCAAATGGAATAAAAACATTTCCTGTTCCTTTCCATTTCAGTTATACAACATAGAGTTCACCCCGCCTCCTGTCTGTCTGTCTGTCTGTGTGTGTGTGTGTGTGTGTGTGTGTGTGTGTGTATACTCAGTGCCCAGGGTGGAGATTAGGTCTGGTATTAATGGGATGTCCCTTGCTGCATGTCCCCCTCTCTCCTCCCTTGCATTCCACCATCCCCAACATACACACACGCATACACGGCCTTGTGTGACCCTTCTCCGCCCTGCCCTACTTGAACACACATGCACACACACACATTCCCCTTTGGCAATGCTTCATCCCCTCCCCTCCCCCACCCATCTCCTCCCTTTGGACATCAGAGCAGGCCTCCCCAATCCCCCCTCAGCAAGCATCCAGGCCTGTTAAACCAACAGGCGGCCATGTCTATTGTCCCACAGCTTGATCTGGAGTGTGTGTGTTGGTTTGGCCTGGCCAGTAGGTTAGGATAAGATTTGGACAGCGTTGGATCCCCTCTAATCCCAGAAAAGCAGAGGAAAAGCTGAGTCCAGGACCTCCGGCGCTTTTCGGCGATACACCCTCCTTCACTTACAAACACATATACACACTCACACACTGTTATTATTGCCATAGTGGACCCCATAAAGATGACCTAAAAGCGTATTCACACCAAGTACTTATAAGTGCAAATATGTGCTTCTAGAAGTTTGGTGACGTATTGACTATTCACATAGCTAACTGGTGAGCTAACTGCTAACATGGTATCCAACTGATAACATGCTAGTGCTAAACAGTAACAGTAGCTTTCCCCCCGTACAGGACTGTTTACAACCCTCTAGCATTTCGCTCTCTCATTTAATTCAATGAAGAGCTTTTATTAAAGCTTAAAATGTATTTGTATCACCAACTCCTGTCTCGTAACTGTCTGCAAAACAGACTTTTGTGTGTGTGTGTGTTTAAATGCTGGGGTGGGCAGGCTAGACCAGGTAAGATAATAAAAAAAACTCCCAAACTGTTAGACCTTAGCCCTGAACTTGACCCTTACCCTAACTGAAACCCATTTCTAATCTCAACAACAAAGCCAAGTCCAATCATATACTCCAGACAGTATTAACTCAAGGTTTGAAAAGACGCGTCTAGCCATCCTCAGAGGAACCGAAAGAATGCTTTCCGACACCTAGAAGAAAAATAGAAAATTCGCCATTCGCATTATTCATCCTAGATGTACAACATAAAGACATTTCCATTGTATTTCACTCCTTTTGTAATCGTCATACCTTTCATTTCCCACAGTTTCAGTATTGAACGTTGGCCCTTTAGCCTCTGTTACCATACATAATACATGATATGCATTCAAACGCCTGAACATTTAGAACACGCTTTGATATCCCCCTTCCCCTCCTCTCTACATCTTCTTAACCTCCAGCTCCTGAACACTCCTCTGTGACTGTTTCAGAGGAAAGAGTTAAGCCGTGGGGTGTAAGTGTAATGCACACTGCCCTTGCGAATTGACTTTAAACGGGGGAAAGAAAGTCAGAACACGGCAAACGGTTTTGATTTATGGGAGCAGAACCACATTTGATATTCATTTCCGCAGCTGTGGCCAGCTAAAAAAACAGCCCGCAAATAGACCCATACTGACAATGGCACAGTGTAGCCCTCCAGTGTGTGTGTGTGCATGTGTGTGAGAGACAGTGTGTGTGTCTCAGGGTCTGCGTGCGTCACTCCTATTTTAGGAATGTTTTGGGGCTCTTTCAGTCAAATTCACCGCAGATGTTTCTGATTCGCCAAACACATATAATAAGTAATTATTGAAAACACCTTTCAGTTGCCCAGGGTTGTGTGGCGCTTCATTTTGTGTAATCGAAGCTGTGGTTTTTCAGAGCGGCGCAGGATCCAAGAGTTTATTGAAAGCCAGCGAAACAGCCCCGCAGTCAGAGTTTCCTGAACGGAGAAAAGAGAAAAGGGAGCTTAAAGAAATATTCCCTGATCTTGCCTCGGTGAGAAGACAGAAAGCAGGAGGGAGGGAGGAAGGTCTGGAGATGGAGAGATGAAGAGGGAAGGATCAGCAGCAATCTTAGCCAGTCAGGTGGAAAGAGATGAGGAGATCTGGTGGTTAGAGATAGAGGGAATGAAGAGATTACTCATCGTTAGGTTGATTAGCCGACTGAGACTCTGGCTAAGACTATAACCGGGTACGTAAACACAAACATTTGCCTCTGATTCAACAAATAGAAGAAAATAAAAATATACACAGGGAGGGAGGGTAAACTGAAACATTCATGAAACGTCAGAAACTGCGACGTGAATCACGTTTAAAATATAAAGCACATGTGTGCTTGTCTCATGAGAGATGCCCGTCAGTTTTCATTTAACTCTCCTCTGTCCAAAATGTGAAGCGCTGGAACGAAAGAGGAACGCTTTGCAGCAAGTTACAAGATGTGTCGTCGATGCGAATAGCCCGCGTCTTGTCTTTTGAATAAACTCATCTTATCTGGCTTACGGATCACGCTAGTCAGCTTGTCTACGTAGCTTTCAAAGGGGTTTTCTAGCTTGTTAGCCACCTTCAATAACTTTTCGTTGTATGAAATAATGTACAATCCTGAGAACGAAACGCCGGAGGGGAGTAAACAGCACGCTACACAGAAAATGAATTGAGCCACAGACAGTTATCGCGATTGACTACTGCTAGTATTTGCATTATTTTGTGAGAACGCGTTTTTTTTTTTTTGTTTAATGACAGCAGTCCGATGAATGTGTGCTAATGTTTTATGGAATTTAACGTTTATTTCTAGTCCTTTTTATTTACTGTATCGCTGTTCATTTCCATCCAGTAGCGCTGCATTGACTCGTCACTCTGAAAAGTCTCTTTGACTTTCGAATCGTGTTTGCACAAGCTTATATGTCTACAAATTGGTGTCTGCGATTCCGTGTGGGTGTCTGGGTGCCGGGTCCGTATGTGGGTGTTTGTGTTCTGCGTGTGTGCATGTTATTTAGAGAGAGGGATTGAGCAGAGGAAGAAAGACAGAGAGAGAGAGAGAGAGAGAGAGAGATTGGAGACGGGATGGGGGATGACAAGCTGGATCTGATTACGGGTTGGAATGGCTGGGAGGGTTTGCGGTGCAACGCTTTCTCAATAGTACATTCCTGTGTGCAAGCCGGGGCAGGATCCACAGCTACAGGCTGGTCTTTGCCAGAGGGATTGAGTGTAAAAGGACGTTGTCAGAACAAGCAGCAGGTCAGAACTCACATTTAGTAGGCCCTTGCTAGATGGCAGGATAGAAGATGAGTCATTCACACATCTTGCGCCGGCCTCCATGACACAGGAACACGGGTTTAATGGGCCTCCTGTGTTAAATGAGAGAAGCAGATATTTTCTGCTGCTCGGAAGTCTAAAGTTGGAACGGGGGCATATTGTTTCTGGATGCTAGATGGATGTCCAATTCACATGCCCTCCGAAACTGTCAACTCCGAGTGCAGTGACCTTTAAAAAAGGAAGCTGACTTTATAGAGACTTGTGTATGCCAGGGATTTGTGTTTGTGTGTGTGTGTGTGTGTGTGTGTGTGTGTGTGTGCCAGCGTGCCAGCAGGAAATGTCTGACAACTGTACAAATCAGCGCTTTTAAAAGTCAACAGCTGTATGCCAGCATGACCCCTCAGTACCGGAAAATTCAAAGACTCACCTGCTATGTCGAGTAAAATGCTAAATGACGCCGATGGGTGCTTGGTATCCTTCCTCTCCCTTCAACACATCTACACACACACACACACACACACACACACACAGATCAAATCTATACTTGTCTAGCAGTCCCACTGGGAATAAGCCAAATGTCTACTTTCCATATCGTTGTCTGTTTCTTGAGCTATGTTTGTACTTTTCAGTTAACGGCAGACTGTTTCTCTTCCTATCCCTCCAGATTCTGCACTAATTTCACTCCTCCTTTCACACACACACACACACACACACACATACACCAAAGCACTCCCTCTGCGTCAAGTTCAGGCCGAGGTTTTGACACGAGTCAGTGAACAACACAGAGGTTCCCATGCTGAAAGCTGATAAGGAGGCCTTCCTCTTACTGCCAACTCCTCTCTCCTCCCATGCGGTGCCAGGCAGTGTGTGGTGTTTGTGTGTGTGTGTGTGTGTGTGTATACGTAGGGAGCTGGGAAAGGTAAGTGGGAGGATGAGGAGGGTGATGCAGGCCTTCGTCCAGACCATTGTTTCTTCTCCTTCTCCTGCAGCCATCACTGCTGACGAAAAACATCGACCAACTCACAAAAGAAATCCCTCCTCCACGCCCTTTAGTTTGATTTACTACACGAAGGAAATAACATTAACTTGTCTGTGCGCCACCCCACCCCCCGCACCTCTACCCTCGCACCCCCCCACCCCACTCGCTCTTTGTTCGCAGGTTTGTTTACTATTCTCTGTATGGAAAATCCTTCAGGAATGTGGAGGAAGTGGGTGTTTCCTCCAGGAGCTGACTTTTAATGGGTTTGGGTGGAGGGGAACAAGAGACGGGGGAGGATGGGGTTGGCTGTTCCAATATCCCACAATGCTTCAGGTGGTCAGACAGGCAGGTTGTGTGTGTGTGTGTTTGTGGAGTTGGCTTCAGGTTACCTGAGGCAGACGGGCTTATTTTCCATCATTCCTCAGGCTGCATTAATTAAAGGTTGGGACAATAAGCTAAGCTTCAATCCACACCTGCAGACACACGGACAGGATGGATCTCCCTCTGAACCTCCACAAGCTATTTTGAGAAGAAAATATGACGATCATCATGATAGCACGTTGACAATATACATATATATATTACATGAACAATGGATCTGACAGGGTTCGCTCATATTGATTGAGAGTTATCACCACATGCTGCAGTTCACCTCAGAACCTTTCAGCATCTTTCAGTTCGTTGTTTTGGATTTTATGACCCATAACTGCTGTTTTCAGTGAAAAAAAGCTCTTGATAAAAACCAAGTGTACGCTACCTGCCTAGTACCGAACCGCAGACAGAAAAAGTTAGCGGCTAGCTGGTGAACATAGTGGAGCATTTTTTTTCTAACATTCATCAGGTGGCCAACAACTCTATACTTTGTGTTTGAATGTTTTGCTGCCCCGTCAAATGACAAAAATACTCAAAAAAACAAAACAAAAATGCTTTACAATTAGCCAGATAACACTTCATTTGTCCATGAATAAAAAAAAAACCTTTCAATTAAAACATATGACACAATCCATGAATTACTCCATCATTTGTCCCCTTAAAAACATGTTAATACTGTGAGGTAAATATGAAGCGATCTAGTTTCATGGTGACTGTTTAGAGAACAGCTCATTTCCTCTTTCATTGTTATTCTCGACTTCTGACTGTTAGTCATTGCTGGTTGTTTACTGTCGGTGTTATGTGGCAAGTTTCTGTGTTGACCTTTGACCCTCTGTGATTACACACACACACCTGTGGTCACCTGCGCCCTTCCTCTGTGACCTCTCACCTCAGCAACTTTAGTAGCTGTATGTTCAAGTGATTACATGAGGATACATCCAGATGAGGACAACATGATGACAGTAACAGTGAGTGTAATAATAATACTATTAGTTCCTGGCATCTACATAGGAAATAACTGTAACTGTAAGAAGTGTTTGCAAATACTGGGGATCATAACCTTCTATTGTAAGCAATAGTTAAGTGGATGATGCTCTCACGCCTGCTCTCACGCTCCCCCCGCCTCCCCCACGCCACACACATACACACATACACACATACACACACCATGGCCCTGTGAAAAGGGGCTGAATCATCTGTGTTAATGAGGGCCTTAGATTTCCATGCTGCTCTCATTCTGAATGTGTCTGCGTCTGCCTTCACCACTAAAGAGCCACAGCTGCCCACAGAAATGCCTACGAGGGGATGCCTGACTCCTGACTCCATGCGCTGGCGTATGTGTGTGTGTGTGTGTGTGTGTTTATGTGTGTGTTTGACCAACATGAAAAGTACATTGTGTACCTCTTTTGTGTCATTGCAGAGGGGTATATCTTCCAGTTTATAGTGGCAGATACAGTGGCCTCAAAGAAACAAACCTATAATCAACCAGAAGTTTTCGATAATCAGACGGCGCACGGAAGCTGCACTCTCCTGTGTGACATCACCGCTTACCTGACATGACCTTATGTGTTATCCCAGCAGAACGAATGTATTTGCAAACAGGTCTGGTTTGAATCACGGTACCTGTTGCTGCAGTTTATGTAGTTTAATCCTTGAGGTTTCTGCATTTATGTCACTGCAATTTACAGTCATTTCAGCGGTTAGTGCATGTGGATTGTGTATGTGGGTGTGCGTGTGTGTGTGTGTGTGGGGAAGAGGAATAGAGAGACAGGGAGGTCTTATGTGTATGTGTGCCTGTCTGTCTATCCTCACGGGTGATGATCTGATCTCAGGTGTATGTTTGTGTTTGAGGAATCTGCTCCCCTCCCCATCTTCCAATCTGTCCATCTCTCAGCGCTCTTGTAGCAGCAGATGAGGAGCCCCACCCCTCTGCAGCAGGTGATCACAGGACTGCTTTTCTGTTTTATGGAAAACACGCACGTCATGCTGGCATGTGGCCCGTCCGTTAACAGTCATGAGCATTGTGTCTGTTTATAGAGCTAGTTGTTTGCTGAACATCTTAAATCCGTAGCAGTGTAACTTTAGCACTGATATCTCGTTATTATCCAAATGCGGGGGTATATACTAGATTCCCAGAGAAACACGAGACAAAACTGTGTTGCCAGTTTTCATTTTGGGCAAGCTGCTGTATTAATTCACCTGCTATTTTTTGCTATCATTAGTTGTGCACTTTACTTGAATAAACAACACTAAACCTTGACCGGAAGAGAAGGAAAAATTATATCTTCCTGAAAATATTGAATTTATATTATATATTGAATATTTGGCCAGTACACTTGACCAGATCAAGTCATTAGGATGAAGATAAAACAAAACTCTTTGGCAATATTCTGACAGGCTATGATTGATATTCTCCTCTCAGCTCAGCTTTAAACTTTAGTGTTTTTGATTAACATCTGCCACATTTCAGCTCTTTTACACATGACTCAGGCTGCTTCGCTTATATGAGGCTAGCATGTAAACATAAATCCAGCGTGTCTGTGCAGCAGACAGCTGTACATAACCACAGCGACGTATCTACAGCCGCTGGGTTTTTCTTTTCCCCCGCTCCAACCCAAACTCTGACGGGGAGGAGGCTTCAGCTTCAGCGAAGGGCCTGATTTGGATGGAAGTTGTCAACTTGAATAAATATCAAGCACTGCTCAGAGAGACGATTCAACCGCGTGGGTGTATACAGCGAGAGGCTGCCTCGCTGTTTGTGGTCGATCCCGAAGATAACATGTAATGGCGGGGTTAGGTGTGTTTTGGATCAATAGGATTACTGTAATTGGCTGGCTGGATTGCAGGGGCTAGGATGGTCTGGATGTCACGGCTGAACAGACCATGACCTTGACGGATGATGGAGTTAAACACATAGCGCATCGCGTGTACGGTTGCAAATTGAATCCAGGAGAAGAGGAAAATAAAACAAGCCTATAATCTATTTTGAAACACAAACAAGAGTGTGAGTGTGTGTGTGTGTGTCGTAGTGCTTAAAGCAGTATGGCTCCTAGAAAAAGGCCAATCAGAAAGACCAACCAGGGATGGTGATGCCCCCCCCCCCAACACACACACACACACACACAGTCCCAGCCCAGCATTTAACTCCAGTGTTTACCGTTATCAGATGAGGCTGTAATCTGATCTCTCTTGGAGGACAGGCTGAGTTGATACTAGAGGAGATGGTGGTAGTGAGGTCATGGTCAGTAGAAGGAGGGATAGGGATTGGATGTGTGTGTGTGTGTATGTGGTTCAGGTGGGTGGTGGCTGTAATTACTACCTATAGAGCCCCGTGGGTTGAACTCATGATATGTGCTATAAACGGGTGTTGCTGCTGGTGGGCGTTGGGGGTGTTTTTTTTTTTCTTTAATTAAACCGATACATCGCCTTGATTCCGAAGG
Organism: Pampus argenteus; assembly: GCA_036937835.1. Classification (NCBI taxonomy): domain Eukaryota; kingdom Metazoa; phylum Chordata; class Actinopteri; order Scombriformes; family Stromateidae; genus Pampus; species Pampus argenteus. The sequence continues at coordinate 18,543,985 of CM072871.1, read as the reverse complement.
TTCTGGCTGTAGAAGGAGCAGATGATTGGAAATGTCTGACTCGTTCTCTCTGCTACTCTTATAAAATCAAATACTGCTTCGCCTAAAACCAGGAATGCAAATTCCCTTAAAGGGTAACTACACATTATAGATTTTTTTTTATGCTGTACACATAATCATATATGTCTATGTTGGCATACAATGTTAATACAGGCCATTCTTTTTTTTCTGCACAAAATATATTATTTCTATTTGCTTTATTTTGAAAATTCAGTTCAGCCAAAATTCTCCCTAGCTGTGAACCGGACATTTCACCACAGTTTCACAGTCGTAATCAACTGGTTATCTTAGTCAGGAAACTTCTCTTGATTAACTTGTTTAACCTCCACACACTTGGCTTCCAGCAGATGGTTAAAAGGTAAGAATCACCTAAAGCTATGACGGGAGGTTTGTAATAACAAGGAAGAAGCCCGAAGGTCAAGCTACATCGACATGGCTAGCCTTTGTCTTTGCTTTCTCATCTGTAAATCGTTAGCTGTGAGTGCAAAGGCCCCACTTTGAGTTTCATCTGATCCTACATCTGCTCCCACCATGTCCCACAATGCAGCGGTGGTGCCAGGGGAAGTATAGTTTGGGGTTCGTGCTTATTTCATTGTGTTTCCAGTATGCCACTTCCACAATGGCATGAAAGACATCTTGCTGGGGGGGACACGGGTGAGGGAGGAAACCGAAGCAGCTGAAGCATACTGAGCCCAGCGGTTTTTCCAATGCAAAGAGAGAAAAAATTGTTTCACTTTTGTCCTGCTGTATCATAACAATAACAACGAGAAATCAGCTTTTGTCACAATGCTTTTCGATGTCGTCGTAGGTTTTCATCGAGCCATTTAGTGTGTGTCCTTGTTCTGTTCTTTCTACGTCACAATGATTTAGGAAGTTTGCTGCTTGGAGGAAAATAATGATGCGATAGTATCAGTGAGAAGCAGACGGGGGGGATGGGGGGGCTGGGATACAGCGCCACAGACTGAGCTGGCATTGCTTCAAATTATAAATAAACAGTATAACATGGCTGACTAACAAAATGGCTGTCCAACTTTCTGTCTTGGAATTGACTTGTTTTTGTCGACACCCTGTAAAAACTATTTGACAGTTTAAATGAATGATGGGAAATTCTGAACAACTCCTTTCACTTACATAATGAAACACTGCCACCCCCCCCTACAAAACTACTGCACAAACTCTGGTTGCAAATGACGTCCCACAAGCAAGATGGCAGCTCCTGGATATTTTGCATAGCAGCAGGAAGTCGCCCTTCACTTACATCTGAAAGGAATCTTTTAAAAGCCAAGAGCATGATGAACAGGATGAAAGATTACAGCGAGGAAAACCTTATTTCAATGTTCATGTTTTAAGACAGACAAGATTAATTGTCAACCTGTCCTTTAAGTCTTCCTCCGAGCAGGTTCTAAACACGTTCACCTCAAATCTCAGTTTTATAAGGTCAAAGAAGACTGACTGTATGTTGTTGAGGTTTGATTGATTTAGGCAAATCATAGCAGAGGGTGTTATTATGGGTACGTGAGTCATCCTCATTGCGCCAACCGCAGGCCCGTTCATGTCTCGAGAACATCAGTTGGTAACCAGTAAAGTCAGTTATGAGGAGTGTACGTGATGTGACAGTTATGCACGCAAAAACAACTCAAGCAGTTGCTTGACTGTATTGACTCCTGTGGAAGTATGAATTAAAAGGTAATTAAAAGGTTCCTTGGAAGCTCCATAATCTGTACAGTGTCCCATATCGTTGGACCTTTAATTCAAATAAAACCCTTTTAATGGAAGAATCCTCTTCCAGGACACATAGACAAGTAATAGTGTACAGAATAGACAGACATAACAATAGTAAAACAATTACAATGAGGAAGAATGATAATATTAGATAGATATATGGATAAAGGAAAACATTTCTGCCCTCAAGAACTACAGTATAAACAAGTATTGAAACCTCGGAAAGTGGAGCAATATGTATTTTCACATTTACCTTGTTGCTACATTACATGCAACACTTGCTACTGTGTAAAAGGCCTGCTGTATCTACCTGTGGCTTCTGGGGAGAATATTGAAAATATTCAAATGTTTAACCTGAGCGTCAGAAGTGTGTGTGTGTGTGTGCGTGTGTGTGTGCCAGTCAACTTTAACACGAGAATTGATTGATGGGCACGCAAGAACGAGCTCCACAGCAGCATCAAGTGAGCCTTGAGGCATCACACCGACATGCAGACATATACACATATTGTATTTATGCGCGCAGGCAAAAAAAAAAAACACACACAGATTTATAGCTCCGTTCCTGGAGGCATGAGTTACTTGCTGTCTCCCCTAACACACAGCCACTCACCCAGAAAATAATGACCCTTGGAGCGGCAGTCAATCATTGCTGCCCAAAGAACATTTAGTCCCCTGGAAAGATGTGAATTTATGAGAGGACTCATATTATCTGGGTTTCCCATTGGACTTACCCACACAATCAGGCTCTGGAGAACTATTATGTATGTCAGAGCACTCTAGTTGCCATATTACTGGTATATTACAACAATAGAGAGATTGGTTAGGGTTACAAAAGGTAATTAAAAGGTAATTACAGCAATTTAAGCCTATAATTATAAACCTGGTTGACGACTTTTTTTTCCCACCATATTATTTTATACATTTATTTTTAGCTCTTTGCTTTTTCATTAGTTGAAACGAGGATGTCATATGCGAGGTAGTCAATGCCTTACTTGAGGACACACTGATGAGGGTTATACTTGTGTTAAGGTGTTGTGGGGATTAAAGCAATGACCTCCGCATACAGGCTGACATTCGTTAACACCAGACTAACCTGTCGATCTATCGGTTGCTAGTTCAAATCCCCCACGTATGTAACTGTGGTTTTGCAGTGCAGCCACCAGGTGTGAGTGTTTTAATCCTCCTCATTCAGCTCCTGTCCTCGGGCTAATGCTGTGAATATAAGTAGACTCTTCCTGAACTACTTCGTCCAATCATCGCTAATTACGCCCCCACATGTAATCCACAATGCACTCTGAAATATCTCAGAAATACAACAACTTCCTTGTTTGGGATGTTTGTGACAACACGAACCCACTTCAAATGACACAAACCACAATTATCTGAAGAGCTTGGCTCATGTGCGCTGTCACTTTAGCCAAAATAAACCCACTCTGATTGTAGATTGCAGATCAACCAGCCTAATTAAACAAGAACAAATCCAGTCATGTATTAATAATCGGGGCTTGGAGCAGGTCTAGTCTTGTTTGCCCTCACCTACAGCCGAGAATCAGAATCTGTGTACTCTGGTTGATGTTCAGTAACTGGGATTTCCTTTCAGCTTCAGTGGAGTACACTGGGTTTTTGGTGAAGATAGACTTGTTGGATGTATCAGAGCCATACATGTGTCCCAAATAATTAATTTGGTCCAGCTGTCTATTGTGTCGAATAATATAGGCTATGTTTAGTATGTTATGATTAGTCTGGTAACTTACATGATATCAAAAATCTACTTGTTGAGCTACCAGATTTGCTTCTAATTTAAGCTAATGTTAGATTCCCAGGTGCCTAAATCCAGTACGCCTCGTTCTGGGATTGATGCCAGTCATATGATGAATAGCATCTAAAAATGTTTCCAATTTCGGGGGGTGTCATCACTTTTCCAAACTTAGCCCAAGTGCTGCTAGTTTGAGCTAATTCTCAGCAAGTCAGCGCAAGTCTGCAGCCTTAAACCCTTAAAATTCTGTTCGAAACATTTATAAATCTACAACTTTTATGTCGTTGTTTTGCCTGAGACCATTCCCAAAAGTGTCTCTGAATAACGTCAATTACATATGATCACTTATGTTGCTAAAATATTAGCACGGTGAATAAGAGTACACATATTTTCTTAATGGAAAAGTTGACTGGACTGTCTATACATTGGCATGTTCCTGTAATATAACAGAACAAGCTGTTGTATTGAACAGCCAGTGCGCACCCAAAAGCCAAGCAGACTGTGTGTGTTTGTGTGTGTGTGTGTTTGCGTATACTCATGTGTGTTAAAAGGCTTGTGGAGTGGTGAATAGTGACATGCATGTGGAGACACACTTTGCCAACGGTGACAGGATCAGTCAGCGTTCGCCAAACCCAGAAGGAGATAGAATCCGTCAACGTGAGACGAGTCCTGGAGTGAGACAGCTGGCTTACTTACCCCCAAAGCAGGAGGGGGAAAGTTCTCAGTACTTTTCATCAGTCTGCCCGCTGCATTTCCATTAACGGAGCCTCTTGTATCATCATCGCCATCATCATCATCAACATGTTGACTCATGGTAAAATAATAAAGGGTCCAAGCATTGAGTAACACTCAGTGCTGTTTCACATGTTTGCATGTTAAAGTGGCTTTTTGTATGATGTACATATATTTTTCTTGGTGTTAATGTGTTATTGTTTGCATTTGACGTGTGTTTCTCTGTGTCATTCCCACTCTTGGATGCCACTCTGCCTCTGTGTGTTAGTGTGTCAGTGTGTGTGTGTTTCTGTGTGTTACCAGCAGACCGGCGGTATGGCTGAAGGCCCGACCATGAGAAGCAGCAGGATGACATCAGGGGACAAACTGTACTCATAACAATGTTCGTTTCCACGTAAACGGAGGGCCGCTTTGGCCCCGTCTCCACGGCGTCGGCCCTTCACCTCCAATCAGTACCCAGCATCATCATCACCATTGCCATCAGGGAGCTGTCCAATTATGTAGTCCCGCTAGCCTTGACCTACATGCAGACTGCAACTCATCCACCTCACGTTGGTTTCCTTTTTCTTTCTCTTTGTACCTCTTTCTTTGTCCTTCTGCTTCTGTTTCTCTCCATTTTGTTTCCCTCCTGTTCTCTTTCCATTCCTCCCTGTCTGCTCCTTTCTTTCTCTTCCTCTTTCTCTTTCTCCTTCTGTGTTGTTTGTGATGGCTGTTTTTCTTGGCAGGTGGAAAGGTGGTATGATGGTTTGGTGTGACACTGCACATTTTCCCCTCAATCTCCCTCTTCCTCTTTTTCTTTCCTTTCTCTGACGGTCTATTCTTGGCCGATGACTCTGCGCCCTCAGCAGTTTATAGGCGTAGCTCTCCCAAGGCGTTGCGCTAATTGTTATTCCATTTCCCCCGATGGCTACATCACTACATCTGAATGTGTGACTGATTGAGTTTGTCTACATGCATTCGTCTTTTTCTGCCTGTGATCATTCAATCAGCTTTGTGTATTTGTGCAAAAGTGTGCACGCACGTCCCTATGTTTAAGTGAGTGTACATTCAGGTTGTCACGTTGTGTGTGTGTGTGTCACGTATCACTAAAGCATCTCTTGATTTAGGAAAGCCTGGCATGGTTGCCAGTGTTCCACAGCGAGCTGGGCAAGTGTTATGTAATTAGACCTGGTACTATGGATGCTGCAGATGTCTGTGTGTGTTTCAGTGTGTATGTGTGTGTGGGTGGGTGTTATGGTTAGCTATCCATCTCCAGGGCATCTGCTCTCTATTATGTTTTAATGGATGTCAGATAAGAACATGACAAACGGATGCAGAAGGCCTAAGAGACGCCTCGGCCGCCCCACTGGGGGAGCTAGAGACTCACAGAAGAGAGGACAACTCTTCTGTTTTTCCATCTTTTCTCACCAGGGATCCAAGAAATGCAGCCAAATCATTTTTGATGATCATTTTTATGATTTGTGTTGGCTCTGCTTCGGTGCCAGATGGGTGGGATTTGCCACATAGAACAATACAATGAGTGCCAGAACTATTAGACAATCATTTGAAAGTATTTGAAAGTCAGTTTGTTGAACTTTTCTGTGGCTTTCAACTTGACTTGACACTATTTACACTATTTTAATGGTGTAAACCCCACCTAACCTGCTGGTCCTCCAAGCAGGTTTAATCAAATGTTTAAAATGATTTGACCCGGCTCTGTTACTTTATATGTCTGTTCCCATTTATGTCATCATGCCTTTCTTCTCCCTTGAAGCACTTTTCTCTTCCTCCATTATTAAATACCCAACAAATCAAACCTGACACTCTTCTTGTAAAGAGAGAGAACATGGATAAGAGAGTGGGCAAACCAGTCTTTACAAGGTGCTGGTACTGACAGCAAGATTCACAGGAAAAAAAATGAAAAAACGTACTGCCTACTCAGTGTTGCTTTATTTAGGGTCTAATAATCATCAACTTCACCACTTTCTTTTATATACTTTCCTATTTTCACAGCCATGGCAAAATGACAACCCCATGGCTGAAGACAAGTAAAACCTTATTTATATAACACACTTAAAAACCTGGATTATAGTCCTTTACATTTGCAAATAAGATACTATAAGCATTTGAATAAATTAAAGACAATGACCAACGAATATTAACCTCTGACCCCTCAGAAGGAGCTCCATAATTAAGGAGCCGGGACAGCAATATCTCTTATCAGGTCTTCAACATAACAAGCAGCTCTTGTTCGGATGACCTGAGAGGAAGAATGAGCCTATATACAAAAGCCTTTAAAAGTCAATCCTGAAGGGAAATATAAGCACACTTTTTATTAGTAATCATGCAGGATTATAATGAGCTAATCATGAATGCGCTCTTCAGCTTTTTTGGCTTAAGAAAGAATACAATGCATTAAAATAGTTGTGACATGAGGAGACAACACAATGGGATATTTAGTTTGAGCTGTTGGAGAGAAGAAGGGGCGTTGTTTGGTAATGTTTCTTAATTGGAAATAACAGATCTGAGTAACTGGCTTAAGATGTTTCTCCACTGGGAATCAAAAATGATGCCAAGCTTTATGCAAACCAGATTTGGGTTAGAACCAAAGACTGATTTGGAGCAAAGACAAGAACTTCAGTTTTATTGTGATTTAAATGCATGAATTTGCACGATTTCCAGGCACTAATCACTTAAGACACTTGTGTAATATAGTCAAATTTGAATGGTTTCACAAATACATAAAGCTGGACATCATCGGCGTATATCAATGTTTAAGAGACAAAGCTGAAACTGACTCTCACAGGATCATGTAAAGAGGGAATATAAAAGCTTCCAGGATTGACCCTTGACGAACTCCAGAGGTGAGAAAGGCACAATCAGGTACAATCACTGCAAACCATTCGAGAGCTGTACCAGATATCCCAACTAACTCTGCCAGATGATTATATAAAATATTACGATCTATGGTATTGAAAGCAGCACTTCAATACAGAAGAATGAAGATGCAGCTTTTACCGCAATCGAACTGCAACAAGATGTCGTTTGTGACTGTAAGAAGAGCTGTTTCTGTGCTGAGCCTCTGACAGAAAAGATAAAATGTCTTACCATTCCTTACTTTGCATCTTTCCTCCTCTTTTCTTTTTCCGTGCCTCTCCTGGATCACCTCTTCATTTTTCCAGATGGTCCTTTCACGCTCCATTCATCCTGCTTGGACAGCAGGAAGTCAAACCTGTATGGGGTGGGACACTGGGATATGACTGTGTCCCCCTTGGACGCAGATTTACCTATTGGAAATGAATTGGAACTCTGGGTTCTTTGGGATCTTCCAAGCTAGCTCTTCCAAACAGGCCACAACGCCAAGAAAATGAGTTATGGTTTAGTTGACCCTGATTTCACTGCTGCTCTTCTTACTTGTTGTTCCTTTTCTTATTTTTTCTGCCATGCCAGAACTTGACTCCCAAATGTGAGACACTTTAATCTGGTTGTACTGGTGCTTGGTTTAGCGTGAGGTATTTCTACCAGTTGTATGCAGTGTTATATTGCAACCATAAAGACGTGTCAGAAATCAAATTCACTCTATATCCCTTCCCTCATTCTTTACCTCCACCCCACCCCCCAACCCACTGCAGTCTGTTTCTCATTGCCACTCTCTGTTGTTGCGCCAGCATGCGTCAGAGCCTCCTTGCGGCCTCTTCAAATAAAGACAGTAATGTACATGACTTATACCAAGTACTATTCCAGTTACCATCTTCCTCTGACACAAATCAGGTGCACTGGTTTGGACTCTTGTTCTGTGTTACGACCCTTCTTTGAGACTGTCAGAATGAGGCCCTGGAAGCAACACAGTTTACAGCGGCGGAGTGTTTGAAATGCAACACTGCTCACGGTGAGCTCATAACGCTTCACAATTAAGGCCTTGTGCAGACTGCATGCATTACACTACAATGCATTACACAATTTGTTTACACAGACAAACAATTAATTAAAAAAAATAGGAAAAGTTTCGGTTGGAGTGTGACCTCTTTTTCTCTTTCTGTCTCGCTTTTTCTTCCCACTTGATGAGCAAATAAGCAGTTGTGCGTTTGCTTCCAGGTTTGCACTAGTGATGGCCATGTGCAGCAGCAAATAACACTCACACAAACATACAGCGTAGTGTAGTGTACAGGTGGCATAAACCGCTGAAAAAACTCAAGCATGTTGGACTGCTGACTTTCCAAACATGTACTCTGATAATTTGTCAGTTGATGTTAAACCTAAGAAGCTTTACTCCAGACCTAAATGAGTGGCAGTAGGGGGTGGTGTGTGAGTGTGTGTGTGTGCACTTTCTTATGTGTATACGTCAGTACATGCACTACTATGTTGCCATGTCTGTGTGTATGCATGCAGATACACATTGACCCTTTATTACTGTGTCACTGACACTGAGAGCAGAGCCTGTGTGTTGACCTGCTTGTGTGTGTGTGTGTGTTTGTGCATGTCTATAGAAAGTATTTGTGAAATTGTATATTAAGTGTATAGATAATGGAGCTGAGTGTTTGGGTGATCATACTCGCCAGTGACCCCTTGTGTTACTGGGTAAGTGTGTTAATAGTGATTGCAACACATCTGACAGACCTAGACTTGTGCAATCAGCGCAGATTTTCTCCGTGTGTTTGTGTGTGTGTGTGTGTGTGTGTGTGTGTGTGTGTGTGTGTGTGTGTGTGTTCATTAGTCACAAGATGGAGGTGGGGTGAAGGTACTGAGACATCTAATCCTCAAGTACAGACACAAACCTTGCTGGACTATCGCCAAGTAGACAGATAATAGTCTCTCTCGTTCCTGTCATGACACACACACACACACATAAGTTGAGTTACAATGACACATCTTCGCTAAAAGAAAAGGGCGTGGGTTCACCGGATTTGTACAAATTACAATGAATTAATAGACTGACAAGGAGTCGCGATTCTTTAGAAAATTACTATACATTAAATAGCAATAAGAGCAAAACAACAACGGCTGACATGAAGATGTATTGGTCTCATTCCATAACAGATAGATAGATCTTTATGTGCCACCGCTGATATATTTATTCCTATTATGAAACAGTAGCAAAGTGTGCATGTGGAGGTCTCCAGAGACCCATCCTCATCATGTAAATCTACCTATCCTACCAATCAGGACAACGTCTATGCAGATGATTGAAAACTCATGTCTGGTAGTGCTGGCGAAAACGGGGGGATTTTTTTATTTTTATTTAAAAAAACAAAACTGTATTGTTATGTTTTTCTGGCTTGTCTTAAAATGTTTTGTGAAGCTTTTTGCATTTTTATGAGTGTTATTACATCAAAACTGACTACTCCAATATTTAGAAATAAAAAAGAACACATTTGGAAAAAAAAAAAACCCAGACAGAAAATATCTGGATTCGTATGACAATAACAATCCTCGTCTTCTGTAACACGGTGACCCAAATGACGAGTGCTGGCTGCCTCTGAGTCTGCCATTCAATCAGCCTGTGTGTGATTATTGAGATGGTGGGCGTTCTTCATCCTTTGTCTGTGGTGGTTGGAAATGCAGATCCTTGATGAGGCAAAGCATGAGGTAAACTTTTTGGAGTGTTTATAAAGAAGCTATAGGGGACTTATGGAGGATTACGCAGGCTTTCCAAAAGGATTGGTTTGGTTAATAAATACGGGCTTGTTGGGTCCTGCTTTTGAAACGACAGAGAGGGAATGCTGGTTGGCAGGGGAGGGCGACCGTGCGTGTATGCGCCTACAAACACATGCACACACTTTTCAGCCTGGCAGTTGTTGTGGTGAGATGAAACCTGTAGCAACGTTGCAGGAGCTCTCTTCATCTGATAGACTCGCTCGTGAATCCAAGAGCAGATCGGTGGAAACTGCACTGGTGTGCTCACATTTACACACACACACACACACACATACAAGTACACACATCTGTTAAGTATCACGGCCCCCCATCCACCGGGGAACTATTGCTGTGCTCTTGAAAAACAGACAGTAATCACCATCTGAGAGAATGAAACGCAGCAGAGCGTGTAAGAAGAGGGGGAAGTGAAGGAATAGGAAAAATACCACAGCTTTAGATCCTGCCTTCTTAAACTGTTGGTTGGAACCCAAAATGAATCCGAGGTTTAGTTTTGTTTGTTGTTCCGCATAAGAAGAAACACCGAGATGTGTCACTACGTATGTTTAAGTTCGATGATTTGGGCCACAGGATGGAATGCAGCCAACATTTTGTATCTTAATTAGCTATGTTCTGATTAATCCAGCTGTCTATGTCCTAAGCCAATAGTCATATACTAAATATTTGTTAAAAAGTTCATGATTGCTGTTATCATTCCTCCACTATACACTAAAGAAGAAATTAGTTTTATTTGAAGCTAATATCTAAGGCGTCTGAGCGAGCCAAATCCAGTGAGTAGGCCTATGTTTATAACACAGAATTCCTCTTTGCTTCTCCAGACAGTGTTTGCTTGCTAAGGCTACATCTACACCAGTCATTTCATACTAGTATACTGCTACATACTAGACTATAACATTTGGAAGATTCCCACTTCATACAGATAGTTGTATTAGGAAGGGATGTTTCATGGAGAGGAGGAATGATTACAATAACTAACAACTAAACATATGTGATACATATTAGCGTGTGAGTATTGTATACAAGTGCTATATTGCACTATATTGTAGTATAATGTGCAAAATGGAAAGTTTTATTCAAATGAAAGAGATTTAGTGAAAATGAACCGGTGCATTTGATTAGAATTTACAATACATATTAATACAAATAGTGAAGGATTAATTTTTTTTTTTAAAGTACGTAGGCAAGCTGCATCATTATGAAGATGATGAATGATGACGCTGCAAAATCTAAACTCATGCATGCACATAGGTGAAATAATCAACACACACATACACACACACACACACACAGGACAAAATATTAAAGTTTGTGGAGAGTGACAACACTGAAACACTGATACACTGATATGATGAACATTAAGAGAATTCGATAGGTCGATGAGCTGTGTATACTCAATGTGATCCGTGTGTGCGTGTGTGTGTGTGTGCTTGCGTGGATGCGTGTGTTTAGATTTTGTGGTCCGCTGAGTACACATAACTTTGAAAAACACACTCACGTTTGGCACAAAAGACTTCAGGGTGGCTGTTATTGGCTGCAACAGGGCACAGTGATCCATGATAAATCCCTACAGGGAGAGAGAGATGGAGAGAGAGAGAGAGAGAGAGAGTGAGAGAGAGAGGGAAGAGAGACTGATGCAAAGAACAAGAAACCGAGATGGAGAGAGACCGACGTAGAGAAAGATTCTTCCAGATTTAGAGCATTCCTGCTTTTATTGTATATGATGCAAGCCACTCGCCTCTTCAGCCCATTGACCTTTTGTACGATAGTGAGGAACATGCAACACACACACACACACACATACATTCTCCCGCCCCGAGCCCTCATTTTGCAGACAACTCTCAGCTGGTCTGGACTGCAACCAGCACTCAAAGTAAACACACTGCTGAGATATTTCAGTCTTATCACCATTTGCTCTCTTCCATTCACCCCCTCTGTCCAACACACACACACAGAAACACACACACACACCATTCAAACATCACCCCTCCCTCCCTTCGTTGATAACCCCCTTTTTACAGCGTGCCTTAGAGTGTTTTACAGTAAAGGATTAGCCCTTGTGTGATTTATGAGGCTTTGGGTTGTAACATGGTAACAACAACCGTACCGTGGTTACACATTTGGGGCGTGGCCGATACTGATGAGCACTGAGCTGCTAACGATATAAACCACTTTAAGGTTAAAGTAGACTGAAGGTAATTCATTTACCTCCGTTAAAAAGATCCCTCGTCTGTACGGTGACACAGTATCTGATGTTCTGCCGTTTGACTCAAACACAGGATTTGAAATGAAAAAATGACTTGCAGAATAATAGGTTACACACCCTATTTTAAGTCAATGCAGCCAGACATTTATTCCCAAATAGTGGAAAGTTCTTCACTGGCCAAACCAGTCACCTGACCTCAATTTTAATTGAACATAATGTTTCACTCGAAAGAATGAAGACAAAAAAAAAGGGAAAACATCTGTCTGCTGACGTCTGCGGTTAGTAGAGTCCGGCCAGTCATTTACTGCAAAAAATATTTGACACCAAAATCTAAAGCTGCGCTAATCAGTATTGTTATTTTAACAAAAGGATCAAATGACTTTTGTGGGTCCGTCCCAGTAGCCACACACCGCCGCGAAGGATTTTTTTAAGTGCTTGTGTGATGAATTTCCAGTAACTGCTACGGTGCCCAAGTACCTGTCAAGACCACAAGAGTGCGGCGGTTGATGAGAGCTCACATTTGACCAATAAGGCCGTCCCATAGTTTACTCAGACACCACACAGTCCAGCTTGTTGCTTCTGTTTTTTTTTGCAGTCATATGCAGATATGTGTTTATCGGGGGGCTTAACATTTACATTACTTTTCATTTTAAATAACCCTTTTGCTCTCGCATTGCTCGCCCATTAAATCAACCGTTAATACGACGCACACGATTTGAGCTTTTTCGTCTATCAACACGTTTGGTCGTTAAGCCTTCGCAAAAGTTTCCAACAAGACAAGTTGCATCACCTGCGGAGCAGCTGTGTTAGTTTAGGCGTTCCTGTCATAACACTCGAGCGAGAGCAGACCGAGAATTTAGGTCGCTTTAGGCTTTTTTTAAATAGCTGGAAATATGAAATCTCACATTGAATCGATTATCACGCGGAGACGAAGGTTTCACGCCAATATGGATTTTTTTATTGGAGGTGAAGATTTGAGGCGAAGTTGAAGATCTATAAATGTGTTATATCTAAATAGTTAGACCGTCAAAGGACAATAAATCTCTCTTATTGGAACTGAATATATCTACTTGATAGATTGATATCACTCTCATGTCTCTGTTACATATGAAGCCAGAGCCACAGTTAGCCTAACTTAGCATAAAACAGCCAGCCTTTAACAAACTTAAAGGTTTGTTAAATAATGTTTGCTTTAAAATGTATCCACGGATGTCTACGATGCTCATATCCTGATTAACTGTATCATCCTGCTATCTGAAGGCAGTTTTCAGAGTCTGAGCCCTCCCCCCCCCTGCCTGCCATAACGGGGCTCTATCTCACCCACATAATTAGGGTCAGATCTTATCATCGCCTCCCTCCCTACCTTCTCCTCCTTCCTCACAATCACTCCGGCTCTCTTTCATCTCCCCCAAAAGAATGCCTGTTTATCTTTCGCCCTCTCCAGATAGCGCAAGAACAAAGATGCAGTTTTTTTTTCTTTTTTTTGTGGAGGTTATGTTTGTGCGTGTGACAGAGCGGACACACATACGCATGAGTGAAGTTAGACAATAGAGACGTACATACGAAAGCAGAGAGTGTGTGATGTTTGCGTGGACGAAGGCGCCTGTTTGGAGTAAATGTGTGTGTGAAACTATCGCCCAATTGCGGAGTTGGAGATGGAAAAGGCTTAGAAAGGCATACACACACACACATTCTAATTTATATATAAAGAGATGCTATTTAAGAGTTAGTGAGGGATATAAAGCTGCAGAGAAAGTGAGAAAGAAGCCAGTTAAGTGTGTGCTGACTGTGCTGTTTACTCAATAAACTACAGGAAGACAGCACTAAGTACTGTTTTTTAATGTCAGGAGCTTATTGGTCAGTTTGCATGTGTGGACCCTCACAACGCTATCACTGCAGAGGCTAACAGCTGACACCTTTTAGTGTAAGTTACTCTCCTCAGGCTGCATGCTAGTAGCTTACATAGACAGCATCTACTGTATATAAGATTGCTGAAAACACACACACACACACACACACACAAATCTGTAAAATATCACTTAAACTACATGCACAGGGTATATTGTCTGCGAAGAAACTGCATTTTTTTTGGAGTGGTACTGCTGTGTGCAGGGCACGAGCCAATCAAATCACCTCCAACCGCCGACACTGTAAAGACCAATCATATGTGTTCTCTGTTCCCCCACCCTTCCTGTGCATGTGTGTGTGTGTGTGTGTGTGTGTGAGATCTGGATATCAGGTAGGTTCTGCGGCTCCCATGTGTAGCGGAGGGGAGGTGGGTTGGATGTTTGGATGGAGGGAGTGCTGATGGAGGAGAGACTGAGGGAAGGGATGGGTGGAGGATTCAGGGGGGTGAAAAAGAAAAATAAGAAACAGCTGGCTGCTCTGAGTCGCTGGCTTCTTGTCAAACGGGGAGAAAGGAGGAGAGATGGCGTCAGCGAGCAAACGGGCTGAATGGATCGCAGCGCGGTAGAAATGCACATATGCAAATCTTCTTATACGGATTATATATTCATTCATTTATAACTTCTCTCGTATCTCTTTCACATTATACTGTCATCTGCTCCAGTATCTCATGACCACTGGCTGCCCTAACTACCCAATGTCCTCACAGGCATCATTACACTTAAAACTCATCTTACGTTATGTGTCCCTGTTGAGCTGTTTTATTCCTGGCAAGTCTTATGTCCAAGGATTTGGGCCTCCACCCAGCCATTAAAAACCCTCCCTTGGCTGGTCTCTAAGGACCCCTGGCTGAGGCCCACCAGCAACCTAGAAGTTACTTGAGTCAGTCACAGTCTTTGTGGTGCTCATCTTCCAAAAGTAGAGCAGTTTCTATTCACAAAAAGAATACGACTGATACAGGGCTACTTACAACATACACACATCCATGAAATGTTGGTCTGACATATTGGCCACGATCAGTGCTTGAAAAATGCAATTTCAATTACTTGTTAATACGTTTACTACGTTTATGACATTTAACCTACGATCAGATTTCTAATAAGGCCAACAATAGGGCCAAAATCAAACCCATATAGCGTATGAGTCTCACCCCACTCACAATCCTTACACTACTACAGATGTGAACGTACATGTTCACATACACAAGTCCCTTTTTTTTTTTTTGAAGCCATTTAAATTGATTCATTTTGAAGGCCCGAAGGCTGCAAACACTAATTTCATATGGAAAAACTCATTAATCGCGCTGCTGTGTAGCTGTGTGTGAATTAAAGATCCAAGTTTTCACACTCCATGAATCTTGTGACTCCTTTGGGGACCATGACCCCCAGACTGAGAGCCGCTGTGTTAGTGGATAGAGGAAGTAACTGAAGGATGGAGAAAATAAATGGTTGTGTTGTGAGGTTCTGGAGCAGTTAGAGAGACTCGCGGAGTGACCTGTAACCCCTCACAAATCATACGCGAGTGTAAGTTATGTCCATTAGTGGTCAGTTTGTGGCCATAACTCACTTCAGTCTGTACATCCTCTGTGCTCCCACCTCTTATTCCTCGAGACCCCTACACCTTACTCCTACGACCCCTCCGCCACCACCACCTCCAACCCCCACCCTTCCCGACTCTGCCCCACACACAACCCTATAATTTGGGTGAAAGATTCAGCGGCTGTTATTTTTATTGAATTCCCAATAACGTCGCTGAGATTACAGTTAAGTGGAGCTCGCGGCTCTGTTGCGGGAGCCATTCCGGGGCCAGTGGGATGCTGAGACTGATGCCAGGTTGGGAGGTAGCGAGGTCATTGGCTGTTTTTTTTACACAGCGCAGGGGAAAACGCAGGGCAACAATCATTATATTTATAAATGGCTCGCTCCTTTCACTTGGGCTCGGGCAAAACGCTGCCAGCTTTAAAGCCAGCCAGCGGGCTACTGGCCACTAATAAAGGGATTTAATCCACAGCGAATTGTAACGGCACTCCATAATACAGAGATGTATGTGTGTGTAGTGTATGGATAACTGATTTTGTATGCTAATGAGACTCCTACTGTTTGGATCTGTCAGTGTGTACATGCATTATATTAAAGCGCCTCAATGCAATTTATCACAAAGCAGCCTGACCACACGCATGACTCAAACGTTCGCCATCTAGGGCTTTCGTGTCCTCTTTTATGAATTTTCACTGAATCACGTTGACTAATTTGTTCCGCAACAGTTGTGTTTTTGTTGCCGTTGCTAAGCGACGGGTCTGTGATTAGCGATTATGAATGGAGGCCTATTTGGCTCTTTTCAAGGCCAACACAGTGACGTCAAACACAAGGCTGTTATTCATCCTTCCTCTCAATCAGCGATGTATCAGATTTCGACTGTCTAACTTGTGTGTGCATGATTGTTATGATTTCAAGTCCAGAGGTTCTGAAATGTTGGATTTGCTAGGACACTTCTAATTACACTCACCTAAAAACAGTGTCTTCAAGGCTATGTTCACAGTTCCTGGTGAGTAGTGTCTGTGTGTGTGTGTGTGTGTGTGGGAAGTAACACAAAAGCAGCACCTGTGCAACATAATGCAATCCAAACTGCAACAAATACCTCTGTAAAACTTGGAACTGGTGCCGTGTGTTTAAAACTAAAAAACTGTACAAAAGTTAGTGTTTACTGTTAACTTTGGAAGATATCTAAACATATTTCACTATTTTGAATGGCTCATATATGCTTCATTTAAAATTTTGAATACATTTCTTCAGGGAAGGAAGCCTGTGTTCCCCTTCACTAACATTAAAAGGGACAGATCTGTCTTTTGTATACAGACCTGATGAATGATTATAGCAAGCAAAACCTGTTTGAATGTTCGTATACCCATATGAATTACTGATTACTGTTTTAAGACAAATGGAAAAGTTATGAACATATCCTTTAATTAGCTTTAATATCTTTTTTTTATTTGCTTTTCTAAAACCAAAAACAACAAGCATGACATGCTAACTAGCTTACAACCCACCTTAGTAACTGAGCGTTAAGCTAATTCCAAAACTTATCATAGCAAACGTTTCAGTTTATGGGGTTACAGGTTATGTCAAACCAGCACATCCATTGTTTAGTTAATGTATTTCTCTAATGAACATGGTCCCGGATGCTATCAGAGTTTACTGAAAACGTTAGCTTGTTGTTACCGGAGAAAGCGATACATTTGCCAAACGTATCAGTTAGTCCTCAACCTGAAGGCCTTTTCTCTTGTAACATTAAAAGAGAAAATATATATGTTGAAGAAGGATGTTGTTTCTTCATTTTTCATGTAATGTTTCCACTTGATTGTCAACTGTTGAGGATGTTGACTGTTTGCCTGGGACATGTAGCATTATCCTCAGTCTTAACACAATATCATGTATGTCACCATCAAGTGCATATTTAAGACAACATTTACAAGATTCAACGAATAAGTTGGAAACATTTTAAAGTCAGCGGGAGACTAATTGGTGAGCTTTAGACGTGTTTTTGAACGTTGCTAGGCTAAGCTAAGCTAATGTCTCACTGGCTCCAGCTCTGTATAGTTAATGTAACTCCCGGCAACAGAGCAAATAAATAGGTGCCTTTCCCAAAATGCCAAACTATTCCTTTAATGCTAAAAATGGATTAATAACAGATTTTAGCTTAAAAAAGGACATACAAATATATGATCTTTAAACTCACGTTCCTCTCTGCATAATAACTAAATATTGTTTCACTCTCACTGAGAGAAAAGGAAAGAAAAAATCTGCAAAGCTTCAAGTTCAAGTTTCTTTCATAGGTGGAATGTGTTTTTTTACATATGGAAAATTGCCCTGACGTTTACAGCACAAGTGCAACAGTGGAAATAAAAACTGCCAACAGACCAGACGATTTGCAACATCGGTCCATACGTGTACAACACACTCCTCAGTGTGTGGGAATCGCTGGTCTGGTCAGTGTAACTCTATTTGAGTGTTACACTGTGTAGTGAAATCTGGCCTGCTGTGTGTTTTACCCCTCCTGGCTTTAAGTCTGAACCTCTGGGGTTCCACTACACTTTCTCACGTTCCTCATCACACACACACACACACACACACACGCACACCACACATGCAAACATACAGCGACACACACACTAAAGCAGCGGTTGTCCAGTGCTCCCTAGAGAGCAGGTTCGGTTACGGAGCTGCATGAATCGCAGTGGTGACACTGCAGACACTTGACTCCACCACTGAGGGTAGTTGGGAGCCAAAATGGCCTCTGCCGCCTACCCACCACATGTCATTCTCCCAGACACAACAGTGTTTCTGAGCTAGAGTAGTAGACTTTTCTCACACTTTAAAGACGTTATTGCGTGTTAGGTTTTGAGTCCAACCTTCAGTTCCCAGGACCACCAGACCACCCCTACACCCCACAGCTGTCATTAGTGTAACCTCCAGGATGATCCTCTGAATAATCCTCCTGTAATGATACTCTAATCACTGGAGAGATACTGACACCCCCTGAAACCTCTTAACCCCCCCAAGTTAACTGTTCATTCAATTCTCTGTTTAAACTGTTTAAAATGTTGCAGCAACTGACTGATGCAGATTTGCTGTGTGTTTTTATCAGCTGGGTCAGAGGTAAAGTGGCTGTGTGGAGATGTCTGGTTATAAATTTTTGACAAAATCATAAAAAACCTACACTGATTTTGACATTTCAACTGAGATTTTCCAATTTCTTTCATCATAATTTGAATAACATGCGTATAACAACGGAATAATTTGTAGCACATTTTTCATCATTCTGCACTGCAGTAGACAGTATTGGGGAGTAGTAAGGGATCATGTATGCTTGAAAAGAATTGGGTTGCGTTGCATCACGCTGCCTTTGAAATGCTTCTCTGCAAGAATTATGTGTTGTTTGCCTGATGTCAATGACTTTCGGTCATGCTGCAAAAGTATTCACGATGTTGGATGAAAAAAGTGCCAGAAGTAGCTGCATGAAATATGAACAAAGCTCCAACCTCTCTTAAAGCTCCCTAATTAAGACATTATACCTCATTTGTTAAATACGTACAAAAAACAACAAATTACGGTTGACTATTTCTTGGCTGGGAGGAGTAAATATGAGGAGGCCACTGCTTTAGGGCCAAGTAATTATCCGGCACATAACCTCCAATAAAACCACAGTAAATGAGATACATTGGGTTTAACGGTGACCCTTGACCGTTAGATGATCACCGAAAGTTTTTAACCAATTATTGCCCTTTATTTGCATTGGCAATAGTCAATGAAAACGTCTCTGAAAGCCTTGAGGAACGACTTTATGAATGTTGCTGTCTGTACGGGTCCTTATAAATCATAGTCTAGTATTACTGTACATTCCTGTTCAGCCTGTGACTAAGAAAAAGGGCAGCTGTCTCACTCTTCTCAAGACATCCGAAAAATAGATTTGCCGTCTGTAACTGCCGTCTTTTTTCGTGCCCCTGCACCGGCCTGGAGTTGTGTAGCTGCGTGACCTCTGACCCCCAAACAGCATGAAGGTTTTGTTGACGTAGTGAGCGAATAGGCGCTGCAGTCTGTGGCAGCTTCTCAGCGATTGCCAATAAAGCAGCACTGTGATTTACTCTGGCCACTGCTGCCAAAAATAAGCAGAATAGAGTTAAACTTGTCCTTGGCAAGGCAAGATGTCTGATTCCCGATTGTGCTTCAGCCAAGAACATCTCTCCCCTGCCTCCAGTGTACACAAACACGGACACACACCCCAGCCCTGTCGCGTCCTGATTCGTTGTGTATGTGTGTGCGCGTGTGTGCATGCGGGCTTGTATAAGTCTTCACTCAGACCCAACATGTGTTGTGGCTCATCAAGCCAGAACATGGAAACTGTGAGTGGCTGCAGATGTTGAGAAGAGAAGATGAGTTTTTTTTTTTGAGAATGCTGGCGCTCGGTTCTAACATGCTTCCTCGCACTGTACTAAGACACCTCGACAGGCCTTCATCTTATCCCACAATCACCGGGGCTCAGAGGAGGATCTCATAGTCCACATATTTCTCACTGTTCATCACCTCCCGTCTCTACACAGTGATCCCCCGAGGATTAGGGCTCCAAACTGCGTTTGAACTTAATGCTGCACGTATAGAGAAGCACACCGGGTCAAATAGGAAGCAAGAACAGTTAAAAGTTTGCTCGAAACGTGAATTACAAGTGTTATGGATGAGCAGCAGAGGAAGCACAAAGACAAGACAGTCGGGTGGGGGGGAGACAGGAAGAGAGAATTCCTCAAATATGAGTGGGCGTACAGAACAGACAGTACCATCCATTGATAATGCAATTAACAGGCTCATGCTATCAGCCATCATGACTAATCCCGAAATGTCACAGCGGCCACTAAGGAATCCACCCGCAATATCCCCATGGTAATCGCCTCGGCATCCGGACGGGCCGCCGCGCCGCACAGAGGGGTATTCACCAGACGAGACGTGTGGGAGAAAAAAAAAAGCTTGACCTTGGAAACTATACATTAAGCCTGTGGTGTTAGTGATCTCTCACCATCGTCGTCACACTAGCAGGGATTCTCACACTCCCCCACACACACCTGTCTGTGTGTGTTAAGAGTGCGGTCAGGCAGGTCTGGGAGTTTGTATGACGATGCTGCTTTGGAGGTCGTGAGGTCACCCTGTGTGGAAATGTGCGGGCAACTTTTTTTTTTTATTGACTGAACAGTTGCTGTGTCTGCACTGTGTGAAATGTCTCCGGCCTCTTAAAAGTCTTTTCTGAATAAATCACCCGACTAATTCTTCGGTTTTTATTTCACTCAGCTGCAGCTCCAAATTTATTTTGGATGTACTGACCACAAAGTTTTTGTGGCCAAATATCTGCAAAAAATATTCTGTGATACACACACACAGTCACGGGGAAGGTCTTTGCCAAGTCTCTGGTTTCTTGTCATTTCCTGTCTGTGTTTGCCATGAGAAATCGATATTATATTTTTCCTCAGGTGCAGATGCACCATGAAAGAACAAACCAGATAGCGTCAGTAAAAATCGAAACGGTCCTGTGAAAACAGACAATGGATTATTATCCTCCTCCAAAATTCCTGGACACGCTTTTCTGACATTCAAGGGTTCAATTCAACTGTTGCATCCAACTGTTTTATTTAGACAGTTTCAAGTGCTGATGGAGTTTAGCTTTCTAGGCTTTCGCGGGCCTCGTTCGCCCTCAACGCTACATAACTATAACTGACTGAAATTTGATTGTAACGGAAGTAAAACGGTGTCCAAAATGAAGGAAGCAGCGTCTCTTGTGTTTTTTTATGCTAGGAACGACTTGTTTTTCAGAACTTCAGGAGTGAATTTTTAAACTTGCTGGCAATGTAGAATCCTCTAGAGCACATTACACAGCATTAATCCCTTTTCTACAGTCTAGCCTGGATAAGTGGACACATAAAAACACAAGTATTTGTATTGGACGGAAGAAAAATGGAAAAATAGTTTTCAGAAATCTGACATATATCAATACGATACGATACAATACGATAGATGTCAATGCAATCATTTAGGATATGGTCACATTACACTATTGTAATATATTATATTACAATAGTTATTATATTATATCCTGCAACAGGGGACACATTCAAGACTTCCCCTTAGTTAATCTTTGCCCTTGTGCTTGATGATGAGTGCTTGCTCGGCCAATAAAAAAACACTGCTGCGATGTGTTTGGAAATTGAGAAGTTATTATCCTGGCATGTTTTACAGTACATTATCACCCAACCACACTGCAAACTGCAGTGACCATAACTCGGCTTAAGACTTAAAGCCATCTTGTGTAACATTTGCTAAACAGTGGCCACAAGTGGCAATTACAGGATAATTTGCAAATGTTAAAACACAGTGTAAGACATGTAGAGAAGAGTCATAAGGTGAGTTATGTCATTTATACCGCAATATATATATATATTAACATTAGTCACCATGAGCTGCTGGTCATATTAAACCAAGGAAAGGCTGTTGAATTGATTTGAACATGAGGGACTTTATTGCATATATGAATTCAAATTTTCGTTTGTGAAAGTAGGAATGTGTTGTTTCTCCTTTGAAAAGGCTGTAATTCTGGCCTGGTCATGATGCCATGATGTGGGCCTGCGATGATGAAGCTGTCAGTGGTGTAGACGACAGTCATGATTTGTCTTTAACTGCTTGTTTTCAGCACCTTGTTTTGGTGGATTACATATTTCTGTAATGTTAGTGTAATTTCTTGATGCCAAACCCAGTTCCCCCCGTTTGGACAAATAAAGTTGAGACTTGAACTTAAAGCGCCCGTCTCATTATTCTTTCATCCTCTTTTTCTCCTCCTGATCCCCTCCCTTTCCCTACGCATCCCATCACCCCTTATCCCCATTTCCACAGAGCACCCCAGAGCCCTTATGCAACCCAATCAGGACCCTATTTAGGGAAATCAAGTTAAATAAACTGTGATATGAACCAAATCCAAATAGGGACTCTTATATAAGAATGAGGTTGCTTCATAGATGAATGACTCTTGGAATAGACACGGATTCCCAAGACCTGTATTTATTTTTCTTACCAATGGAATAACTTCGCCTGAGAGCTTTGTGCCGAACGAAGATGGAAAGCAAATGTGAGAGAAATTCAGACTAATTCATTTAATCTCAGAGAGAGTCACTCCCCAATCCAACGGTTTGAACGCGCATGTAGGTGACTGATTTTTCTCAATAAACAACACTCAACGAATCATCGCTTTCCCATGTTGATTAGCTGAGGGCTACGGAAACCTGTAGGCGCATGTCCAGGTTTAAGTGTGTGTGTGTGTGTGTGTGTGTGTGTCAGTTCATGAAGTTATGAGGAGTGTTACGTGATGTGGATCAGAGATACGGGTTGTTACACGAGGCTCTGACGCATGATTCTGTCAACACATACGACACTTAAAAGTTTACGCAGGAAGACTTAAATGTAGTGTAGAGAAATAGTGTTTGTTTTTAGAGATGAGATGAAACTTGAATGATCCTGCGGGGGAAATTAGGTGGTTGCAGCAGTGACATAATAATGTGGTGCATCAAAGAGAGAGACAGGGATATAGAAAATAAATATTAGTATTTAACATGTGCATGAGGCTTCAGAATTGTGGGCTGAATTGATTTCGAAGTACTAACATTATAATGAAAATGGTCCCTAATTTGACACATTTAAACCTGTATTATTTATGCACTAACTCTAAACTGACATAATGTTTGTATTTACATCCCACACACCATACAAAAACACGTAAACCAATAAAATATGCAAACATAAAATATAGTTTTGCAACTTGTAGGTGAAACACTGCACAAAGTCTGTATTTTCCAACAGTGTTGCTTTGGAGCAGGTTTGTAATATTTGGTTCTACGAAACGAGACGGCCGGTCTGGAAACGGTGCTGCTCGTGCTACTTTTTCCTCACTTTCTGGCTGTGTGATGAGGAGCTGGAATAGATTCGAAAAAAGAAGATTACGTTTCCCAAACTCAGACTAAACTCTGCCCCGCTTTCCATCTGACTTATTTGATGAACAACTCGAGAAGAAGCAGTTGAAAGAAGAGGATGACGGCGAGGATGATGAGGAGGACGGGAATGGGTACCGGGGGGGCGTTTTAGCGATCTGTCTCTTTTGTATGAGCTTAAGGGAGACAAGGTTTCATACACATGTCAGCTGACACCCCATTTCAGCCTCCGTTCGAGTCAACCAGTAATCCTGCTCTCTACAAATGAGGCCTCGTTCCCAAAATAAACATGTCCGAATGACCCTCATCCACCTCAGCTTCCAATATAAGACACAGGTGTTGCTCTTTAATTCCAGCTGCTCACTATAACTGTTATCTTTGTGTATAAATATCAAGATATATTGATGTACTGTTTTTTCATAGTTCAGGAAAAGCCCTGCAGGAGCGTTTAGCATTAAGGCTCTGTTTATCTGTTATGTAAGCATGACAACGCCACAGAAAGCCTGCGCCATAGATAGGACAATATCCCCCTGTGGATAAAACATCAATCATCTCTTCCTCTCGTTCTTTTCCATCCCTCACTCCGTGCCCAGGACACTTCCTGTAGCTGAGCTCAGCACTGATATCTGCTCGGATTGTCCCACTGCCCCGACCTTTGCCCTAATGTAGCGGATAAGGAAGTGTCAGTGGGAACCAGTCGGGTCAGGTTGAGTCTCAGCTCTGGGATCCTGGTTCCTGGCTTCTCCGCAGCCCCGCCATCCCCTCCCTGTATCAAGCCTTCCACATGTGTTTCCTGTTGTTTTTCAGACTTAACAGCGCTGCGCCGGCTCACTGCACCAGAGCAGGGCCCTTTTTCCTGAGGCTTTGTTTGGCCTGGCCTCTGGGAATGGCTTAAATTTAGGTGTGTGTGACAGAAGACCCCCATTCACCTCACCCCCACAATCACCATGTGTGCCACAGCCAATACAGTTGAGCCTCGTAAAAAAAGACTCGCCTCCCTTCTCTGTCCAAATGTATAACCTGAGAGCATCAGAGAGATCAGGTCTCACATCTGTAAGGAGGAGGAGGGGGAGAGGAGGAAGAAGAGTGTGTCTGGTCTGGTTATTCTGATCTGCGTCAGCCCATTATTGGCCTTTTATCAAATACCAGATATGGTTCAGTCATGTCAGGTACTGCGATTACATATTTATGGTACAGCTTGATCTATAGACATGATGCAGGGAATTAGTGGCCTTACAAAATCTTACTGTCACAGCTTTTTCTGCAGCTTTCAACCACAGGTCATGACCTTCCTCAGCGTGTCAGTTGTCAATGCAATGCAACGTTTCCATATGTATTGGATTTACAAACCACTGATCTGTCTGTCTGTATCTGTAAGATAATAGTTGGCAATGGTTTATCGAGAACCTTACCAAAGTCATGCATTTGTTGTTTGGAGGAGCTAAGACCTCCACGCTACATACATGCTACATAATGTTCAGCAACTTTGTCTGAAACAAGGTAAGACTGAACCAACACCAAGACAATGAGCTGGAAGACACTGAGGGAAACAGCGGAGTAGAATGATAACTCTCTGTGGGTTTGAGACTCCTTTCATATAACACGTCATTTGATTCAACGTTGATATAAACATAATGATTAAAGCGGCTTTAAAATTCAAAAACTGCAGCTTCTTAAAGAGTTAAACAGAACGAATATGGAACCGCTTCGACCGTTTTACCCTGTGATGTCGAGAGCCTGATTTGATACATTACTTAAAATACTGGAAGCTCACATCAAACAGAAATGCAGCAATTACTTCAATTTCAGTTGATTCTGAACAGCAGCTGGTGGTATGCTGAACACACACACGCACACGCACACGCACACGCGCATACACGCACACCGCACACACACACAGCTGCAATGTATGTCAGTTCCTGGAAACATGATTTTAAAAAAAAAAGCTCAGGTCTCTCGTCCAACTAAAGTTCATTCATAAATACAGACTTCGCCTTTTTTTTATTTTTTTTATAGATGTAATCAATGTTCCAAAACCATTTCTAATGAATTTTGCAGCTAGTGTGTATAAATACTAGACTAAACATCTTTAACATCCAACACTTCTGAATGACAACAATGATTACAACCATTTACATGCAGTGTGATTAGTTAAATAAAGCCTTGGAGTGCATCTGAAGTTTGCAGCGTGTTCTCCTGCAAGAGACAACGCCACAGACCTGGAATATTAACCGGTGGAAATTACACTTCTATTTTTACTTAATTATCTTCAGCAGAGTGTGAGGCCGGCCCGTTTGTACTGCCTCTGATTTTTCCATAAAGGGTGGGGGGGTATGTAGAGACTTTATTAAAAGCAGCCCCTGCTGTTTCCGAGCAGGGCTCATCTGCTCTCTCTCTCTCAGCTTCTCCCTCCTCTGCTGGGACTCGTACTAACAGAGAAAAGTTTTTGCGCTTTGGCCTTTTTTTTTTAACTGAAACGATACCAAAACCTCCATCCCCGACCGAACACGGTTCTCTCCTATTTCTCGGTTCTCTCAGGAGGCCCCTCGGTGTTGCCCCCTGAATGTTTTCCATCAAGGAACCGGCACGCTAATTTACAGTGTGGTGAGAAAAAAACTGGCGGCTCAGCAATTCGCTCTCTCTCCTGCCCACTCCTCCCTCCCTCTTTCTCTCCGTTCTCTCTTTTCTCCTCCTCTTTCCTGACACAGCAGTACTGTGCCAGTGTGTGACATCACAGTGCTCATCTCCAGAAAACGTCAAAACATTCCCAGCAGTGAATAGAAGGACGGGTGAATGGCTTCCAGATGGGGCACACATACGCCCCCACCCCTCGCTATTTCACCCCTCCCACCTTTTTCCACAGGGGCGGAGGTCGATGGGCATGAAGAAGAAGAAGAAGAAGAAACGGGAGAATTGGCAGTTTATCTTTCTTAGTGAAATTTGAAATGCAGCTTTCATCTTTCGCTGGCGCGGTGCGCTTGCCCACAGCCGAGCCCGCTCTTCCAAATCTATCATTTTATCATCTCTGCGTAGACAGGAAAGGCTGCTCATCAGGTCTTTTTCTCTCGTTCTCAGTGATTGAGGAAATGGTAACTGGATCTTGGTCCTCTCCTTCCAGCCGCCACAGGTTTGGCTTGGCTACAGGCCAGCCAGCTGCCTGACACTCCATAGCATGGGAACATCCTGCCTCCCTGGCCTGCTGCAGCACCAGCTCCCTGTGAGGCACTGTACACACCAGACAGGACACACGCACACACACACACACACACACACACACACACATCACTTATTTATTTGCGTCCACATCAATGGAATAAATACGTAAACAGTACTGAAAAGATGCAGCTTTTCAAGAAGCGGTGTTTCCATATGGGGTTCATTTGGGATCACATGCACACACAAACACACATGCGCACACACACACACTAAAGAGGCAGGTTGGCACATATAAGAAGTAGTGCAGCAGTGTGTGTGTGTGTGTGTGTGTGTGTGTGTGTGTGTGGTTGACTGTACTCCAGTAAAGTTGGGAGAATAAAGGTCTGAACAAAGAGATGAATGAACGTCTGCGCTTTGTTCTCTTTCAGCCTATGGGGTTTAGTTCCCCTTAAATCTATCACAAACACACACATGCATGCACACACACACACTCTGCTTCTTTATATCACAAACACACACATGCATGCACACACACACTCTGCTTCTTTATATCACAAACACAAGACCAGGGCTCCTACTTTTTCTTCTAACTTTGATTTACAGGTCGTCGGCCTGAGTGGAAGGCGAAGAAAAAAGAAAAAACGCGTGTGTGTGTGTTCTCTGTGGGGAAGAGTGTTTGTATGTCTGTGTATCTGTGTGTACACGTGTGCGTATTGTGCAGCGTGAGCGTACACGTGCGTGTTTTTGCGCGCGCAGTGTGCGCAAGAAAGAGAAGCCCCCTTCAAAGCATCTCCGAGATGCCATGAAAGTGGAGCCTTTGTTTGGCTGCCTTGTTAGTTTTCCCATTAATCATAGTTAATGTCCGTATAATCCTTCCTGCGCTGCTCTGATTGCCAGCCGGGGGGGTCATCATCATCAACAGCCAGGCAGAATAACACATGAAGGAGAAGGAGGAGAAAAAGACGAGGGGGCACTTGCCTGCTCCTCAACCCCTGACCCTGGAGAGCTATTGTTCTGTTAATTGATGGCTGCTGATTGAGTTTAAATATTTCAAGCGTTAGATACCGTCGCCCTGATCAAAGAAAAAAACGCCCTCAATTAATCTGAGGGCGTGCTCGACGGATTAACAAATTCCTTGCCTGCTGTCTGCAAACAATGTAAAGGGAGAAAAAAGAAAATTGTGGAGTAGGGAGGAGAGGGAGGAGCTGGAGGTTGTGAGGGGGTGGGGCGGTTGGAGCAGCAGGTGACCCAAGGGAGTCAGAGGAAAAGGCCGCTCCAGCAATCAAGAGGGCTTAGCCTTATTTTCTTCCCTCAATGAACTCCTTGTCCTTAAGAGTGTGTGTGTGTGTGTGTGTGATGTGTGATGTGTGAAGGATGGCAGAAATACAGACTTTTAAACATCAACATTGTTCCGTTGAATTTTGACATGGAAATTGCGTAAGCCCCATACATGATGATTTTTCCCAGGATGTGCAGCAGAGCTCG
The DNA here is from genome assembly GCA_036937835.1 of Pampus argenteus. Classification (NCBI taxonomy): domain Eukaryota; kingdom Metazoa; phylum Chordata; class Actinopteri; order Scombriformes; family Stromateidae; genus Pampus; species Pampus argenteus. The sequence continues at coordinate 18,515,842 of CM072871.1, read as the reverse complement.
AGCCAGGTTGGTGCTGAGGCAGAATCTGCACGCAGGAACACGAAGGCCGTTTCATTTAGTGTTTAATCTGGTCGAAAAAATGCGGGTGTGAAAGGGCCCGCTGGTCCAGTGTGCAACGTGCGTTTTCGCATGTTGACTTTTATAGCGTGCGTTGCAGAATTTGTCCTTTCACTCTCTGTGTAATAACGTGTAACCACGGATCAAATTAAAACAGCACTACGGCAATAGATGAAGCTTACGTTTTCTGTCGAAATAAACAGAAAATAAATAGAAAAAGTTTAGTTTAATCTGAACTTGTATCATGTATGTATTCGTACTCTTGTGAAAAGCATTGGGGGAGGGAAAAAAAAGGAGAAGAAGAAGAAGAGATTGTGAATGAATGGAGGGAGTGAACGGGCTCTCTGTTTGCCTTTTCTTTGTTACTTATCAACGTTCGCAATAAAAGGAGGCGGAAGAGGACTAAGAGGAGGTTAATGGGTTTGATTTCACTAGACTGTAAGACTCACCCCAACGTCTACAAGAGTTTGTTTTGGAACTCGCTCTCAGAAATGTTTGGCAACGGCTGTCCGCAGCGCCGACTCATTACATCAGGAACAGAATCGGAGCCACTTTAAATCAAAGAGCTCAATAAATATTAGGGATTTTCATGTTGTTACCGCGATGATGACTTTTTGGCAAATAGCTCTTCACAGTAGGATACACAGCGTGCTGGCATCATGCATGAGAAACAGGATCTCACATACAATAAAAAATTATTTAAGGCGCGTTGCACAATTGATGCAGCTGTCGATACTCGCCGACGGTTAGAGCTGGATGAGAAATAAAGAACAGAATAGAGTCGTTCCAGTTAAAACAGTTATGCCTTCCTGTCTGAAGGTGCCGCAAGCCAGAAGCAGCTTTAACGGATTAATATCAAGTTGTTGTGAGGTTTGACATATTGTAAAAAATCTCAGCCTATATCTTTGACATAATGAGACCGATTTATGGTTCGAGTTAATCACTTCTGCCATGGTTTTTGCTCCACATCCCACTGAGATTGTGCTAAAAAATACATAAACTCGAGTTGCTGAACAGTGTTTGGGTTGAAAGTGTCTTACAATGGCATCCACGACTGCTTTTATAATATATATATATATATATATAATGAAATCTGCTGTGTTGTTCCAACTAGATTTCATGTCGAGAACATCCGAAAGCTTTGAATATTAAGAGCTTGACTGCTGGCATGGCATGGAAAAACTCAGTCATTTACATAGAAATTGCAAAACAAAACAAAAGAAGAAGGGAGAAAAAAAAAGCATTTTAAAAGTTAATCTAGTTCAGGAGCACACAGCAACTGTTTAATATATTACATATGACCTAAAGTGCAGATTGAGATATTATCACGATGTTCACTTTATGCCAATTCCAACCCATCAGGCCTTAAAACAAGCGTTTGTAATATTGTGCAAAAGGTGTCATAACTCAGTGATGTACATTATATCGTAATATCTATATTAAGTTTTGGTAATTTTGGCCACCAGAGCTATTGCTCATACCAGCCCAAGTAAGGAAGTTTCTTCTTCTTCTTCTTCTTCTCCCTTTTAAGACATATTACAATATGAAGACAGATGTAATATGCTCTCTTTTCTTTTTCCAAGTCAGAACTCTGTCTGCACCGCTGACTTGTTGTGGTCCAAAATAGTCGGTTCTGTTGCTCTTTATCACCGAACAGGAATGATTACACCAACCGTAAATCTACCTGACAAGTTGGCTGCACCGGCCCACAGCTTTTTGGAGGTGGCACACATGCATAAGCCTTCGCTCCAGACGCAACTCTTTTCATATGCAATTTGAACCTGTTAACATACATGTGCTGCAGACTGACTTTTCATTTATTCTCATATTAGCTGTCTGAACAGGGGTATAAGAGAGAGTCACAGGAAGATCCAGAAGCTTCATGGATGAGCAAGAGAAATGAGACAAACCAACGCTACCGTCACGCAGATATCGCTCCCATCTCTGCTCGCATCTCCTCTTAAGATACACACACGCACGCGCGTACACACATAAACACATACGCTCTCCTCCAGTGGAAATTCCCTCATCATGACTCCCATTATGATAATAATTGTTATGTCCAACATTTCCATAGCAATGTTAACAAACATCATCCCCAGACAGCAGAACAGCCAAACTTTAAGAGAGATGAAACATCCAAGTTTGGCAGTGATGCTATCAAACCGCTGCACTGCACTCAGTCTTTGATCGCTTACACTTGCTGTAGGGACGCTTAAATGAACCCTCAGACAAGGGATCTGACTGTTTGGGCTTCGGTGGTTCTAGTGCTGGTGACGAGGTGTTGAAGGCCCTGTGGGTGAAGTGGGTTGTTCCCGTAGACGTTTCTATATGAGTCCAACATTAAAACAGCATTACAGCCACATCTGGTCTGCTGTTAGCTCTTCCCAAAGGAGGATCTGGCTCCATTTGAAATGGTTGTGTGTGTGTGTGTGTGTGTGTGTGTGTTTGAATAGTATGTAGGAACCAGGTGAGTAATGTAAAGTCCTGATCGGTGTAGTATATCCCAGCAATCAAAAAGTTATACCACACCTTTTGTTGTGTCTGAGGGGACACCAATGGTTGATCAGCACCGTGTGTGTGTGTGTGTGTATCAAGGCTATGGGTCAAGTTATTTATATTATAGCACAGATTGTTGACATTTTCCAGTGAGATTAAGAGCATAATCACAGTCACGAGGGAACCTGTTACAGTGTGTCTAGACTGCAAGGCCACAGGTTGCTTATTGTTACATTGGTCCGCCAGAGTTTAATAGTTGAAGTGATCCATTCAATTTTAAGAGCTGCTCGCATTGTAAATAGAAGAGCAGTGGGGGTACATATTTTTGTTTATTTGGACGTAAATCTACATCTGCGTTTTTCGATCTCTTGAGAGTCCCTCCGTGACAGACGAGGCTTCACCCAACAACGCTGTGTGTTTCCAGAAGAGGATACCGCGTTACGAGATGTTGCTCCGGTCTGGAAACACACAGCGTGTTTGGTGAAGCCTTGTCTGTCACGGAGCGAGGCTTCACCAAACACGCTGTGTGTTTCCAGAAGTGGATACCGCGTTACGAGATGTTGCTCCGGTCTGACTGAACCATTCGAATCCCTGCCAACAACCTGTATAATTGCTCTGGTATCCATTTTCTGACTTTTTTTAGCCGTGCAACTGTCAGTCGTTGGGTTCACCACTTCGATCCAGACGTGAAATATCTCTCACACTCATGGTCTCCATGGAATGAATCCTACTGATTTTAGTGATGTCTCGACAACTATTGGATGGATCGCTATGGCGTTAGGTACAGTGCACGGATGCAGCGTTGTCTGTGTTAAAACAAGCTTGGTCGAGGCTTAAACTTTTTTTGAAATTGAACTGTACTGTTGCTGAAAAATGCACCTTTAACCGCTTTCCCAGACTCCCACGCATGGATTTATGACCCTTGTTTCCATGTATAATCAATTTACAACCATATGCCTTGAATGCTAGAGATGTGTTTACTCCAATAAACGAAAGAAACCTCAAGAAATCTATTTATTTTCAGGGAAAAGCAAAACATTGACTGGCTGTTGTTAACCACCGTCAACTTGTTTCTTCGTTCGGTACGTTTGAGAACTTGGCTGTAGCTGACGTTTGGAGCGGCATCTCCCATCGGCAGCCAAGATTAGAGTAGCAATATGTTATTGTAACAACGTTTGTACTACAAACGGTGGAGAGAAAGCTCAATTTGTTCAGAGAAACATAACGCAGCGATATAGACGACGCGTCGTGGTTGAGCAACGGCGCTGACTCATGCGAGGGGTGAGAATAAACAGCTCTACGCGCGTTCGTTCGCTCAGAAAACACACTCGCCGCTCGCTGCATACCGCCGGCATAAAAGTGCTTTCATGTTTACAGCAGAACAAACAGAGGAGGGTTTCACCTCCTGTGTTTATCTGTTATATGCTTGTTTCCATGACTGCCCTCCCTCCTAGAAGTAAGAAACAAAGCGGTCATTGACATTATACGTTTATCCTCTCACAAATGGGGATCAAATGTTTAGTTTAGTCAAATATTAGTATCTGTATTCAATATATTTGATAAGTTTTTTTTTGATGGAAAAAAATGTGAAAAGTGTTGCGTGTGTAGTGACTCTGGATGTTCACTCCGAGCTCTACTGCAGCGTTTTAGCATCTTTTAGCAGCAACTTTTAACTATCTTAGTCCTCCCATCAGTTTCCAGCAAACACATTGTATGTTACCTGCCCCGATAACAAAGTTAGTGACCGACTTGCTGGTAGTGAAACATTTAGCATCACCACAGAGGCGGAATAGTATTTTTTAAGGTCGCATTCGATTTAAGCGCTGCACAAATTTCTTATCATCTAAAGGCAGATTAAATCACCAGAAATTTTTCCTTTTAATATAGTTTTGCCAAAAGAATTGTTAAGTATGACACAATGGGGTTGTGGCTAGATGGGTGTTGTTTCTATGCTTTTACCAGCCAGAAAGATGAGGGAAGATGAATGAGTAATGCTCTCTTGCCTCTTGTTGTCTAGTATTGCTATGCCCCTGAGCAAGGCAGGAAGCGCTGCTCTGTAGGCCAACAGTCTACTAGCAGATCCGAGGCCTGAATCGAATTGAATGCGAAGCAGACTGTTGCTCCTGGAAAAGAAAAGGTATTCTCAATTGCCTCCCCTGGATGACTGTAAGCTATAATATGTGTATATTCACGGCTCTGTGAGGCAGTCTTACATTCCTGCAAACCTCAGTGTCTTGTTGTTTGTCATAAACCAAATCTAGGTAACGTAATAAGTCCAAACTGGCAGTAATATCTGGGAAAGTACAGTCCTCTGCTCTGTATCGGTTTGTAGTCAGTGGATGTGGTTGGCGGATGGGGATGGTGGGCAGAGTCTGTGCGTCTTATGCGGGTGTGCGTACAGCACTTGTGTGTTGAGTAGAGGGTCTAGCCAGCTCTCGCTTTGCTCCATTTGCCATCGAACCCCAGCTGAAATAAAGAACACATGTGAGCTGTTTTGAAGCTCCCTCAATGCTGGTTAAAAAATCGAAAATACCCCTCCACCCATCCCTCATGCTACCCTTTGTGATTGAAACTGTTCGCCCGAAACAGGCAACACCAATCGACCTCAAAATTTCCATTCGGAAAAAGAGACGAAAAAAAACCTACAAAAAATAACCAAAATAAACAGATGATGTAGAAAAAGAAAAAAAAAAAAGAGAGAAGAAAGAAGTGAAACATTTTGCGTGCGCGGCTGTGATGGGAGGGCAAATGCTGTGCCATTTGTGTTATGGTTGGCAAACCTTGAAGTGCCTGATCTACAGTTTAGGGAGGGGAGGAAAAAAAAACACAGAACTAGAGCGACAGGCTGCCATAGAGTGCGGTTGCCAGCTGCTGTATGTTTGAACCATGGGAGAAATATCATGTGGTTGTAATTTTCATATTAAAGTAATGGAGGTCTATCAGTGTTTGAGATGTACAGATGGGGGGGGGGGTTATGCACCAGCTGCTGTGTGTGTGTGTGCATGAACATTTACAGTGTCATTGCAGCGAGCATGTGTGCTGGGAGATATAGTGTAATTTACTTTGTAATAGCACCTAATAATGGCACTTCAGAAATGCCACAATAAATGGTATGTTGGGTAGAGTGTGAAGAAGGAAAATAGTCCTTGAGCACCATTCTCCACTTCAGCATTACAGGAAAGCACTTTTGAACATATCAAGACGTATCAGCCTTTCCACTGATGTATGAGTCTGCTGATCTGCATGTATGAGGCCCGATTTGTTGTTTTTTTTATATTTCAAACCACATGTGGTCCACTTAGTGTGAACCAGTGAACCGGTGTCCTATGCAAAGCCCTTAAACTGAACTAACACAATTCATTCAAATTTTGATCAGATTCTACAGTACAGAACAGAGACCATCAAAGTTGACCTTTAAGCAACTAAAAAGTCGAGACAGACAAGCATCAAGATAAGTCTTTAAATAAAATGAAGTTCCCAAGTCAAGAACTCAACTGTCAGCCACAAATCAGTGATGGATGGCTGACATTAGATAGTATTTAGGTTACAGAGTTATGGATTTCCTTACCACGCTGACGCTGTTGAGGGTTCATTATTAAACATACCTCGCATTCTTCGTGCCGCCAACGACGTTTTCTCTCCATCTGTTATTTCTGAGCTGCATGTTTTGCATGATACTGCTGACACCAGCATAGTATTCATATCCAAATGTGATAATCCCAGCTATCATCAATTGTCTCCCTGCTGGCCCAAATACAACTTTTCCTCCAGTTCGAATGAGATTCGTCCTGCTCAAAGCAAAGCAGGCCTCGCTCCGTTTTGTTTATTTATTTCTTTTTGTTATTAGTTTGTCATTGTTCTGTCATCGGTCAGCTATGTTTTCCCAGAATGCCTTTCAGATTCAGATCATTGTCTGGCTGCATGTTTGCTGTTTCGACTAAGGCGTCATTGGACAAGCCCTCTCCCTCAGTGACCCTTCCAGGCCTGTTGATATAGTGAGTCTCATGTTCAGGCTTCTCATTTATCTTTCACCACTGGGGTTTAAATTTGGTCCTATTTCTGTGTGTGTGTGTGTGTGTGTGTGCGTGTCTCTGTTCAATGGATGGTCTAGTGTTAGTTTGAACTGAGACTTTGTATGTCTCTTTAGCAAAACAAAATGAGACTCTCCAGCTTCTCTATTGTAAATCATCAGATTCATCCCAGGGGACAAAAAGCATGGTGACCTCTGACCTTTTATCTGTTTTCCTACCACTTATTGGGTTTAACTTGCCCCTTAAGTAAATGGTATCACTGCTGAGCATCACGGTGTCTAAGTATAAAGTCAATTATAGTTACAATTGTTCACCTGTTGATTTTAGAACCTTTTATTTCGGCGCGATATGTCGAAATCAACTCTGGAGACGTCTGAAGCGATAAAGCTAATCCATCTGTAATGAGAATAAACTAAAGTTGCACAACTCTCATGCTTCATGTTGACTCCCACGAGTTAAAGTGGCATATCAGGATCCGTCTGATTTCCATTTGCAACCTTTAAACTATTAAGTGCTTTGGCATGAAAATACAGAGCTTAAACATTCACAGTCTGGTGCAGGAAAACAAGCTTTCTGTAACTTTAATACTGAAACTGCATTTTTAACCCTTACTTGGTTTCACATTCAAATTTTGGATGAGGATCTGTAGACTTTTGTATCAGACTGGAAACAAAAAAAAAAGCTTTGTTGATTGAACATGTTTATTTTACACCCTAGACACACTGTTGTATCTTTAAACAAAGAAAGCAGTGTGTGTGTGTGTGTGTGTGTGTGTGTAGTGTTCGACTGCTGGAACACTGGTATTTGCTTTCGACCCGTGCCAATAAAAATTAGGTTTGGTACAACTATCTAGCTCCTTGAATTCGACACAAACCGAGACCTCACTTCACTGAACAAACCAGAGAAACAGCGTTCATGTTTCCGAGCTATGCATCAGATCCCCTCTCTTTACTCCAAATCCAGATATTTGCAGGGTTTTGGTTGGGGGTTTTCTCCCTCTTGGCCATCAATGTGAAGAGGGTCCCAGGGACTGAGTCAGACAGCAGGATTAGTGGTAATAGTTCTTGCCAGGGAGATGGGTGGATGATTTAGAGGAGGAGTAGGAGGAGGAAGGACAGGGATGGAAAAGCTTGTAACCTGTAAAAAAAAAAAAAAAAAGAAAAGTCCCTGAACTTGAAAAAAAAAAAAAACAGACGTCACTTTAGATTAATGACAATGCATTTTTAATTTGCTCTTGTGGGGTTTGAATAACTTTCAGGGGACCTGGGGTCACGCAGCTTGCTGTACCTTTAAGGGCCGTGTCAAACTTCATTTCTTGTAAAAACATGAAAATCCCAGTGGTTGTAGTTCAGAGGTTTACACAACAGATGGAGAAAGAAGAAGAAGAAGAAGAAGAAGTTGGTTTGGAATGAGGGAGGGAAGGTTTGTGTTCGCCTGCTGGATGGGAGCCATTTGGAGGAAGGAGGAAAGGTCTGAATGCTTTTTAAACAGAGAGAGAGAGAGAGAGAGTGGGCGCTGTTGACCTATATCCAAACCTTCAGACTTCAAACTGTGGTCTGAAAAGCAAAGCAGAGTTTAGTCTGTGACAAGTAACTCCTTTATGTCCTTTATGTCGATGTTTTATTCAATCGACTCTAATCCTGTTTGGTCTGACTTGTCTTAAGCAAATCTTTTTTGTTTGGTCGATTCTGAGATGGAGTTTGACTCTTCGCTCGATTGGAGGCCTCTCCGTCTCCGTCTGTGGTTGTTTTGAAGAGACGGATCTGTCTGACCGAGTGTCACGTGATCGCTTGATTCTCCGCACACATGTCGTCTCATGTGAGACGAGCATTTGTGTTTGTGGGTCTTGCGGTGATAGACGGTTGTGACGTCTGAACTCATAACTTACGAGACTCTAGTATTACTGAGCTGTGACTGTGGTTCCAATACATTCTCCGAGTTGTTCAACCCGTTTGGAGGAAGGTATTTTAACTCTGAAGTCTATGATATACTCGTTGTATACATCCTTACATATTACACGATGCAATCAGAGGTGGGCTGTGGAGTTTTCCTTGTAAACCAACCAAAATTATGTTTGTAACTGTACCAGCGTTTATGACCACAGCAACACGGCGCATTAACTTTGAGGTCTAGCAAACGTGTCGAATGCATTTCCTTCCTCCTAAAACATTTGCAAAGCTGATTTTAAATCCACCGTCGTTTACATCCGTCTTCTTCTTCTTCGCTGCCTTTGTTAGCGTACGGCCATGTACGTCAGTCTGGTACCGACACCGATTGTCACTTAGCAGAACAGGGTTAAAACCAGCAGCAGGATGTGAATTACGTCACCCGTGTGTTCACAACCAAATGGGGACCAACTTGTAAAAGCATTGCCATAGTACCATAGTGGTACTCAAGGTTAAAAAACTCCACAAGGTACGTTTAAGTAAATGCAGCAAAGTCTGAAAATGAAACTATTTCCAATATCCAGCTCGTCTACTCGTACATCGTGCTGGTAAAAAAAGCACATCTCACGTCTATTAGAAAATAATATGTCAATTATCTGGCGTTTTAAAAGAACAAAAACGAACTTTTAGACTTTCTACAGGTTGAATCACGTTTTTTTAATTAACAGAAAGAGGACAAATTACCGTTTCCTCTCACAAAAATCCTCTGGAGTGTGTTTCTAGGAGCTCACATGCACACAGTGTTTGACACTGAGCTGATTCTCCCCTCCCTGTCCTTTGTCTGTGAACGTCTCCTCTGTGTAACCTGACCATGGGGACAATCATCATTCCTCAGCTATTAGCACCAAATCTCTGGCCGGCTCTGAATGTAAGGAGATGTTGTGTTGTCAGCTGGGGGGACGGGGAGGTTCTGGTTTCTCCCCACACGAGTGGAGAAAGGAGTCAGTGACGTCTGTCAACGACCCCCAACAGCCCCTGGTTTCCTGTCCCGGGACCACTGAATGGCCTGCATTACATGTCATTGAAGAACCAAAATGGCCTCTGCTCTAGATTTCCACCCCGGAGTCTTTATCGTGATAGTTACTCGGCTGAAACTGAAACTTTTCATAATGAACGTCCACTGGAAGCAAAAGCAAGCAGTTGGAGATATAGCTAAGATACACATACACTGATATAGGTAATTTACTATGAAAGGCAGTAAGGCTCTTTGTCCAATCGCAGAGATTGGAAATCTTTTCATGGGTCTAATTTTTCCATGCAGATGTCAGAGATAGACAGCTGTAACCTAAGAAGGAATGAGGAAACTTGGCAAGTAGAGTAAAGGACACAAAAAAAAAAAAGGTCTGGAAAATAATCAGTTAGTTGAGTAGTCGAGTTAGTTCACCAAAAGACCGCATTTAAATAAAAATAAGCCTGTGAAAAGTCCAAGGAAGCAGCTATATGAGCGAGCAGCAAAACGTTAAGAAACCACACGAGTTTGTATTTTGTTCTGTGAACTTTAAGAACTCTTGTCTACAGGATATCTAGTTTTGCATGGCACCGATAGGTGCTGTAAATGTCAGAGTGATTTTCATCTGAAGCCGAGACAAATTCCTCCCGTCTGACTCGGTGGGAATTGAGAAGAACTTGAACTTGAAGTAGTCTCATTGCTGGAAAGCTTAAAGCCCACATTGAAATGAAGAGAGTTGGACCTGCGGTGTGACTTTCTTTGCCTGTGAAAATCATCCAACAGGGTTCATTTTGTGAACCAGCGGTAAAAAAACTTTGCACGACTGATGCCTCGCTGTCTCCTCGCCTCGCTCTCTTTTCTCTGGCCTCCTGCTCTCGAGTCAGTGGGTCAATATTTGCCTTTAACTTTTGACCTGTGTGTTTACCCACGTTTTTACTCAATTACTGCCATTACTGCAGCAGAGCTTGGAGAGATCATTAAGCCGAGGAACCAAAAATCCTGTGTCACTAAGTCAGAGAAGTGAGGGAGCTGTGTGTGTGTGTGTGTGTGTGTTTTTTTTAATGACATTTGGTAATATGTAGTGATTTATAGGCTAATACTTGTATGGAAAAGACATTGGGGAGATTAACACATTTTTCCTGAGCCGCAGTGTAGCTTACTAACACTTATGTCTTTGTATGCTGCTGTTACTTTAGCAATTTAGTAGTTCCTATAGCAGTAGTATTAGTAGTAGTAGTGGTAGTAGTAGTGGTAGTACAATGCATATTACTTGAATATGGATTAATTCACCTTAGTATTGAACAGAAGTATCTTTGTTTTGTCATTAAGGACCTGGTTGTGGATCCCTAGTAAAAGTGAACAGCTAGCTAAAACCTGCTACTCTTACAGGAAATAAAAACTCTTAAACGGACATATTTCTTTAATTGTCGTGAAGAAGAACTTTAGAATAACGGCTGCTAACAGGCACCGCTGCAGCATGACATTTGCGGTACAGATGCTTCATTTACTGCTTATTAAACCAGAAAACAAATAACCCCCGTTCCAAAAAGGTAGCCAACACGGTGCCCCGTCCTCCGGGCTAAAAACAGTGGGAATAGAAGCTCCATTTATCACTGGGTAAAGTTGCATGAAACGTTTTAATATTCAATAACATCAAGGATTTAGGAAATATGTCCTTCTACTAACATATGTTATTCATTATAGCCAGATGGTGGCAGTTATCAAAATTACAAAAACTCATCTCCCCATATTAGCAAAACGACACAACCGCAGCATTAGCAACTAGCGCTACTGCTGCTGCTATTACAACTGCTATTGTTGCTGTTACAATTACCAGCACTACCACATATATCACATGTGCATGTACATACAGTCAGCTGTGACCCGCTTTAAATACATCACCAGACTAATAGTGGGTCATCAGTTCTGCACACACACTCGTTGTAATGATGTGCAAAACCAAATGTAGTGCATACAGTACACACAAATGCATGCAAGGGACGCACCCTCACACACCGTCTACATGCCTTTGCACTAACAAGACCCCTCTTGCCTGCATGCCTCACATGCAGACATAAATGCAAGCAGAGAAGAAAAGCAGACATGCATGTGTATACACACACACACACACACACACACACACACCCTGCTACCCATCAATCTGTGCATCCATTCATTCTCGGCTTTACAGTCACTCATAGCGTAGCCGAAACTGTTTGTGTAAATTTAGAAGTGAAACCACATCCTCCCTGATTGAATCTGTGGACCTGCTGGGTGGCTGTGCAAACAAACTGAGCGGGCCCATTGCGCACGCACACACACACACACACACACACAGGAACACTTGCTTGCATGTGCCTAGAGTCATTTAGAAGTTGCATTCACAGGGATGAAATCCTACACCGTTATATCTAATCTTTATCTATATCTAGAGCTAATCAGCCACACACACACACACACACACACACACACACACACAAAATGACTCCATTCCTCAGATCATCCTATCACCCCATTGGTCCAGGGACAGAAGCAAAGTATAACAAAGAAAAGCTTGAATGGTAGTATGTAGTAGTAGTATGGTTACGGCCCTGGACAACCTCATACAGAGAAGGTTAGGACAAATTTAGTTGTTTTTTTGATGTTTTTCTTCTAACCATGAGCATAAACCTAAAACCATAGTGGTGCGTTCAGGCACGTTTTCAGGGTCAAATGAGACGTATCTTCACGATTATCCAAACTGGGATTCTGACAAATGTTCATCAGGTCCATGTAGGATTTAACACTGCAGACAACCAATCAACTGTCCTCTATCCACATCAGCACACAGATAACACACACACACACACACACATCACCTAAGAACACGCATGTGCTTGAGGTCATAATGAACTTTTAATTTAAACAGTGACATTAGACACCATTGACTGATCGAGGTACAGCAGAGTGATAAGGTGTCTGTCTCAGGTAAGTCAAGCACACACATGCACACACATTCTTACAATGTTTACTTTACCTGCTAACTGTAAGATACAATCTGTAATGGGCTCCTTGGCAGATGCACAACACAAAGAGAGGGCCGGAAAGGTAAATACAGTGATCGGAAAGAATTCACAAATTTTAAATTCGACAGCTTCCCTGCCAGAACCTGTATGTGACATAATCGATCGGTTACGCAGTTACAAGTAAACAGATGTAAGTGGACCCAGATCTGTCTCAGACTTTGATCTCCGGGTTTATTAAAACCGGGTTTACTAAGACATAACATGACTCTGCGGCCAGGAGCCATAAAACAACCTTATCGTTTGTGTGTTTGCTTGGCTAAATCTTTCTGTCTCACTGGTCTGACAGCTCTGCTTTCTTCACTGACTCATTCATCTCGTATAAAACTGATGAATCCCATCCACCCCCCTTTCTTTATCCTTCATTCTTTCTTTTTTCCAAATCAGGCCTCTAGCTCTCTGCTGCCTCACCACATCCACGTCTCCTCATCTTCCAGGCTATATTTACTCTGTTATTCTGTCTCTTCTAATTAAACCAGCATTTACAGGTCATTTAGGAATATATCCTTATCGTGGCAAGAGGAGAAAGAAATTAGCAACACTTCTGCACGAGAAAAGGCGATGATACAGAAAACTCAAGCCGAGCCACATAGAGACACGACTCAAGGGCATTAAACATTTCAGTGACAAAAAAAAAAGCATTTCTATGATCTAAATCTTTCCAGATGCTTCCAACCTATGATGCCCAAAGGATTTGGGGGGTCTAGAAGAGGGCCAACAAGCTGTCATTTGGAAGGAATAAATATAATTATGACAGAATTATACTTTTTCTTTGTATGACTCTGACAATCAATCAGCGGCGGGTTTTGTAGAGAAAGAGAGGATGTTGGAAATGTTACGCTGAAAGCTATTTCATTTCTGAAATTCAAAACAGAATCAAACGACAGCGTCTTGGACTTTCACGATGTAGAAAATTCATAAAAAATGTAGGAAACCTATTCATCTGCGCTGTTCCCAAAGCCCACACACGCATACCATCCATGTCTGTCTATACCATTTGATTTACAGCGCACTGCTACCTGCAAAGCCCACTTAGAACGCCTCCGCTCCGCTCGACATTCGTCCGTACGCTTATTTATTGGATGGTTTCGCTGCTTTGATCGTTTTTTTAAGAGAAGTCTGATGTCTGCGAGTGGAAAATATCCCGATTCAGCAGCATCAACGGGGCGCTTAAAGCTTCAAATACATTTGGCAGAAACTATCCTTCCATCAGAAGTTTCCCCTTGGCAAGTCTGGTAACCAGTTTCCAAAGAAGTATGCCATTGAGCCTGTTGACTATCTTTCAAGGCCAGGCATTGCCACATGCAGACACGCAGACGTTATGAGAGAAGATCACTGTCGATATCACATAAATCCAGTAAAGTGTACAGAATTAAGCCTGCGTGGGGCCAGTGTGGCACCTAAACATGGTACCAGTACACCTGCAGCACTGTGTATGTAAGAGTAACACACGTGTGCCATTACACGCACAAATTCTTGAATTAACTTTCAAGATCCAGGCTGCCGCTGTGACCTTTGACCTGGAGGCTGCTTGGTAATTAACGGCCTTGGATGCGGCTGTGGGAAAGTGTTGTCGGTGATAAAAGCTGGGGAAAATAAGTGAGATGAGTCAGAGCGAGATGTCGGGGAGGCGGCATATCTGTTTGGACAGCGGTTTCCTCAGTTGTAGAGCAAGTGACGGGCAGGTTAACTGCTGCTGCCCTCAGCGATCAGCAGAGCGAGATGAGAGGATGTTAGACTCATTACGTGGTTCTCTTTAGGGCCTCTCTGTTGCACACTACAGCTCCGGCTTTCTGACTATCTGCCTTTATCTACAGGCTTTTTTTTGTAGTTTTTGGTCATTCCTAATAGCAACACGGTTTTTCACAGGGATCTGGGAGTACAGCGATATTGCGCTAAGAAATCAGACCCTAACCCTAAGTGGGTACGGGGGGATGGATTAGTTAGAGAAAAAGGACTGTATAGGCATCACCTCAGGCATTTTACTGCTGTTACACCAGAGATGTTTGCCGTCATGTCGGGACATTTTTAATTGCATATTATCATGATCTTCTCCTAACAACAACTAAAACCTAATCAGACTTTAACAGCACATTACACTCCGCGTTTTGCTCTCCACCGACGGCCTCTTCAGCTGCTAAATGCTCCACTGTGTTCACTATGTTTGTCCCTCTGTATCCACTGGGTTCATCAGAGTTTGCTCTAAAAGGCTGAGAGTGGAGTAAAACGGTAAAGCTGAGAGGACTACGAGCAACTCTTTTCTTTGTTTGTATATTGATTAGTGTTTCTCAAAGGAAGGGAATAAACACTGTATGTGATGTGAATCTATGATCCCTTCCCTTGCTCTGTCTGTGTTTTCTTCATCGTCACTACTGTCTCTCACTCTCTCCCACTCTCTCTCTCTCTCTCTCTCTCTCTCTCTCTCTCTCTCTCTCTCTCCCTCTCTCTCTCTCTCTCCCTCTCTCTCTCTCTCTCTCTCTACAGGCCTGCGTGACCACCTCACCTCCCCTGTGTCTGCATGTCACGGAAAGAAGACCCATCACAGCACTTCACCTGCTGTTCCCAGCATTCCCCGCTTAGCTTCTGTAATCCTGGGGGCCATGGACAATATAAACACACACAGTGGATTACACTCTGTGTGTGTGTGTGTGTGTGTGTGTGTGTGTGTGTGTGTGTGTGCGTGTGTGTGCGTGTGTGTGTGTGTGTGTGTGGGATAGAGGAGATGAAACAGAAGATGACTATTCTCGGTGCAGTGTAATCCATTAGCAAACAGGCTCACCATGCACACACACACACACAGGCACAGGTACACCTATTCATCACAGATGACAGCCTGTGTGCATGGGGCTTACTGTAGATCCCCAGCTCACACACACACGCACACACACACACTTATACACACACACACACTTGCACACATTACTGTATGGGATGGGGCCACCCAAACTTTCTGCGTGCTCCTTTTACTTCTAACTGGATTTTGTTCTTTTTTTCGGGTTTCACAGTCCGTCTCTATTCAACAGAGATCGAATAGTGTAAAACTGAAATGCTTCTCTACACACACACACACACACACACACATACACAGCCCACCCAAGGATAAATGTTAGCAGATTAATGAAACATGCAAATATCCAGCGGGTTCCCCCAGATCTGTCCCCCCTACTGTGGCTCTTTCACATGCATCAGGAACATTAATATAAATATCGAAGGACCAGCTCTGTATGCACCATTTGAATGTTAATCCACAAGTGAGTAGCTATTGTTTTGCTATTGCAATAGATGGAGTTTAGAGTGTGTGTGTGTGTGTGTGTGTGTGTGTGCGTGTGTGTGTGTGTGTGTGTGGTCCAGGTATTCTTCACGTTGGTGGGACATAAATCTTTTTACACAGTCATTGGATTCGTCCCCCTTATGGGGACAAAAAGCCACAAAAAAAGAAAGTCCCTTTAACATAAATCATTGATTATAGAGTGACGGCTTGGTTTATAGTCGAGGTAAGTTTAGGGTTATGTTAACGTTAGGGTTAGACATGTGGTGGTTATGGTTAATGTTAGGTCCAGGAAATGAGTGTAATGTCCCCTGAAGAGATGTAAAGCCATGTGTGTGTGTCAAGCAGTTTGAACATGTTAATGAACTTGAGGGGTTTAGAGCGGACTTGAACAATAAAGTCCCCCTGAGCATGAAATGGGAGGATGGGTTTCCTGATGGCCTTACACACACACACACACACACACACACACATACTCCGTCTTCCCCTCTGGACCTCCTTAAGATGTCCTGACCCAGAGAGGTGGGTGTGGGGGAGGTAAGTAGGGGCTGAATGTAATGTCCAGTCCTTCTCTTCGACCCAGCCCGACTCAACAACAACAGTTGAAATGGTTTGCAGATGTGGCTGCACTAATAAATTCTTTGTGAACTCAGCAGACGTTATTGGGGGGGAGTTGTAGAAGGGAGTTGTAGAGCAGGCTGGACCTTAGGGGGCTGTTTGGACATGTGTGTGTGTGTGTGTGTGTGTGTGTTTTAAAAGTGTGCACATGTGTCCGTGTCGTACGCTTGCATCCATGATCTTGTACCAGTTGGGGTTTTATGTGTCCATATGAATATGTGGTGTGTGTGTGTGTGTGTGTGTGTGTGTTTGTGTGTGTATATACATTTGTCCACTCCGGATCACAGTAAAACATCAGGCTCAGCACATAAATGTCTTTAGCTGTTGCTTCCATTGATTCATACAAATCTATCAAATAGACCTGTAGAGGCAAAGTGGAGAAAACAGTAAACTGTCTGGCCACTGATACAACCCCAGGATATATTAGGTGCAGTAAGCGTGGAGGTGGGCCAGTGGGCCCGGAGGTGGTTTCAAATCCTAAAATCCTGAAATCAGGTTGCATCACTCACAGAAGCAGAAACTTAACAGATGAAAAGTTTAATGTCGTAAGAAATAAAATTTGCTCAATTTAATACACTCTCTTTTGCATATGGTGGTTACTGTGTAGCTGATTCTAATCTATACGTGCTAACTACATTTAGCATATCAGCATTCAGTGGTTGGTGGAGAGTCCGTCTCATTCCTGAGGAGCATTTATTCCCACTGGTCTGCATCACATCCTTGCTTCACAGATATGTCCTGGGATTCAGGGATATGGCTGAAGATTTGATGGAAAAATTTTCCAGTGTTACAATTAACACCTTAAATGTGTCCTCTGGTAGAGCTTTTACATCAATGTGACAAGTGAACAAAACTTGAAGAATGATAGAAAACCCCATGCATACACGCCAAGCCTATTTGTTACTATGAGCGATTGGATTCTACGGGAACAGTTTATTTTCTGCCAGGACTTGCAGAGTTTTGATCATGAGTCATATCTGTATTTATTATGTTTTTTTTGTCACTGGTTTCAGATGGAAACGGGTGATGTCACGTACGTACGTATGTGCGCCAATCAAATGTAAGCAATATTTGAATGAAAAGGTCATGACAGCAGTGGGGTATTTGCTTACGTTGCCTGGAAACTATCAATCAAATCGGATCAAACTACACCCACACAGTCCTGATGAAACAGATTAGCTGAGTTTTAGTTTTTCTTCTTACTTGGTCATTTAAGTTACTTTAACTACGGCTGCACATCTGGAATGTAGGAAAGTGGTTTGTAGTAAGCAAACCCTGAACTAAGTGTTGCTGTTTGTTTTTCCAAGGACATCTCTTAATCTTACATGATTTACATACATTTTTATTTTTTTTCCAAATCACGAGTTTCCCCACTTTAATGAATGATATTTGATTATACGTTGTATAATTTAATGATATGTACACTGCTGTAAACTATCTGGGTCACATGTTTGTTTTTTTTTTACTATACAAAAGCCACTTTCCCACTGAGGATTTAGACTGTCAGCACTCAGATTACAGCGCTGGCTGACTTCTAACATTAACTGCATGCGCACACACGCACCATACAAATCATACACCTCCACCTGAGTGTTACACTGACAGCACACACACCCAGCCACTGCTCAAACAAGCTTAATGCACACACACACACACACACATAATAGACCTCTTTGGAGTTTTTTTGGATCGAGTGAATGCTGTTTTTCTCAGAACAAAACCAAAATGCCAAAACTATGTGAATGTGCCAAAGCACTGGTATGCCTGGTTTTACTCAACTAACTCCCCCCATACTTATACACACATGCACTCACACACACACACACACACACACACTTCTCAACGTAAATGTAATCAGCAGCTCTGGTGTTCATGGATTGCCTTCCCCCACTTCCAGTAACACACGCGCACACACACACACACACGCACATTGAGCTGCTATCTGTTTCTTTCCTTCTTCCACTCTCTCTAGCTCCCTTTGTGACAACTTATGTAAAGACTGTGTGTACGTGTGTGTGTGTGTGTGTGTGTGTGTAGGGGAGAGAAAAGCCTTGGTGACATTAAACACGGTTGACGGGGAGTGGGCAGAATAAACAAGGTCCTGAGTAGAAAGGCTGCCCTTCAAACACTCCATACTGAGTGCATAGGCCCAGGATCAACTGTGTTTATCAAAGTCCCGGGGCTACAGAGGGAGAGAAACAAAGAGAAAGGGAGAGAAAGAGGGAAAGGGAGAAAAGCGGGGAAGGGGGCCTAAGAGTATTGAGGAATGAGACAAAATTGGTAGATGAAGTGAGATGCTGCGGGTCAGGAGGGCCCTGACACGCCGAGCCGACAGCTGTCTTCTGGCTGACCTTCGCTTCTAGTTTCATTTTGAATAACAAAGTTAAACATGAACTTTGTGTCCATCATTGTCGGCTGACTCAGAACTGGAGTCAGAGGCGTTAGACGCAGCTGTCTAACACGCCGTTCACTAGTGAATCAGTGTTTTAGTGTGAATTTGTCCTTGTTCATTTCCGCCTACTTTTATAGTCGAGGTTATTTTTTTGTGAGGAACTACTGACTAGTTATTTCCTCTCGTGCTGATGTGAGAATGAGAGAAGCGGGCTCATCTGATAGTGGCGCGCTCTGATTTAAATCTAAAGACAAAGAAAGGCAGGTTAATGCTGCAAAAGGAATGTTCTGGGATTTCTGGACGATCTTTGGCCTGCAGGGTTTTCATTGGAGGCCTTCTGATATAACTAAGATACCAATGTCTTGCCACTCTCAGGTACAATGACTAAATGTTACTCAATAAAAAGTCATCTTTCAAACATGGGAGTAGCAATGTTTAATTGCAATATATCATATTTCATAAAGTCGTCATACATTTTGGATGTAAAAATCATAACCTGTAAAGTACACTACATGAACTACATGAACTTTTAATATGTGATAAAAGTTCTCCCGGTACTGTTTGAACTGTCTTTATGCTGATATTAGTACATTTCCTGCCAGAGAGCCAAGAGCCAAGCAATGCTTTTCTGATTTTATGCTCTAATTCCTACTGGATGCAAAATGTAGAATGCTGCACATCAGAACATCACGTCGCACTGCGCACCAGCAGTGTTAGGTCAGAATGCAACAAAGGTGTATTGATCAGTATTTTGGGTTTTTTTTATACTTCTGGAACTGGTGTGTTCACATCTGTCAGTTAACAAAGAAAGTTAGTTGGAACTGTCCTTTAAGATTTAAAAGCAGGGAGGGATAAAAAAAAGAAAAAAAAAAAAAAAACAAGTTTCTGACATGGGTACAGTTATGAAACAGGTTGAGGATGATCATTATGAGAAGTCTTTACTGTCTGCATTTTACACCCTGCCTTTAAGCAGCCTTTTGTCTCATAAGCCTGCGAGTCAGGTTAGATCTGAGTTTTATTCATACTTTCCACCACACTCAAACTTTATCGGGATTCCCTCGGGCCCTGCAGCGTGTGCAGTCAGTCTGTATAACAAGTGGGTGTGCATCCATACGCATATGTATGAGATAAACTGTGTGTGTGTGTATTTTCGTTCAAACTCTGATCTCATCTCCCAATCACAAAGCGTCTTCCAGCGGGACAGGAAATTGTGCTGGAATTTCAGAGTTTATTACAAAAGCCGCAGTTCAAAGGCAGAGCCAAGAAGAGAATCAGACAAATCTTTACATTTATGAGAGCAGAATCCATCTCACAGCATACATCACTCCCGCTCTGAGTACGCAGCACCACCACCGATATGAGCTCATAAATCAGAAGCCCGCCTCAGGATCGGGGACAGCTCGGCTCCCTTTGCAGTGAAAACCTGACAGGTTGAATGGACCGGTTTGAAGCAATAACAGTTAAAGGGTCAGTTCACCCAAATTACAAAAGCCATATATTTTTCCCCCCCACATTTTTCAAGTACCTACATAAGCAGATAGTGTTTGGTTTAATTTAAAAGTTTCTATATATCACTCTCTGCCCCCAAACCCAATAAATTTTGCAGTGAATGAAATGACCTGGGAAAAAAATATGTATTTTAAGAGTTCAGCAGAAGTGTTGTCTTTGTTACAATCAAGTTCTCATTCAAACTACATTCTACCAAAGAAATAGTCCCATGTGAAACGGGACTCGTTATATTTGGAATGAGGCACAGATCTCAGAGACTGATTATAACCAAACTGGACTGTATGCCTGGCAAAGAGAGAAAATGTTCTTTTTTTAAAGCTACACTAGTGGTGTGGTTCTGGGAATGGCAATGTCCGTCTGTTAGTTCACCTTTTTATAGACTGAAATATCTAAACAACGTCTTCACCAACACCAGGTAAAAAAATAATTCTTGTTCATGACCAATCAAGTGGAAAACCGATGATGCTTTTGCAACCATATAACACACACCAGTTCATGAAAAGGTTTTTTTTTTAATTTGTTTTCGAAGCCTCGGTGTCTGGTAGTTATTTGCTAGAACAAAGGGAAGTGAAACTGAGTGACAAATGGTCTCTCGGAAGTGAAATGTAAAGAATCGCAAACCACAATCAGCACGAGACAAAAGAAAACGAGGCGAACACGGACCCTGAACAGGACACGCGGGTATAAAACATAGATTGGAAAAATCAAAATAAATATCAGTGAACTAAAAAAAAAACAACCAAGAAAAAGCTGCGACCAATTATTTGGTGTTAAACTGATTGGCTAAACCTGCTGGCAGAGGTGGACTGAGATAAAAACCGCCCTGAAAATGCTTTTTTGTTTTGTTTTTTAACATCAGTTTTTCCCCTTCTGGAAACATTTCTTTCACACTGATATTATCACACAGATATTATTTGTATGTTGTTCAGCACGCAAATTTTAGGGAAAGGAAGATGTATTTACGAGATGCCGTTTAGTGCTGATAATATCTGAGCTGTTGGACTCGTGACTGACTCATCTGTAAAAATTCCTGTCATTGCTGATGGAAAACCTGTTCTTCGGCTGCCAAGTTAAACTCAAAGCGACGGAGCAGACAGCGCAGTAATTCATAATGCAAAGTGGGTTGTTGGTTTTTTTTTTGTTTATTACATCAGCAGGGCAAATACTACAAGGTGCTACTCACAAAGAGGAAAGATGACGGTTATTTCCGTGTAATTTCAGTACACGTTGTACACTCAGTGCTGTCTTTCTGACTTTTGACGTCTGAGTTGTTGAGCAACTCCAACTAAATAGTGATTTTTTTTCCCCTCTAAACTTCTCACGTGGTTTCATTTCAATAAATGTTCAAATGATCCAATATTTCTAATATTAAGAGGGAAAAACTGAAAAGAGTTTTGTGTTTTCTTCGTTCCTCTCACATGAATCATCTCACGGGCCCCTCAGATTTATCTGGTGACCCTTTGGTAAAGGACACTTCTTACATCACTGTTGCAGTAGCGTGTGTAACGTGTGCACAAGATCTGTATGAATCACGTTTCAAAGTTACAGTAGGGTTAATCTTTCACCAGCGCACATGCACACAAACACAAACACACACACACACGCAGTCTTCTAGAAAACAAAGATAACAATAGGCGGGTGTCAGGTTTCTCAGAAGGTGTGAGACTCTGGCATGATGCCACAAACACACACACACACACACACACACACACACTGTTGAGTTGTTTTTCACCCAACGAGGATGCTGTCACCAAACAAAACTTTGAAAACGCGGCTTAACTTTTCATGTCATCATCATCATACGCGACCTCTCACGCACTCTCACCTCCTCACCCCTTGTGTTTCTCATTGTTTCTCCTCTTCCCTCCCTCTTTCTCACCCTTCCATCCCGTCCTAATGCGGCCTCAATAATCAAAGAGTTAATCATAATCCCCAGACTTTGCAGACACACAAGCCTTCTTTGTTTGAGCACGGGAAAAAACACAGTTCAGCGGAGATAGAGAGAAAAAAATCTAAAGTCACGTTCGTGGTCAATTAAGCTTTAAAAATATTTTAAAATGTGCTGCACCGAAACAAGCTCTCTGCACTTCAAATGAAAGTCATCAGAGGGCTTACCTCCAGAGTAATCTGTAAGGGTTTAAGTGTTTTAGTTGGGGTCGCACATTAATGATTTGTGCATGTGTGCGTGTGTGTACGTGTGTGTGTGCGTGTGAATACGAGTAACTGATCCACAGCCCCGAATTTTAACCAGCGACACGTTATATAGAAAGCCAGTCACACATATAGGCTGTGAGAACATTTTGGCCGAGCTCCAGAATAAATATAGGAAACGCACCATTAATTTATGGCAGGTTAAGTACAGCCAAAGCAATGTATAAAATGTGCTGCTTTCATCCTTCGATTTTGTAAATATGTGCGTGTGCGCGTGTGTGTGTGTGAGAGACTCCTTTCAGATTGCTCGTATCCTTCCAGTTACATCTGCACGGGCTGCATGTGCAGGCAGGCTCGACCTTTAACTGTGTCACATGTCATTCTGAGAAAACAAACATCAAACTGCCAGCTTGCACTTTACCTACTGTGGAATTACCCCGTTCATTTAGATCCATCCACCTATCCATCCTCTTTTTTTTTAGTCTTTCACACTAAGTGAGCACAGTAAGTACCTTAAGCTTATGAATAAACATTTGGGAAATCTGTGAGTTGGAAGTCCTCAAATTTACTAAACACACAAATTTAGAGTCATAAAATATAGGTACTACATATCATCTTGTGACAGCCTGAATCCCAAAGTGTTGGTATGGGTATATATATATATATATTCAGAATCAACATTGGGACGTGTGTGTGTGTGTGTGTGTTTACATGTGCAGTCAGCGCACAGTCGTAAATTTTAGGCTGCATGCAGATGTCCATGCAGGCCCCCGGCATGTCAGGGCCTGCCATGAAAATGTACATCACACAGACCCTTGTGGCTATGCAGATATCACGCCCCGTGTCACTCCAACCTACATCAGGTTAGAAGCAGGAATTTGCATGTTATTATATGTCACGAAGTACTAGAAATAGATATATTTAAATGAATATTTGTCAGACAGTTTTTTAGAAACCATTAACCGCTGCTGGCTGCATAGTGTTTAGGTAGAGATAGCGCTTAATGCTAATAAGATGCTAACGAGGATGCAACAGAATTCTAACCTGGTATCTTCTTCTATCCTCTCCAGAAAATGAACCACTACATTATTCGCTTCGTTAAAACTGTTGCTGCCATACAGTAACTTCCTCCTGCCGTCAGCACGAGCAACTGATTGGATATGGGTGTTGGAGTCGGAGTTTTGGTGAAGATTAATGTTTTTGGGGACAGAGTTCAATTCAGTTGAAGTTTGCTCTTAAAACTTGACAGGAACGCAGTAAAGTGGTTGCTCACTCTGGTCACACAGGTGCACCAGAGAGCACAGGCAATCTTTCAAGTCACTCAATCAAACTTATATAAAACTGTCAGAATTATTTATTGTTTTATGCCATTATTTTCTATAGGGATTAGAAAAGGCACGGGTGACGACTTTTAATAACGTTCTAGGACAATGCAGGAAGTGATCCAGTTCGTTTACTGTAAAAACAGTGAGGAGATGAAGGAGAAAAGCACCGTCCACTCCTCTCTCTTTCTCTCTCTGTCTGTCTTAACTTGTCCAGGGTTTTATCCTGCTGTGTACCAGGAAATTGCCCCATTCTCCTGAACAGACCACAAGTTTGTTTGTATCCCTGCCTGCCTTACCGACACACACACACCCACACACACAGTAAAACACACAAACATACAAGACTGGCACACAAACATGCATGCAGAGACATGCACAGATACCCACATGCACTCTCACACACACATGGCAGGTATGTGTAGATGTGCTGACAATTGTGTGTGCGTGTGTGTGCGTGTGTGTGTGTATTTTTAGGGTCTTGCTTGTATTGTTCTCCTGTGTACCAAAGCTTTGGGAGGTCTGATGACATGTTTCCTGTTTACACGGCTTTACACAATAACTACCCAGCTGATACATTGTGTGTGCTTACAGTATACGTATGTGTGTGTGTGTGTGTGTGTACAGTACTGTGAGTTTTGCGTCCGCCTGTTTTTTTGCGTGTCTGCATGTCTGCCTGCCGATGATTTGTTGCCTTGTTATGTTAAAGTTCTGAGCCTTGGTCCATATTCCATAATGCTAATATAGAGAGAAAATATTATTTCTCAGATAACTGGACAATGGTGCGCAGTATGGCAGCGACGTTGTTTTTACTGGAACTAAACTGCCTCGCATGTGGAATGATAACAGATAATAAAGGCTGGTGAAAATGCATTTTATTATTTCATGGATCAGCAGAAAAAATAAACTATTCCGGTATTACAGTCAGACTGTTATAGTTAGCCTTAATAAGGGCTAGTGCGGAGCTAGCCTGCCACAAGAATTCCTTCAATAAAGAAACAAGAAAATGTACCGAAATACTGTTAAAAGGTTGGCTGAGGTCGTTTAAAAAGCCTGTTCTGTTTCTTAACAAGATTAAAAGTCTACAGCCACGCTAGCAACTCTGTGAGATAGATGCTAATGTTAGCATGCTAACATGCTCATGCCGAGAATGCTAACATGCAGATATTTAGCAGGTGTGATGATTACAAAGTGTTAGCTTAGTTTAGTGTGTTAGCATGTTAACGTCTGCTAATTAGCTCTGAACATTTAGTTGTATCTCTGATCTCGGAAGCTAAGCAGGGGCGGGCCTGGTTAGTACTTGGATGGGAGACCGCATGGGAATACCAGGTGCTGTACCCCCTTCCCATGGGCCCACCACCCATGGGCGGCAGTCGGAGACGGGGACCCTGGCGGTCCGACCCCCGGTTGCAGAAGCTGGCTCTGGCAGAAGTGGCTGGGGAGAGGGAAGTCTGGGCTTCCCTGCTGAAGCTGCTGCCCCCGCGACCCGACCACGGATAAGCGGAAGAAAACGAAACGAAATTTAGTTGTATCATTTAGTTGTGCAGGTCAAAAGTACAGTGACCTGATGATGGCGCTAGAGGAAAAGTCAAGGAGTCATTGAAGTTATGACTATTAGTCCTGAGGTGGACTTGAATATCTGCACCAAATGTCATGGCTGTCCAGCCAAGAGATTTTGTGCCATTTCACTCAAAACCCCAAACGTGAACCTTATGGTGGTGATAGAGGAGAAGTCAAGGGATCACCAATGTCATTAGGCTACATCCTCTGAGAACCATGAATGTCTGTACACAACGTGGCGTCAATCCATCAAGTAAATGTTAAAAAAAAAAAGAAATCCACAGGATTAGTTCAAAGTTTGACCTGCTGGTAGCACCAAAGCAAACTTCAGGAATCCCCATTAGGATCAAGGCATAAGGACTGATCCTCTAGGCGCCGTGCATGCAGGTACAAAAATTCATACCAGTCCGTACAATCGTTATTGAGATATTTCACTAAAAGACAAAAAAAGGTTAACATGCTAGTGGTGCTGGGGGAAAAGTTAGGTCATCAAAGTCAGCAGGATTTATCCTCTAGGGAACATTAAAGTTGGTAAAACATTTAATTTACTGGTTATTGGCGTGCACAGAATCTCAAAGGGACAGGGGGGCAAAAATAAATATGTCACATAGTAATGGGACTTGTACTAATGAGACAGGCATTAAAGCCAGCTATAGAGACATATGGGCCAGACGGGCAGTTGGACCATTTTGGTGTACCTAAAGACTCATTAGAAATAAAAAAGTGTTCCACTGGCTAGAGATGAAAGATAAAAAAGAACAGGAGTTTATCACCGACCTATATATCAATATTAATTTAGCTTTCAGTGTCTCAAGGCTAAAGGTAGCATACTGCCGGTTTGAGCTTCACTTTCTCTGTCCGTCTCAGGTCTCTGGAGATGATCCCTAACCAGCATAATTGAAGGTATGTGTATCACCATATTCTGTGTTGATAAATGGCGCAATGGGAACATGTGTGTAAGTGTTGTATCATCTTGCATGTGTGGGGGCGTGCATGTCTTGGCAGGAATCTCCCAAGAGACTTTGTATCTGCCAGAACTCAAAGATATAAACATATTTGTGTGTGTGTGTGTGTGTGTGTGCGTGTGCGCTAGTCATCTCCTCAGTATTTCCAGGTCCCAAGACCCTGCCTGGAGTGTTTAACTTAGAGCTGAGTCATGGGGTCAGCAGATGCTCACATCGGCAGAAGAAGACTTTTGTGCACTTTGACCTGTTTTCAAAAATAATGTCTTCATATACATCACACTTGTTCCATGTGTATTTCTGTGTGTGTGTGTGTGTTTGTTTGTTGAAGGAGAGCTAGATTATTTTGTTAATCCCAAAATGAGGGAAACTTTGGTTTTTAACTTATTCTGTGAATCTTAACCTGTTTCCGTCTGTTCTTTCTTACAGAGACAAGCTTTTATTACCTCATTCATTCAGTCTGTATCAAAGCACATTCATTAGCAGTGGCTTAATGTATATATTTAATACATCTATATTTAAATCTTTAACTTTATTGTTCATTATCAGTTGCTGCCTCCCGTGTTTTGTCCCTGTCAGATTAAATCTGAACAAACATGTAAAATGTAATGTACAGTCAGATGCTATTAAGGATATGATAAATCATGAAATAATGGACAATGCAGAATAAAACTTAATTGTGTTTTTACTTATTGACACAGACTTTTCTTTTCTTTTAGCTTTAAGCTTTACTCAGACTGAATATATTCAGGGTTAATTGAACTAACTCGTGGAGAAAATTGGAGTTTTTTTATCTCAGGATTAATCAACTCAGAGTTCAGGGTTATTCTGAGTTTGTTAAGCCTGCTTTCTGAAACCTGACCCCAGGATGACTAATCAATAAATGATTCTCTCAGTGGAAAAAGGGAGGTAATGGAAGGTAGACAATAGAAAATAAGGACAAGCTGAGGTCCTGAAAAGTGGGACACCTGAAACTGATAAAAAGAAACGCCAGCTTTTCTTTCCTTCACTAATGTCACTCTCAGCTCTAATTAGACCTGACTCCGCAAAACAAGGACTTCTTTTAAGGCGACCCATCCATCTTGAAGAACTTGAAACGTTGTTCCAACAGTCTGCCAAAATGTCTTCACAATGTCAAAGCAACGATAAACAAACACAAAATGAAAAACGAGGGGATCCAAGTAACCTGTATGAGATGTGAAAGTATGTTGCAATCGGTCAATCAGAGAGCTTTCGGAATGTGGTTTGTGTGTTTGTCGAAGCTGTGAAAGTGTGTTGATATGTATTGATCCACTGCAAAAACCAATGAATAGAGTTCATATCTGTTAAAGGACAAGGTTATGTTATTTAGAAGAATTGAATAACTTTAAATGGTGGAATAAAGCAAGAAAAAAAACTCAAAAAAGTTGGAACCGGCCTTCAAATGTCTTGAAAAAAAAAGACTAATATATGAGTCAAAGATGAAACGTAGAGACTTGAGGAATGTTGAAATCAAGATGTTTGAGCCTGACATGACAGTCAGGTTGACTTGAATAATCTCTCTCTCTCTCTCTCTCTTCCTCTGTTTATTGTTTTATCTGAGCCGGGGCGATTAATCACCGAAATGCACACACGAACATATTTCGTATCCCTGTCTCTCAAAAATCACAGTCTGCTCTCAACTCGTCGGAAAAAACCCGAAGATTGAGTTTCACCTTTTCAGGCGTCTGACTCTATTACTCATTTTCACAGTTTTTTGCAGGGTTTTGCATGAGAAATACATATTAATCTGACTGACGTTTTCTCTCTAAGAGATGCACCGGCAAAATGTGTGAGGACTCTGTCAGAGGTACAAGTGTTTAACCCGGTTCAAGTGTATACTTATAAGGCACATTTGGTCCAAGCCAAACAGTCGGGCAGGTTTTGATTTCAGACCTGCTTCGGCCTTTAATGGCTAAGTCAACATGAAGTCAACAGCAGAGTATTACAGCTGCTGAGCGCTCGGGCAGCTTTCAAAGAAAGGTGGACCTTTTATACACTGAACCTCTTGTGTGTGTGTGTGTGTGTTGAAGGATGTGGTGATGGGATTTAAAACATAATGATTGTTTGGCTTGGATTTCAGATTTTTTTTTTTGCTATGTTAAAATCAAAGGTTACTAAGAAACCAGGACTGATCATAATCTTTCAGGTTCATTTTAAGGTTTTTTTTTCACCTGGTAGATAACAGGTTTTATATTCATCAGCTTCATGCGGATGGAAAAAAAAAGAAAAATCCGTTGGAGTTGCACACAGCCCTAAACTCAGGTGCTCAACGTTACAAGACACGACTTGAAGTTCCAATATGCAACTTTTCGCCCCCGGGGGCCAAGAACGTGTATTGTTAGTTGTGCTCTCCTCCCCCTCAGCTGGTCAAGTTCCCATCCTGAGCAGTTGTCACTCATTTTGATGAGTTGTGAAAAAGGCAGCCTAGCCTAAGGCTGATCCAGCCAGGCTTGAAGAAAGCAGAGTCAACTGGAAGCAAAACTGTTGTTGTCTGATGTGTATTTTGTGATTTTACTGTCACCGATTGTGGTTGGTGAAATATATTTGACATGTTGCAATTTGTAAAATATACAGGTCACCAACAGGTTTTAAGTTGTTAGACTCCTGCTGTGGATGAACATGGGGCATTACACTCATATATATAGCGTAGCTTTGCTGGACGCTCTCACCTGCAGTCAGAGGTTCATCTGAATGGTCTGGCCTCAGACGTGGACACTTAGACTGTATAACAACCGTATACTTTGTCTTCCTTTTTCCACAGCAAACAAATTAACTCCACTCGTCTCTCTCTCTCTCTCTCTCATTTGCTGGCGGTGGTGAAACGCACGCTAAATACTCTTCAATTCACATTGAACTCGTACCCTGTTTATAGCTCTGTGCTGTACAGCACATATCCCTCTGTCATCATAGCTTTTCCATACACCCTCGCTAATAACTTATAGAAGCTGTTACTGATGTACGCCAGCCAAGGCAGCGGCTAAAAATACATTTTTACTGTCAGATCTGTGCTGGATAATGCCAATTCGTGCCGTTTAATAAGTGGTGTTTATGGCACAGCGAGGCCCATTGCGAGGTCTACTGCTTCTAATATATTTTTCGAACAAAGAGTCTTTTCTTGATTGTTGGATGAAGCAGACATTTGTGCACCATGTACTTGCATAAATACAAACACTAAGGACATGGCTGTATATAATTCTTTTTTTTTAACAAAGAGGAGCAGAAGAAGAGGGAAAAGAAAGTAAAATAAAAAAATATAAAGACCGCATAATGAAACATGTAAATGAGCATAATCTCCATTCTGAGGGATTCACACACACACACACACATATACACACACACACACACATACTCTATTTGTTTTGAGTGTGTGCACGTGTTTGCATACCTTCAGTATATACCTATGTTTGCCATTAAGTGTGTTTTTCTTACATCCGTGTGTGCATACTGTATATACTTGTGCTCATAAGTGTGTGTGTGTTTTACCGTGTGTGTGTGTGTGGAAAGCAGAGCTGTATGATGGGGGCTCCTAGCCACCCAGAGCACAGCTGGTTGTGTTTAGACTGTTTGTCATGTGCTGTGCTGTGGTCTATGGAGTCAGAACGACAGACAAAGAGACGCACAGACAGACAGACAGACAGACAGACAGGTAAATATAATTTAAACATATCCATTAACATGTCAAACTATTTCGTTATGTTTAAAGCTGCCTGTGACACTGCCAGTGCCCACTAATGGCAGTAAGCAGTAGCTGTGCAACACCCAATGATTCCGAAGGTTCAATTACGCAGAAATCATATCAACTCAGTTTGTGGAGTATGTCTATCGGGTCTCAATAGGGCGCATTGTTAACTTACACAGAGAGCTGATATACGATGTGACGCTACTTCTTTCCATATTTTACTCGCCAGTTTGGCACGTGCTTTTCTACCCACAATGTTAGCCTCATCACTGCTAACTCCACTGTTTGTTTTTTTCAGGGGAGAAATATATCTATCTATATATCTCCCTGCTTCTCGAACCAATGCATAGAAATCATTCGTACAAGGCCAGGTTCCCTCACTGGCTTCCCACCAACCAGTCGTGGTCAGTTGTGGTCAACACGTTGTCAATTATTTCTTAAGAATTCCAGTAAAACTTTGGGAAGAAGTGATTATTTATTTTTTTTATTTTATTTTTTTTTACTTGATTTAAATCAAAGTGCGTGCTGGATGGTCAAACAGGATCTTATATGGTTGGATGATACACTGAACAACGAGTTTGTTTCATACCCCAGATTTAAATGATTCATATCATGGTGGGAGTCGGACCTGATTTTGTGCCGTAGTTGTCTCCGAGCTGCGTCAGCAACCTCGGCTGTGTTCTAGCACTGGATGACCACATGTAAGGGTCGGGTTGTGCTCGAAAAGGAGTAGCTGGTACAACGTGTTGTCTGCACTTGATGGAGTCAAAAGTGTTTATAGTTGTTGTAAAAGGCTACACCCTAGAAAGGCGGAAGACACAATATGACAGTCACTCAAGGAAGGTATTTATATCGTTGCTGAGAAGTCTAACATCCTGACTCCTACCGCAGCTCCGTGCACCTGGCCAATCATGAAGTGGGAACGTTGATTTCGGAAAGCCACAAGAATGATCGGACACGGTCCACCTTATCCGACGTTGGATAAGGTATATAAGGAAGAGGGGGTTTCTGAAGCTACTCAGCTATCCGACAAGCAGTTATGACGAAGCATACTGGCGCCTTAAACCAGCTGTGGCCCATATATGGTTTCCAGATTATACATATACAGCTACACAGACAGACAGATTTACTGTTTTAGGTCATTGCTTCAAGTGGTTCTTCCACAGTTTGAGCTTTGAAGACTTTTAGCTGAGATTGAAGGCAGACAGACAGGCAGATGGACAGCAGACAGACAGTAAATGGACAGAGAGGTCAGGTTCATAGAGGAGGAATAGAAACGTATTCTCCATTTCCCCCCATAAACAAACCAGTACAGAATGTTCTTGGCCAATCGCCAGCGAGTGAAATGAAGAGACGGTCTCTCTCTCTCTTTCTCTCTCCCTAACGCTCTGTGTACCTCTCTCGCCCCTCGCTTCCCTCCTCCCTCAGACTGAGAGAATGAATGGTTGACAGTTGAATATCCAGCAGTCGGATTCCTCCATTCACACTGGTGTGAGCGTGTCACTGTGTCACAGTACGTCGAAGGATAAACGTGTGTGCATGTGTAAGACTCGTTCTGCGTGTTCATTTCAGATAGCCTTTGTTATACTGCGGTTTGTTTTTTCTCTGCAGGGCATTTTGCCAGGCTGGAGGTATACACACACACACACACACACACACACACACACACATACCGACAGCTACAGACACATTAATGTACATAGTAATTTACTCACACAAACTACAATTGAGTCTGCCAGCTCTTATATAACTGACTCAGGTTGTATCAGAGGGGACTGGGCCATGATGTAGAGCACAGCTGGAAGGAAATACTCACACACACACACACACACACACACTCTGTGGGCCCAGACAAGATTTGTAGCTGTGATTTTCCTCATTCATCACAACCAGTGAGCTGTAGCGCTGCTCAAGTGTGGACGGATCTTCTTGTGTGTGTGTGTGTGTGTGCGTGGGAGAGAAGCGAGAAATAAGTGTAAGGAAAGAAAAACAAGTGTGTGAACCATTGGGTGTGTTTGTATGTGTGTGTGTGTGTGTGTGTCTTCTCCACTTTTGCACATGTATCCAACGTATCCACAGGGCATATGACATGAACTCAGAAGGGGCAGCGCGAGGTTAAGTTGTTTAAGAGAGAAGCCTCTCTCACCTCCAGCTACACTCTCTCTGTCTTTCTCTCTCCTCACCTCCTTCCCTCAATCTTTTATTGTTTATTTGTGCAGGTCTTTCACTAATCAGCCTCATGTTTTGTCTCTTGATTGGCTGCAGTAATGAGGTCTTGGAGGTCAACAGTACAGATCCTTATCCTTATTTTGTGTGTGTGTGTGTGTGTGTGTATCCTGCTGTTAATGAGTGTATCGCCAGTACATATGGATCCCTGCTCGCAATTTACATGCTGGATTGCTGGTGTAGCCCCATGCAGGAATGAAACATGTGGCACTTGTGTGTGTTCAGAAAGCAGACACACACACACACACACACACACACACTGATTGATGACCCAGTTAATGTGGTTGTGTGAAATAGAGGAGACCCAGGCAGGTCATTGCCTTCTGACATCCATCCATCAACACCTCTCACTGGGGGACTATTCTAGCTGCTAGGTTAAACATACACTGTACTGTTAATGCATGCGTGTGTGTGTGTGTGTGTGTGTGTGTGTGTGTGTGGCTGAGGTATGCACTAAAACCTGCCTTACTCTGGGAGATGAATTAGTTTTGGAAAGTGCCACATAGCCATGTCAGACTCTTTAATCCAGGTCAGGAGATATGAACCAAAAACCTGGTTTCCTCTCTCTCTCTCTCTCTCTCTCTCTCTCACACACACACACACACACAAACAAGGCCGATGACATTCACATTCAGCACGTCTCTAATATCGCAACAGGTTTATAGTCATTATCTTTACTAATCCATGGATGTCAGTGAAAAATCCCGACCAAAGATCTTTCCAGCGTGTCTACTTAGATGTTGACAAGATATCACCACACGAGTAATATTAAAACTCACACGAATAACTGTTCAAAGTGTGTATTCTGAGGAATCACCCTTTTAAGCACAGTGAAAATATCTTAATGTTGCGCAGGTAATTCCACTGCTCTGCGTAATGTTTGAGACTTATGATACTGTATGACTTTATCATATGTTGTGCATGTGAAAGTTTATTCTGAGTCTAAAAGTACAGCTGCCGGATAAATCAAATGGAGGCAAAGATCTTGTGAAATCTGGTGGGGGAAAAAAAAAAAAAAAAAGTATCAAGTCTCACTAAGTGAAATTACGCAAGGCAATGTGGTAAGATAACTCCACCTGTTTCCAATGCTCCATAGCTTCAGCTATGAGAATAAAATACAATCAGACCTTCGATTGTTGTTAAGAAACACACTGCTGAGGGAGCTGTAAAGATTCCACAGTGTCTCTTTTTGCCTGTAAGGTTATTACAGTGATACAAGCTGACAACAGGAATTAAAAAAAAAAAGACCTGGGGCTGAAATGTTTGTTCAAGAAGTAATAAAAAATAAAAAAAAAAGTCTGTGATTTGTTGTGAATGTGTGTACTGGGTTGTGTGCTTTAAAAGCTGAACACAAGGGAGATTAATCAAATGTGGCCAGCATGATCTTTCCATCTTTCATCGTCCACACACACACACACACACACACACACACACATACGGTATACTCTAGCTCCCCGAAGCACTTGTTGTTCTACTAATTTAGCTGACTGAGCACATAAAGTCTGGGAAAACTCCCCGAGCCAAGGACCAGAAGACTCAGAGAGTCATTATCACCTCCGCATCTGCTGGTTTCGCTCAAGTCAAGTTTCCCTCTGCGCTAATACCTGTTAGATAACTTCACGCACAAAAAAAGTCAGAGAGGGGAAAGAGAGAAACAGTAGAAAGGAGGCAGGAGGCAGGAGGACAGGGAGCGGGGAGATGTGCACGCACTAGGGGGCAGTCTAATACAATGCATGAGCGTGGAGTCCTGAATCCACACACTTGGAAGAGATGGAGACTTGTTGAAGCTCATAACTCTTTCAGCCCTCCTAGAAAACAACAGCACAGCCCGAATCTGGCACAAACAGCCCTTCTTCTTGTTTATACAGATGATCGTCACTTTGTAATCGCTCGATTTTTCAACCAGTTTTTAAACATGCAGTCATTTAGTCTATAATGGCTCTGTTTAGCGCTCATTAAGCCATTAGAAAGCGCAGGGAGTACCGTTCAGGCCCCCCTCCGTTAGACAAAAGGCAAGAGAATGGATGGCTTTATTCTGTCTTTGGCTTCCGCTATTCCTCTGTTCAATATTCTCCCCTCTTCTTCTCTTCACGGTTACATAAACACCATCTGAGATAGCCGGCCACATCCTCCATATTAGATTCCATTGAATGTGCACATAATGGCTGTGGTGTGGTCATGCTGCGGGGTGGAGGTGCTCTCTAGGCTGGTGGGACCCAGCAGCGGGGCTGCTAAAGCGTCTGTTTAGCAGGGAAGCCAGCGCTCCTTGATGTGGCTTCAGAGGAATGAGAGCCGCAGCCGCTGCTTCGGCGAGCTGTAATATGAGTCAGAAAACAACACCAGGCACCTCCAGCCATGCTCACTCAGTGTGTGTTTTCTCTGTATGTGTGTGTGTGTGTGTGTGTGTGTGAATGGGTGTGATTGCAAATAGCATACCTGTGTTGTACTCCCTTTCTCTCTTGCATGTGTGCACGTTTGGACTATGAACTCTATTAGGGAAGTTTCTGTAAGTCCCTATAAGTGTATATGCATGTGTGTGTGTTGTTATGTGTGAGTATGTTCATGTATTTGTGTGTGGTGTGTGAGTCTGCGTGGTTAAGATAAGATGAATGCCATTGATCCCCAACGGGAAATGTCTACAAACAAGCATGTGCACACAGTATGTGTCTGAGTGTGTGTGTGTGTGTGTGTGTGTGTGTGTGTGTGCGTGCGTGTGTGATTGTGCTACTGGTGTGCAGTAGGTGTAGGTAGTAAAGGTGTGTTTTATGAATATGACTGCAACCACATTCAGTAAATTCAGTACTTTGATAATGACTCTAATATACAGTAGAGCAAAGATGACATAACGTTCTTATTATCAGAGCATTTTAAAAAAATACATTATAACCTGCAGGAATGTAAATGAAACCATCTCTAGCTGGGAAAACATTTGACATTTTACATTTGAAGGTTTACTTTTAACGTTATGTAACACCCGCCTCACGTACATATAGCCCCTATACTGTAGCCCCTTATAGGGCTAACGTGCTAACATAGTCAGTTAATGAAATGCTAACTCTAGGTCACTACTGTAGGTAGTTAGCTAGGCATGCGAGCGGACAAACACACTATTCTTTACACTTTTACAGTTGTGTTTTGGGGGATTGGAAAAGCTTAAAAAAAAAAAAAGGGACACCACCCTCTAAACTCTTTATATACGGAGTATCGCTTTCACTACAGCCCCATAAACACCACCGCGACATGTGAAGGCGCTGAAATGTCCCAGTTACAGTCGTCAAATGTTGTTTATGGAAAAGAAACGAGCGGGACTAACTTTGAGGAACTCCTCCGATCACCCCGCTCAGTAGTAGTAATTCGATAAGGATGCGAATACAGTTATAACACAATGACATGTAATTCAAAACAGCGGGTGGGGGTGGGGGGGATTAGTGATCCTCATGCAATAGTAGCGTAACTGTCTCCAGTCTTGCGTTACACCTTGGTACCCGTGTACCCCTCCTCGCCGCCTTGTTTTGAAACCGTAGCCCCCCCTGTTGTCCAGTGGTAAAGTGAGCTCCTGCAGCGCTCTGAGAATCATTAATTCAGCTGGCCATGGTTGAAGGGGCTGAATGGAAAGAAGAGAAGAACAAACAGGGATCTAACGCTTTAATAAAGTACCCTGGTTTCAGGGATGTACCGGGGATATTGGGGAGCATTTAAGCCCTATTGTATATACTCTCCTGAATGGGACACTGACTTTGGAAAGTCCCACCATTCACCTGCTGTTGTATCCCGTTCTGGGAAAAAATCAACGTGAAGAACTTCCAGTTATCCTCTACCCTATCTTGATCCGCGTCTTCTCTCCTTGGCTGTGTGTTTGGCCATCGAGGTGGGGGTCTGTGGTGGGCAGGTCTGATCAAACACACCTGGTCAAGCCTCCACCACTGCGCACAATCGCCTCAATACAGAGGCAGGAAACAAACACTATTCATACGTGTAACCTCTAGTGTGTGTGTGCGTTTCCATGTACGCAGGGAAGCTTTCAGCAACTGGTGTGAAGGAATCCAACTCCAGCGATTTACTCCCTGTCCTCCTCCTCTTTTCCCACTTCTTCCTCCCTCCTACTTCTCTTTCACCCTCTTCATCATATCACCCTTACACCGCCTGTCCCGGAGAGACAGCTGCGGAAGACATTATGTTATGCCGTGTGTGTATGTGTGTGTATGTGTGTATGTGTGTGTGTGTGACAGAGAAAGATAAAAAAGAAAGAAGGAAAATGAGAAGATAAAGAGTGTGAGAGGTAGAGAAATGGAGCATTCGACACAGTGGCGCAGTGGGAAAGCATACTAAACATTTGGTGACATTTACATATGTGTTTCTGCTGTCTGCTCTCGGTTTGAAAACAACACCTATGTAGCCCCTTCACCTCATGCCTCACAGATCCAGGAGCTCCTGATGGACTCATTCTTTTGCGTTTCACTTCCTGTTGAATCAAGCAGTGTAGGAGGTGGGCTGATGTCTGACAGCTGAAGTTCAACCCTGATGTTAGTCTTTATGGTTGTTTCACCGCCATCTGAAGGGTCATTTCAGCCACAATTTTAAAAAGTGCCTATTCATCATAGAAAATTACATTTCTTGGGAAAAAACAACATTACTTTGTGTTGTACTTGTGTACCTTGTGTTCAAGATCTCTGTAACTGTGCACACTCACCAGAATCAAAGCAGTCCCCTTAAATCGTCCATATTATTGTGGGTATGGAAGCATGTGTGTCTATATTCTCATTCATATTCTCATATATCG
Source organism: Pampus argenteus (assembly GCA_036937835.1). Classification (NCBI taxonomy): domain Eukaryota; kingdom Metazoa; phylum Chordata; class Actinopteri; order Scombriformes; family Stromateidae; genus Pampus; species Pampus argenteus. The sequence goes on along the minus strand of CM072871.1, from coordinate 18,478,810 downwards.
CTTGCCTTATGTGTGCTTTTAAAGTCACATTCCATAAAATTTGGGTTTTCATTTTTGTAATAATACAATGTACCCACCAAGTTAGAGTAATTGTTTGGTTTTGGAAAAATTACTAAAGAAGAAAAGAAGAAAATTAGACAAGAGTAAGAAAAACAATCATGTAGGTTTTAAAGGGGCACTCCACTGACTTCTCTGTAGGAGCTTAGTCATGAAAACTAATCTCTGCTCGGGCTCAGAGACTACAAATTTTCAACCCAATTCCTGCGTTACATCGGCAGTGTGTAGCATAAACGTTTACAGGTCAGAAAAGACCTGGTTGTGTCACGGGAAGTGTAGTATCTAAGGTTTTTGGTGCTTGACTCGTGCTAGGGACTAAAAGTCAGGATATGTATTGATTTCTGCCGAGTTGTGAAAGTGTCTTAGATTGCAACTGAATTTTATATTTTATACAAGACACTTAAATGCATCCGATTACCTTGAGCTCTATTGTAGATCTCAGGAATTACTTTGGTGTGTAAAATATTACACCAATAGGTTGTAAAAAAACCCAAAAACAAATCACATTACAACCCAAATGCAATAAACCAGAATGATCCTTTAAATATTCATGGACGTGGATCGGTGTGTGTGTGTGATTGCAGGTAGGTGTGCCTCTTGTGTGTGTGTGTGTTCTGTCGGCATGTGTCTACAATACGTCCCGTATGTCTTCATGTCGATGAGTTTGCAGTAAGTTGCAGTATTGTCTGAGAGTATTTGCAGAGTGTTAATCATTGTGTGAGTCGCTGTGTGTAGTTTGTGGCGGGACGCTGGATGTGGCTCCTTCATTAAAATGTTAACCAGGCCACCCGGACAATGGACGCACTGTCCTCTTCATGCTGAACTGTGTTTCTCTTTCAGCTTTCCCTTCTCTCTTAATCCCTCTCTCAGTATCTCTCTCCCTCTCTCCATACCCTCTTCATCTCCCTCTTTATCTTCGGCGACATGCATCAGCCTTGACTGTCGTTGAAACCGCAAGACCACAAACACAGACCCGTATTTTTTTCTCGTGCTTTACCTTCCAGCTTTTGGGTTTGTTTTTTTTCGTCTCTTACTCTCTTTTGTTTCCGTTTTTTTTCTGGGTTGTGGTCACTCCTCTTTAGTTTCAACTTGAACACATTTCAACTCTGTATGAACTGAGCAGTCATAAATCTGATTATGCTCAGGCACGCTAATGTTACTGAATTACATTTACATAAGTGTGTACGTACATATATGCATGGGTATCCATGTGTGTACATGCATGTCTTTCCACACGTTTGACAGGTAGTTGCAAAAAATGTGTGTACATGTGCACTAGGATTAGACTGATATTTTGGCATGAAATTAAATAGGATGTTTTCATGTTTTCAAACAGGCAAGTCATTGTTAGTCCTTCAAATGAACTGATGAGGCAAAATTATGTTATATTACATTATACATGGAGGAACTAATAATACACTTTGATCTATTCTGATATAAGACAATAACGGACAAGGTGCAACACAAAGCTATGTCCATTAATTTTTATATCAGGGAGTGTATTATCACAGCTTTTACAATACAATCTTACAAAAGGAAATCAATATGCATGTGTCAGCCAATCAGAAATATGCTATATATATATATATATATGCTATAATATATAAAATATATACCAACTTGAAGGAATAGTTCAACATTTTTGGAACTATGCTTACTTGCTATCTTGCCAAGAGGGAAATTAATACCTCTGTTATGTCTGGCAAGAAAGCAAATATGCACAAATGCATGTCTGTGTTTGTGGATATACAGTATTCATGTATTTTGGCTTGTAACTCCAGCATGTGTTCCAGCTTGGCAATAATCAGTGCAGTTTAAGCGTGAGAGCGTCCGTGTTTCCCCAGGCCTGGTATCTGGTTCACCTGTCCCCAAGGATCAGCACTATAGCGGGGGCAGAGTCAGGGGAGGGGAGGGGGGGGGTCTGAGGGTAAGTTGGTGGAGGAGAGGAGGGGTGGAGGGGATATCATACCCCTCAAGAGACCGGTACTTTACATGTAGGGGTGCAACGATGATCAAAGTGTCCCTGACACCCGTGGCTCCCATGGGCCCTGTATGCAAATGCCCCCACTGCACCACCATCGCTCCCACACTACCAAGCATCAAAGCAACTATCGATCGTGACGGAGAAACAGGTGGGGAGTTCTAAGTGTGTGTGTGTGTGTGTGTGTGTGTGTGTTTTGAACTGCTGATCTTTCAGCACTGCAGCTGGGCAGCTATCTTTTGGCTGCTGCCACAGTAAAAATGAGGAGACACTTCCTCTTTTCTAACAACTGTTTCCTCTCAGTGAAAAGCCTCCTTCTTCACCATTTCACCCCTATCACTTGCACACATATGTGCACGAGCACACACACACACACACACACACACAAACATAAATTTACCCAAATGACATCTGGATCCGATGAAAGTAAGATGAGCATTTGTGATTTTTGACCTTGTTGCCATAGTAATATATTGATGACATAAACTGTAAATACTGTAATCAGCATGTGTTCATGTGGGAATGACCACACTCACAGGAGACCACTCAGCATTGAGGATGAAATGATGTCATGCTTCCAGTGAGATGAAAAGAAAAGATGGAAAACTGTAGCTAAGATCTCCCTGCAAAATTGATCGTCTGTCCCACTCTCACATGGATGTTTTTCCTCTCGCTGCCTCTTACACACACACACACACACACACACTGACAAACTCCTTAGTCACCTACATTTCCACTTTGCAAATTACAGCCTGAATTACGGCCCCCACCAATCATGGCATGCATCTGTCACCAGCCCGCCAATCACTGGCCTCCGGGGTGCTTGTCGCCGTGCAGGGCGGTCGAGGCTGACTTAAGGTGGTCATTTTCTGCTGAAGCCTGTAGTTAGAGGCCATGGGAACAGGAGGTCGGCCATTTTGGCGCCCTGCAGACCCTCGCAGAACTAGCGGGGATTGTAGGCTTTTGAAAGTGTAAATACTGAATCCAGCTCCAATCATAAAACCGTACTATATTTTACCGTCTCATTTCATTATAAAGACTTGTTTTTGCTGAATGAAGCCCTAGGAGACATTTATCACTGACAGCTTTTATAGCAGCATATGGTCCAAAATGTCTAAGTGGCAGATGCCAGATTTAACATGGGATCTCTTAAAAATAGAGAGTCTGAAAACCTGCTATATGTGTGATTCACCCACAAACTATGAAGGAGCTTTTCCAAGCACTGGAGGAGTCAGTCGCAGTCAGCAGTCAGCATATTGTACCACAATGCAAGTACAAATGCATTTTTATGTCCTTTATATGTTATTTCGCTCGTACTTACAATGAGTGAGCAGGTTGTGGTTCAGAATTATAGTCTGACACAACTTCACTCGACTTCCAAAGTGTGTGGAAAAGGGAGGCAGCCTTGAAGTGTCAAAAACTCCAACACTTGTAGTGAGAACAAGTCCTTAAAGTGGCCTGTGGTCTTAATCAGTCATATTATCACATTACTCTACTATATTACAGTTGAAAGGCACATTTTATGTCATTTGTTGTCTCTGTCGCCATTTCCTGTCATCTCTTAACTACTCACCAATAAAAGCATAAAATACCTAAATAAGGAAAATAAGGATTTTTTAATTAAAATAATGCTTCAGATAATGCTTGATTTAGACTTGCTTTGGTTGTGCACTTGGTTGGTTGGTTGTGACTTGACATGGACCTGTTTGACCAGAACTTGAGATTTACCGGTAACTTGAACTCATCTTAACTGTGTTGTCACTTGACTTGGACTCATTTAGATTATCATGACTTGGACCTGTCGAGTCAAGAGTTGATACTTGATGTGGGCGTGTCTGGATTGTCTTGAGGGTTAACTTGGACTTGTTGCAACTGTCTTGAGAGACTTAGTAAAAACAACTCTATGCAGAGTACAGATTGTATGATGTGTGTGCGTGTGTGTGCGTCTCTGTGTGATAGAGAGAGAGTGTGTTGTAATGAAGTTCCCTGTAGAATCTCCACCAAGCGTGATGAGCCATCCCTCATTATGATTTACCTGACAAGCTCACAGTTCTCTCAGGAAATTAAAGAGCATCCAGAGACGTGTGTCATTTCACAGGAGTCTAAGTGTGTGTGTGTGTGTGTCTTTGGTGTGTGTGTGTGGGTGTGTGTGTGTATGTCTTCAGCGTGTGGGTGTAGTGGTTGGCATCTGTCTGTGAGTGCGTAGCTCTGAGCAAAGCTAATACTGGTGTGTGGTGTGTGCATTTGTATGTGTGTGTGTGTTTGTGTGTGTGTGTGTGCGCCACAGTTGTCCTCCTAATCACAGTCTTTAAAGTTGTGTGATCACAGGCCTTGTTGAGCAAGCTCAGCCAACTGACACATACAACATACACACATACACATAAACAACACGGACACACACAGATACACACATACACATAAACAACACGGACACACGGACACACACGGATACACACATACACACACTAATGTTAAGGAAACTTTCACTACAGCTAACTTTAACACACATTTTCTTCAGTCTCACACACATATTCGCTCGAATGAAGTCATCCTTCACTTTAGCACAGCCACGCAAACAGATGCACAAACACACACACACAAACACTCTGTTTTACCCACCGCAGTCAATGTCTGTGGGATCCACTCTGCTCCAAACAGCTGACCTTGGACAGAGGGGAAGGGGTCGGGGGCTATTGTGTGTGTTACGGAGAGTCATCTTTACTGAGATTAGTAACCTTTAAATACAGCTAATTAGAGAGGTGTGTGTTCTGCTGTTGAAAAGCGGTCCGCTGTAAGGGCCAATGACAGACTAGGATCCTCCTGGGTGTCTTGAGGGAGGGACAGGTTATGAAAGGGATGTGGTGCGCTGTGTGTACGGCCCTAGCTGTCATGTGGCTCGGGTCAGGGAAACACTGTGTGTGTGTGTGTGTACGTGTGTGTATACGTGTGTGTGGGCGGACGCTTTTGTGTGCGGTGGAGCGATGTGTACCGAGCTGCAGAGTTAGATGGAGTTTGTTGCCTTCATGTGTATCAGGTTAACAATCGCTTGCATAATCACTGCGTGAACGTGACATATCATATTGTCATTGTATATATATATTTCACTATAGAGAACCATTACAACATTAATAGAGGTTGTTTGTGTGATGAATTCTGATTCACTGAAAAGTCAGATGTTATTTCCACCTGGCTGACTCTGACTGTCGTGCAGTTTTTTCCACGGACGCTCTGGATTATCCGCTCCCTTTCTGACTCATAGGCACGCAGTCACTCCTGAAACGTTGTTCCTACATCGAGATATCATGCAATAACATTCATTTATGAGACATTTAAATTCAAAATCTCAGACTTTCACAATTTTTTTGATCAGGGTCAGGGCCCAAGATTTGGAACAGTTTACCAGATGGGACTACTACTACTGCATATGTGAACAGAGTTGTATAAATCCTTTTGTGGCTCCAGAGGGAGCTGTGAGAAGTTTGATCAGTGGGGTTTGTGGAGCTAGAAAGAAGAGATGTTACCAGACCTCTGCAGCCTGTTCCCCATCTCTGCTGGAGGCTAGCAGCTCCAGGCTACATTTACCACTACTACCATAACACACACATGTATCTCCAACCAAACAGTCTATGGTCTGAGTTGCATTGTGGGTAATGTAGGAGGCGCAGAATAGAAAGGATGACATCTCTGGTTCTGCTGCAACTGGAAATTCCTGGATTAAATGTAAGTGTTTTAACCCTTTTTTGATTGTTTTTGTCTTATAATAAAAAACATCCTATTAAAAACAGACTCTACACTGCATATATTAAAGATATGTCCCAAAATAGAGAAGAAGTGGGTATAAATGTATCTGTATTTGCATAAACAGATACAAAATACAATATTTCTACTGTACTTTGAGTCATTATTGTCTACCTATGAAATGCATCGAGTCATGTCTGTTATTGCCTCATAACTGAAGTACTGTCCAGTGAAGCCACAGCTAATGCTATACTGCATGTCCTTCTGTGATATCATCAACTCGCCACTTCTTATTTTGAATTATTTGATCGCCACATGATGGTGAAATTTGTCTCAGCTTCTGTTTGTCGGTGACAGCGGCGATGGAATGCCTCGCCGGTGTTTTGCAGGGTGCTGGGTGTGAGGTCAGGGGTGAGGCGCTGGGAGTGTTTGTGTTAGAGGAGGGTCTGGCTGGGGTCAGAGGGTAAACCGTGGGGTAAAGGGAGTGGGTTCATCCAGTACAGGGTGTTGTTTGATGTTTGAAGATGTGTGTGTGTTTTAGGAGGTCAGTGGAAGGTGGGGTTGACTTCATTCAGCATGTGTGTGCGACTGTACACTTGTCAGTCCGTCTTGTCAGAGCCAGATGTTTTGCTGTGTGACACAGATGCAGCAAAATGAACGGACATACACAGCGCATGAATACACATGTGGTGTGTGTGTGTGTGTGTGTGTGTGTGTGTTGCTGTCAACAGGTCAGCGAGATAACCTCTGGCCTACTGTCAGATCCCACCAAGTGCTTGACCTGTCACTCCAACCTGCAAGCTCCGCCCACCCCTATCAACACCACAGGCTGAGTGTTGAGTCGTCAGGCATCTGGATAATATCACACACACACGCACACACACACACGTGCATACATGATAACACACACACACTTCACACCACAGAGATTCCACTAATCAAAAAGTTTCACACTTTTTTTTTTGTGCTCAGTGTTTCTCTTCCCCTCCACCTCAAACGCACATCTAACCTGGAACTTTTCACCCAGCCGCTCCTCTAATATCACATCCAAAAATCTAAATATAGATGAGCTCCCATTCCAATTCTTTATCCTCCTCAGCTGTTACGTGTGTTTCTGATTAGATCCTGTTCTCTTCCTCTTCAGCAGGGTTACTCCCCTCGGGTTACATCCAAACACACACACACACACACACACACTATTTGCGCCTGGGAGATACCCACAGGAAGAGCCATGGAGGATGGGGGGGTGGGGGGGTGAGTGCCTTGCTCAGCAGCACCTGAACAGCGGCAGGAGAAAATCTAATCCGTGATCTTTAACTGTGGGTTTCCATTCATGAAATCCTTCCTCCAACCATCATATCACGCCACGGCCGCCGTTCTCTCTGCCTCAACGTGTTTTTGATCAGATTCCGTCTTCTTCCTTGACGTCAGCGTGGCTGCTTCCCTGCTCAGCTGTTTATTTTTATACAGATCCCAGTGTGATGAGACTTTATATGACTACGATATGGAACAAATGGCTCTGGGGGCTCAGGAAAGGAAGCAGAGGTTGAGTGGCCTCTTGATACCTGCTGTCCAATGTTTTCACGCTCAAACTCCTCCAAAAAAACAGATGCGGAGAAAGACTTCTGGCAGATGACTCCTATTTCTGTACAGGATGAGTTATTGTAGACGTTTGGCTTTCAAATGTTCATATTTGTTTGATCCACTTTCAGCTCGTATGAGGGGTGGACAGAATACCGTCAACACCTGTAAAATCTAATACAGTCTAATACAAACAAATGCTACCTTTGTGACGCATTGAATTTCAAAGACTCTGAGTGTGAGGTTTGATCTGATTTAATTCTGCGAGAGTTCTGAGGCTATATTTTATGGCGCCGTCGTATTTCATTGGATAATTATTTTTCATTTTGACATTTTGATACGTCAGTAAAAAGAATTTGCATAGCGCCACATGTTTTCCTCATACGAGCAAGCAATTTTGTTGAGCAAAGCACATTCCTGATGCAGCATGGCACAACAGGGCTAGATAAAAGTATGTGATATTCTTGTTTTCCATATGCAATAATGTGCAAAGCATTAGGATATCTGTGGAGTCAGGCTACAATAACACAGTTTGAAACACGCTCACATTCAACATGTAGGCTTAGGAGGTTATACTCACCTTTCTATTCCAAGCCACAGCATCATTTCATTCCTGACCAGAGCGAATGCGTGTCTAGAGAAGGCCTTGTTAGTATATTTGACGTACTAACACCTGTGTGGGACAATTAGGACTAGGATCTTGAAAGCAAGGACAATTGTACATGGGCAACACTGGTGTGCAGTGTGCACGTGCAGTGTGCACGTGCCAGGCCTTGAATATGAGTCAGTATTGGCTGATTTATTAGATTAGTAACATTACAGATCCTTGTGGGGGTAACTGGACCGAGACATGAAATGTAATTTGGGTTTTTGGTGGAGTACTCCTTTTGTAAAATCTTCAAATGTGCTATCATAAAGATATAAATAAAGTGAAAAGTGTACGAACCCTGCACCACAGATAAAAAAGCGGGCTTAACTGGATTCAAGCATTGTCCACTCGTGCTGAGGTGATACAGATACCAAAGGAAAAGCTGCAGGGGTTATTGAATGCATGTGGAAAATTCTGCCAGTGTGTCGAAAAGTCATCAGATCTTCACATCAGACCTGTTGGTTTGCTTTGTTTACTTGTAGTCCTGTACACATGCTGCACAATGCCGCTGTTATATTATGCAAACCATAGCTGATTTGATCACATATCAGAGTTCAGCCACGACTTTGACTAAACAAATGAGGGTGACTATCCTGACACAGCCTCTATAACATGCACATGAATCCAAGCATGTCTGTCTTTCTCTATCGCTCTGTATAACACACACACACACACACACACACACACACACACACACTGTCTCTCTTTCTCTTAAATCCAAGGACCCTGACTGAGTCAACCAGCCCCAGGGTTGTGGTGATTGATGACTTTAGCCAGGGCCAGGCTGCAACCACAGACACATACAAACACACATTACTCACCCCAAAGATAAGCAAATGGTCCGCAAGCCACCAATGGTCCTAAGTGCTCCGCAAACACACGTAACACTGGCCTCATTTCAAAAGGGTTTATTACTTAACCGCAGCCCGCTACCTCTACGGAACAAAAAAAAAAAAACTGAAAGGGTGAGAAGGGCGACGTGTTGGCCCGCTTTCATCTCCCGATCTGGTCACACAAGTCCAGATGAAATCATTGGCTGTGTTTTCAGCCATCAGCCTGATGAGTAATAGATTTCTAGATGCTCTGCCAAAACGATTCGCCTGCGTTGTTGTTCTCGTATGTTCTGTGAAGACAAAGAGGTGAAGAAGGTTCAGACCTACATGTACTTTGGGGTTTGACGTAAACAACTGAAATCGCAGTGTAATGCGGGTACTATATCAACAGTGGAGGGATGCAGGTACGATTAATACAGTGACATGGAAGAACAAGTTCGGCGTCCCCGTCTGCAACCGCTGAGCTGATGATGTAATGCTACTGACAGGTTCTGTCATAGGAGTGATAGAGGAAGGAGGATAACAGGGTCAGATATTGTGGGTGGGCAAAAAAAAACATTTGTTATTTGAAAGACAGATTTTCTTTAGACTGTGAGACAACAGTGTTCTCAGGTCTATAGCCCGAAGCTCAGCACCCAGGACAGAGAAGTTAGACGTCCCCTCTTCCATCTCCTCCATCCCCTTCTTACACAACAGGTCAGAGCACGCAGATGAAAGAAGGGTCTTCAGCAGGGGCCCCGGCACCAGCCCCCCTCCATCCATCACAATCAACGCCAGCAGTCGGCCCAATTAGGCCCCCGGAACACTCAGGGCCACAGCTTGATTGTTAACACTGTGAAAACACAGAGGAGGGAGGGGAGGGGAGGGGGGGCTAACGGGGTGGATGTGGGGTGATGATGGGATGCTGAGAGCTTAGGGGGAGTTTGGGGAGAGATGGAGGAGCAAAGGGGGGAGGAAGGTCAGATAGCTGGCGGCCCCATTTCCTCTCTAATGGCCTCCAAACGAGGGAATATGAGGGAATGTTGCCCCGTAAAGCAAGTGACCTGGGGGAAACGGGGTATCCACACCCACCCCCGAACCCTCATTTGACTTGGACACACACACACACACACACACACACACATCTGCACTCAAGCCATTAAAAGAAAGGGATTGGATGGTCATGCATGAGCATAATTATGCATCCAAGGCGCATTAAATGAACTCACAAGGGAAAGCCATACGCACGAATTATGAGCACAAGTTTGAAAAGGAAACACGGTCCTGAACATAATAATGCACGTAACACACGGACATAAACCGCTGCGTCATTTCCAAGCAATCCCATAAGTCCCTCCACCGCTTATCACTGATTTGTCTGAGTCACCTCATTGAAAAGCAATTTATGAGCTGCAGTACACACTGTGTTAGTCAACCTGATGAACCTTCTTTCTGTTGAATTTACAGGAAACGGCACAAGACAAATACTAGCGTTAATGTGTTCAAACAGTGATTCGTGAAATGGGTTTCACCTACTTGCTACTTAAGAATATGTCAGCTGGTACGATAGAAATGTGTAAATCGGTTGCTAGGAAACATCCGTAGCACCATCCAATGAAAAGCAGTTAACCTAAGCTGACTGTACGCAGTAAGTAGTTGCAGCATCAGCGACCGTAACGTCACTTCACACACTTCAGTTTCAGAACAGCAGCTGGAAGAACCACAATGTAAATGTGGGTATATCAAGACTAATATGCAAACAGAGAAATGTAATTTGAGCTATATTGTGGTATTTTCATAAAATTTCCCAAGTGTTGCATGTTTTATTGTTTTGTTGGGTTTTTTTCTGTAGAGCTACACCTGGTAGTTACTGGGTATATTTGGCAACAACTCATCTCTATTTAAGAATTAGATCATGTGGTGCATTTGTTTGAATCCATTTGGCAAATACCGTTACCTCAGCGCATTATAACCAGGCTAAGTTTATGCTTACATACACTGTACTGCTTAGATAAGGCGATCAACTTATCATCATTACATTTACTAATCATTACAGACAAACCCAAGGAGCCAAGCACTGCAACCAACAGGTAGAATTACAGCAACCATAATAAATTCAGTTCAATCTTCTCTTCTGCAATCACATTTTTCCTAAAAATAAAACATATGCACTCTTTTTTTTGGCCATTTGGTCTTTTCTTTGGCCGCTCGTGTAGATTTGCTCATGTCTGATGAAATGGATGGTATTAGTTGTGACACTCTGCTCTCTGGTTAGCTCATTGACTGAGTCAAGGTCTGTTTTGAACCCATTTTCTCCGGCGTCCTTGCTGTTATGTGCCAAACTCTAAGCAAAACCTGCTGTTCCTACCATTTCTGGTAATATAATCTCACTTAATTTGGGATAAAAAGTGAAACCAACTGGGCTCTGTGTGTTTGTGTGAATGTGGGTGGGTGGGAACTGGCATGTAGTGCATGCAGTGTAATATTTTCTTTTACAGCATTCATCATGTGTATGTGTGTATACATATATATATTAGTTTTTTTTTCTTTTGTCCTTGCATGTGCGTGAGTGCATATGTAACTGTGGTTATTAAGTAATAAATGCAGACCAGATGTCTTATTTATAGTCGGACTCATTCTACAGTGAAAGCATTCTGTCGCAGCGAGGCCTGTGTTTGTCCCAGGGCCGGAAGCGGGTGGTAGTGTGCTGTATTGGTTTGTGTGTTTGTGTGTAACTTAAATCCATCTCTCTGCGTTGGTCTCTTCCTCTATCATCCCCTCACCTCCTCCTCCTCCCTCTCCTCTAGAGCTGAAAAGCTGTTGTTTTTTTTCTTGGAGGGGGACCGGAGGCAGCAGGGGAGGGCTCAGGCTTGCTTGTTGCAATGGTAGGAACGTGACGGATGAGAGAACCTGTTGGGCGGAACGGAGAATAGACGTGCGGGTGTAGCTTATACCCCTATCCTCTATACAATACAGCGTAACCAGCCCCTGCCCTGCCCATACTCACAGACAGCCGTGTCTGACGGGCCTGACAGCAACACTAAAGGTGTGGAATTGCGATTGTGCGGGGGGATTTTCTGTGCCTTCACGCTCTCTGTGCATGAGGCCGAGGCCGGATAACAGGGTGTGTGTGTGTGTGTCAGTGTATGCGTGTGTGAGTGTGTTCAGAAAGCTCTCATGTGTCCATGCATGTGATTTAATGGGATCTTGGAGAGTACCCTGCTCTTAATAAGTGATTGAGCTCACTATAACAAACGTATACCATCAAACCAGATGTACAGTCTATTTGGCTAACTACCATACAGTTATGGGACCCCCCCACCATCACACACACATACACACACACACACACACACACATACACAGGATGTACTGTGTTGCGCTGTATGTACAGAGGAAGACTGACATGTCACGCTAACGAGTTAAAGAGGGATAATGATTTGCTATTAGACGAGACAAAAAACTGTACAAACAGACAAACAGAGTTCCCAGGGAGCCTCCACTGGTTTGTGCCCCACTATGCTTGCATGTGTGTGTGTGTGTGTGTGTGTGTGTGCGTGTGTTGTCCGTCTTCATGAATTCCTTCACATTCCTGTGGATCAGTGTGAGGAAGCTCAGTGTCCTGCCAGCTGTGGGTAGATTCACTGCATCCGCCACTCACTGCAGCAGTACTTTAGCTCAGTAATATGACTGTGGAACTTCCCCTTGTTTCCCTTTTTGCACCTGGACATTCAACCACCGGCTCAAGGGCACTTCAGCACGGCCCTGATGTCGATTACTGATTACTGATGCGTATCTTTAGGCTGTCTCTCTGTGTGTGGGCGGACATATGCGCGTGCAAATTACGCAGAAAATTGAAGGCAACAAACCCCATAGGAGAGCTGAAGGCATAATGAAGAGAATGATGATGCTGAAGGGGGAAGAACAGCGCCTGTGGCAACACTCACCTGAGGTGTGAATCTCTGACTCCATGCAAGCCAAGAAGTGAGGCTAATTATTGGTTGGGATTTGGATAATTGAGGTGCAGCAATTTGCGGCTACATTTAAGGCGGTAAAACCTTCACAGTCGGGCGGATTTCTGTTGTAGAAGGGCTCCACGAGCACTCCACGAAAAGGGAAATCCACCCTATAAAAGAATGACTGTGAGCAATCCAATGAGCCTGTACAGTTTAATCCAGATGTGTGAGCATGACAAAACCTCAATTATATAAACCATATAAACTAAGCTAGTACTTTGGACATAGGTAACAATAAGTAAAGTATGGTGCTGCACTGAATCATGTATTAACATCTCACTCCACAGCGGAGGGAGAGGAAGTTGACCTCTGACCTCTGACCTTTGCTTCGGTTCAACTCAGATTATCTCAGGGGGTCCCGGTGGCGAGTTTGGTTGTTTTGAAAATTGAAACCCATCCATCTGGGACATTAAACACACCTGGAATATTTATTGGCATTATCTCATCATAGCTATAGACACATAGCCATGTGTGTGTGTGTGTGTGTGTGTGTGTGTGTGTGTTTGAAATGTGCACAAAAGGTATAAAGATATTACCACTCGTACTTCTTCCTAACCCTGCATGGTTTGTTTCTGCATTGCCTGCATGTTGACGTGGCTTGCTACCGCTATTGTTCATGGAGTTACATTTGAATAATTTAACACAGATTTAGCACATACAGGCCATAACTTCCAAACAATCTTTGCTGGAAATAATCAAAAGTCTCCTTCGAACACATGCTTATGTTTTCAAGAAAAGACTATTGGGTGAACACACAGCAACACGTCTCAAATAAATCATTAAGGGACGTATTCTCCTCCTGGCAAATTACATAATTCAATAGGAAATCATGCGTTAGTGGGGAAACTTTCATTTGGATCAATGGAAGGTATTGATGTCAACATAAATGGCTGGATGGACTGTTGTAACCCAGTTTGTGATGCAGGGGAGGGGAACAGAAGGGGGGGGGGGGGGGGGGGTTGAGAGAAGAGTCAGCCCAGTGTAGAGACTCTTTGTCTGGGATGAACTACAGAGATGAGGAGCTTGGCCTGGTTCTGGGATCTGGAGGTCGGCCAGAGCTTGAGGGGGAGCCAAAAGTGCAGAAGTGGCCGGTCGGTCCCATGCTGACACAAAGAGTCCTTTCTCTGGACCACAGGTCTGCAGCGGCCCAGGACTCGCACTAGGGACATTAGACGACAAAAGGGAGACACACACACATATTCACACACACAGGACACACACAGGAACATGTTTGTGTTGCGTCTTGTGAAAAGCTCAGAGGTTTGTTTTTAATGGATATTTTCACTTCACCAATGTTAGACAAGACTTTAGGCTGCAAATTCCAAAACGTCTACGTTTGTTTCATTGCAAATATATTACGATGATGCCAGCTTTCATCATGTTCATGCCTGTGTATGTATGCGCCTTTATAACCAATATGTATGTGTATCTACCCGTATCTCTTCTCACTCTCTCCACCCTTTACAGTAATGTTATGTAACACACAGATTCATCTGGGTCAGAAAACCACATTTTTCTTCTATTCTCTCTCCTCCCCCAATCCGCTGAACCCCCAACCCTCGTCCCCCTGCAGCTTGTAAATGGGGTGAGGTCTGGCCTGGGTTAAGCAGACCTAGCCCCCCTGGCCAGTTAATGAAGCTTAATTAGCTTGATTAAAGCCTAATTAGGAACTGGAGGTAAAGGAAGAATGGTCTCTGTAAAGATGACCTCTCACCTTTGAGCTTTACCCCCTTTCCCCTTAGATCAGAGCAACCTGGGAAGAGGCACTAAAGGAGCCAGAAGGCTATAAATGTGTGTGTGTGTGTGTGTAGGAAGGGGAACGTAGTGATTGTGTCCTGTTGATACAGAGCAGCCTCGGCCTCCCTGCTGTTTTAACACTAAAACACACACGTGCTCTCACACTTTTACACTCACGCATAATACTCAGCCATGTATGTTAACCAAACTCCCTCATTTACCAGCTCATAAGAGAACATTCGAAGGATCACTCAGTCTCAGAGTTTCCACGTGTTAATCATACGGCACAGTCGAAAATAGTCCAACTTTCACGTGAAAAGTCTAAGAATAGAGTCGGGCAGTGTAAAGATTATTGCATAAGGAAAACGATCGAGAAAGTTAGCCAAGATCACGCAAAGCAGAAGTGCGTGACAAATACAGAAAACAACATGTTAAAACAGACGTCTGTGTGTGTGTGTGTGTGTGTGTAACAGTTGGCTTTCCCACTTCCTTGTGTGATTTTGTCCCTTTCACTGACATTCTTGATATGGAGTTTATTAGATCAGTGGTGTGTGTGTGTGTGTGTAGCTGTGACAGAGAAAAAGCAGACCAGTTATTATTCTATATTTGTAAGTGTTCTTGAACGATTTATTGGTTTGCAACTAATTGATTGCTCACTGGTAAGTTAAGAACATTCACACAAATAAGTATGAATGTGTTCAATGTTAAATCTTGTTGTGTTAATAAGGAACTTGCTAAAAGTTCAGAAGACTGCTGAACAGCCTTTTTTGGATCAGGCCGTTCCCCTATTTCCCTTTCTTAAGACATGACACAAGACCTCTTGCTTATCACTCAACCGCAGAAAAATAAAATGTTAATACACAGCTGTCGGTAACCGATGACGACACAGAACTATTTTTTTTTGACAGTTTCTACACAGTTCATGCTAATGTGCCAGAGCGAGCTAATCAGGAAGTGAAATGTTGCACGTCAGCGGATATCGAGAAGGGTTGGCTAAACTTCTGATCGACAACTACTGCGGGCACGAGGAGAGAACAGCATAATCAGATTAGACACAAATATAACACAAAGCTAAATGTGTAATTGTGTGAACTTTGTTTTTGCACAGGATGGATTTTCTTTATGCAACTGTGATAGGACAGTACTGCCATTGTATAGCTCTGGTGTGTATATGTGTGTGTGAAATGTCCCAGGTCAGACTCACTGGCCTGGAGGTGATCTGTGAAGTGACAGTTGAACCACTCCACCTGGTGTGTGTGTGTGTGTGTGTGTGTGTCTGAGAATGTGTGTGTTTTATAGCCTGTGAAATGAAGATGAGGGTCGGGGTGGGGGGGGTGAGACAGGGAGGGGGAATGGGGTCATAAGATAATCAACCCCGGATCAATTCCACCCACTAACACACTAACCCCCACACACATACACACACACACATATGTACACTGTCTCTCTTGGGCCTGAGATAACCGAGTCAAGGGCCTAGGGGTCAAAGGTCAGGGCATTGGCTCATAGGAAACACATGGAAGGGATAAAGAGGCTCTGGATTCCATAAAGCACGAGCAGGGACGGACTTATTTATGGCTGCACGGAAACCATCACAACCCAACTCCCTCCACTCCTGTCGAGTCTCCCTCACTCACAGAAAGAGGGATAGAGAGAGAGAGAGAGAGAGAGAGAGAGAGAGAGAGAAAGATGGAGGGGAAGAGGAAAGATCTCTTGAAACATTTCTACTTCTCTATACTTGCTCTCCAAATGGCATCTTCTCAAAGGCTCTCTGAAGCGTGCTCAGACATTTTCCCTCAAAGTTGAACAAAACAAAAGAGAGAAATCAGTCAAACACTGTCGGCCGCAAAACGGAGCGAATAAAGAGAAGTCATGTGAGAGCACACTAAAACAGGCGGATATTTTGACAAGCGGTGGTTTTGATTTATACCACAGAAACTAATGGCGCGCTGTTTGGTTGCTAAAAAGCACATAGCATGGCTGGCCTGTGTTTGGTACGCATTAAGTTGTTGCATGGATTGACTCGCGCACACACACACACACACATACACACACAGAAAATGATGTATATTTTCAAAATGAAGTATAGTCTGTTTCCTGTATTGAGCCTTTTAAGGTTTCACCGAGGGTCTTATATATTCCTGTTCCATCTAATTTTTTTTACAGCTGTGGAATATCATAGTGATGATGGCCAATGAGGGGATCCAATGTAAGAAAATAATGGATGGGGCGCAGCTGAAGTCCATTAAGTCCTTTATTGTATTATGTACTATATTGGCCATTGCCAATATAGTACATAGTTGTCGTGCATACTCATAATTTGTGGTTCAGTGTGTTGCTCAAGAACCTGAAAGCTACAGTAATCATCAGAAGGAAAGATAACAGAAAAACAGAAGCTGCTTCATTGTTTTACCATTTTGATTTCATAAAGAAACACAAACCTTGTGCAACTAAAGAGACGCAGAAAGGAAACAGATTACATCACATGTACAGCAGCAGATTTTTTTCGGTCACATGGTCAAGCTGTGTACGCCAGCATTTTATCTTCGCGAATACTTACCCATTCACACATCAAGGATTAGCTTTAGCATTCATTTCAAGTCTTCTGACCACTTAATGAATGAAAGTCCTATATTGACTGTCCTTTTAGCTTTGTTTTGGTCTTCATCATCCACCGTCTAGAGGGAAATATCTGACTCTTTAGCTACTAAATGCTACAGGTTTATCAGAGTGTGGGGAAAAAATGGTCATCAATACCATCATCAATACCACAGGAAGGTCAAGGTCATCAAAAACAGAGTGAAAATGATGAAAATGGTCATTCCACATTGACCTAAGAGGAAAAAATTAAGAAGACAGAAAGGTCAGAAGGCCAAAAGGAACAGAGGTGATGGAAACAAATATAATAGAGTTAAAGAAAGAGTGCTGTAGTTATTTTTTGATTATCCTGTGACAATGAATAGTCATCTTGTGACAATCAAGTAGTAATCAAATAGCAGTGTAAAGGCCAAGTGTATAAAAGTAGAAGTAAAAAGACCAAAATAACTTGTAATAACTAGTCTTGACTGGGGGGAAATTGAAAATGTAGATTTGAAAAGGTTTCGTGATATGTGATTCGTTAAAGGCCTTGAGGCTTGAGGAAGTCCGTCAGTATGGAGCGGTTGAATCACCACTGCGTTACATTATTCAGTGACAGGAACAAAAGTGACTTGAGCTACTTTGAAAGGGAGACATTGCATTGAACTCTGCCAAACTCAAGTGTATTTTCTTCAAAACTATCGACTGTTGTACTTTTTTTTCCCCTTTGACTGTTGAATTTAAAGCGGTAACGACACTTGAAGACATGTTTGGCCCAGCTGAATGCTTTTAGTTGTCTCGAGAGATATACACCAGCAGAAGAATGACTTGACAGTGGCCATCTGTCCAACTACCAGCCAAACACACAAACACACAAACACACACACACACGTCACGGTCATTACTATTCTATCTATGTCCAGGTTGTCCCCTTTGTGTCTCAGCGTACACATGTCTGTCTCTATCTGTGTGTGTGTGTGTGTGTGTCCCTGGGTGTCGTCGAGTCATTGGGCTCATCACCTAAAGGTCCTGAGACAATAGTGGTGAGATAATGAAGACAGGAGCCAGTAACGGAGGCTGATGGAGAACAATGCAGCAGTAATGACTCTGGCACAGTCAGTGGAGTTTACTGGTCCCCACTGGGATGCTTCCTTCCTGTCCTGCTTTATCAACACAGGAAAGAAAACAACAAATCTAGTCCCTCTCCTCCCCCAAATGACTGGAGTGTCGTCTTCTCCGTGTCCTCTTTTCTCTCTCATCTTCTTTGCTATGTTCTGTATCTTTTCTTTTTGTTTACTCTTGAAAATGCTCTTCTCATCTCGGTTCTTTTCCTGTCTTCGTTGCTCTCCTGCCATTTCTCTTTTCTCCTTTGCTTTCCTTTTTTTTAATTTCCACGTATTTTAACCTCTGACTCTCATTTTCTATCTCAATTCTTTCCCTTTTTCCTTTTGTTCTTTCACATATGCCACCAAACCGAAATACAGTACCCCAAAACTTAGTTTGGGATGATTGGATTGATTGATTGATTGGAGAGATTGACTATTGAACCATATCAAAATGATTATGATTTTCTAAAAAAAGCAATATGTAAAATTTGCTAAAACGACAAAAAAAGAAGCTCAAACTAAACCACAGTGACTCCACTCCTGTCGTGTTAAGCTAACCGGAGCGACGTTACAGCTAGCTTTAACTGAAGCTAATTTTCTAACTTTTTCAACACATTTTAATCCCCCCAACATCTCAGTAATTTAGTTCGTTAAAGCAGTAGCTAAATGTAACCGTAATGGATAAAAAAAATGGATGCATAAAAACAACAACAACAACAGAAAAGCTAAGCTAAAAGCCAGATAGTCCCGTTTAAATGCTCTAATGACTTTCCAGACCGAGAGTTCAGTATCTGATTTGGAGTGTAGGCTTCCCAAAAAGACACAACATAAAGATTTTACAGCTTCTACACACTTCAGCTAAGTGACATCCAAAATTAAAAACCCCTTTTTTTTCTCAGTTTTACTGTTTGCGTAGTTATTACTGTTCTCTTTTCTTCTCTGCCTTCAACTATCTTGTCTCTTTCTTTCTTTATGTTTTGTTGTCTATAATTCCCATTCTTCACCTCCCCATCTTTCTCAAAAGAACACAGGAAGAAGACATCTTGTCCCCTCCCTCCTTTTCCTTATCAGTGTGTTTTCATTCTCCAAGGGGAAGTGGGAGACCTCTTCAATAAGGGATGCTGCATGCTGTTCATACCCCCCCTCCCTACTTGCTCTTGCTCTTCATTCCTTGTTTATCTATGTTCAACCCCCCCTCCTCTCTCTCTCTCTCATTTCAAAGCACCCTGAGGAGCGTTGGGAGGGGAGTGCAGGGAGGAAGGCCTCTCTGGGGTTACCATAATAACTTGGCTCTCTTCTAACTCATGAACTTTGCTGCCTGTTTTACCCAAGACTGACAGTGTGTGTGTGTACAATCCTGGCCAGTCTTCATTCCCATATAACAAAACACAGTCTGATACTTCAAAGAGGATGAGATTGTTGCCCTTACACCCTCTGGAGACACAGAGAGTGAGACAAAGCGGGAGAGAGTTGGGTAACGAGCTGAGACTTTTCAGGATGTTGTGTTTGCAGAGGACAGGAGGTACCTGCTATCAGGGACAGAGGAGGAGAAGGACGTGAGGGTGGTGTGGTGGTGGGGGAGTATTTTTTAAATATTTCCCTGTCTGTTTGCTTCACTGCTTTCATTGTCTCCCCACAGGCTGCTACGCAAGAGTTCGGAAGTCATGAATACATAAATATGGCAGAAAACAATTTATGGCAGCAGCAGGGTGAGAACAAGAAAATATACATCATTGGTTAAATCACCATTGTATTAAATTAATCAGTGATAGGAACAAACGTGACCCGAGCTACTTTGAAAATGAGCTAAAAAGGAAAAAGAAATGGGAACAAACAATATTAATACTGGTACCAGTCCCACTGCTAAGCCATCCATCCATTGTCTGTCATTTATCTGGGTCATTGTAGCAATAGACGTCCTTTTCCCCCAGTCACATCCTCCAACTTCTTCCTGAGGAATCAGAGGTGTTCAAAGGCCAGATGCGATAAGCAGTACCTCCCAGGACTTCTCTGGATTTGATGTGCTTGTAAAAAAACAGGAGGCGTTCTTATCAGTTACCCAAACTGGAGTACTGGTTCTTGAAGCGCTGCTGCTTGTAACCTTGACCGGATGCTTTTGGCCTCTACCCAAAGCTAATTAACATTGAAAAAAGTTGATGTTACTTCCATCTTATCCTCAATTCTGAACAAGACCAAACTCCTTCATCTTGGGCTGCAACTCAATCCCAACCTGAAGGCATCAGCTGACTCACATTTCCTGCAGAGTACAGTACCATGGCCCAAGACTCAGAGGGACGCCTCCTAGTGGACACCTGGCTGTTCCTTGACATCCTGTCCATGAACATCACATACAAGGCACAATCCTGGCAGAGGTCAACATCCACTGAGAATGTGCTTGATCGGAAAATGTGTGTATTCACGCAGAAATTCCCACACAAATAGCACTGAGGCTAATGTATGTTTAATATGTTGCCTAAAACACATGACTTTCACTCTACAGACAGCATTTTTTGACTGACGATGAACTATGCTACGTCATTGATCGGCAGATTTGCGTCATGACTACATTGTGGACATGTGAACATACATCTTCAGCATGAGTGCCTGGTAGGAATCTAACTTGAAATTGTGTCAATGGTGTGAAGCATCCATTGAGGCATATATGCCCACATAAACACATGGATGAATAGAGGGATAGATGGATGGATGGGTGGATACATGTCTGTCATGTCACTCATTTAGTAAGTGAGACACTGGTTATGGACAAAGACGTGTTTATGAACAAGACAAAGACATTCTTTCTGTCAGCCCCTTTCTTCACTTTCATTCAGTGCAACCTGTTGATTGATAGCAAAAAAAAAATTGGTTAAAGTTTAAGCTAACTTGCAGGGTTGCCACCACTTTCATCATGGGTGAAACACACACACACACACACACACACTCATGTGCACACAAACACATAGTGTGCTAATCTCTTTAGCATTGCCATGGAGACGTTAGTGTGAAGGCTCTGTGGGGGTTTAGCAGTACCCTGTCCTCAAACCACTGAGGCTGGAACTGTGGGGGGAAAGCAAGGCACTGGGCCATGAAAGCACGCCACTGTGTGCATGTGTATGTGTGTGTGTGTGTGTGTGTGTGAGAGAGAGAGTGTATACATGCATTTGTGTGTGCCTGCCTGCATGCCCTTTTGCATTTTCATGAAGTTAATCCCAGCTTGGCCAAGCGAGTCTGGCTGTGCATAAATAATCACTTTAGGAGAAGTTCAAACAGAATCAGTATGCATGACCCTCCATCTCCCTGACACTAGCAACCAGGACAACAGACCTCTGAGCCACCGTTATCCTCTAGACCAACACATGCCTGCTGGCTGGTACACTACTGGTGTTACTCCTCATGAAGAGGAGAGAAAGAGAAGGGAAGATGAAAGGTGAGGGACAGAGCCAAGGCATACTGCTGAAAATAAAGGAAACTGAGTGATGCATGACTCAATAAAACAAGAAGAAAAAGTTTAGAGATCCAAGTAGCAGTACAGCAAATAGTCAGAGGGAGAATACGTGGGTCAAGAAAGAAAGAAAGAAAGAAAGAAAGAAAGAAAGGGGAGATGGGAAGGAAGGAAGCAAGGAAGAAAGATTTAGGGCTTAGAGGAAGATACTTTCCTATGGCCTCCACTTTCACTATTGGCCCATTGTTTGCTCCAGTGATCTAAGCCTGACTCCCCAGCTTGGTCCCAATTGGCTCTCCATGGGTCAAATTAGCTCCAATACCAAGAGCTTAGTTGGGCTTGAAGAAACAGCTGACTCTGTGTGGGGTCTTGCGGATCCAAAATGGCTGACTGTTAACAACAGTAGAGCTCAAACTACCCAACACATTCCTCTGCCTCAGACATGGCCCGAAGCTGAAGCCTAAACATAGAGATGTTATTCTGCTACTACGCGGGTAAACCCGTTTCCCATGGTGTGGATGTCAGGATGGGTTAATCGTCATTCAGTGTAGGGGCCCAAGGATGTTGGTTGGCCCTGAAACATGTTAGCAACTATTGAACATGAAATTTTGTACAGATATTCATGGTGCACAGAGGATGTATCGCACATTTTCTCTAGTGCCAACATGAGGCTGACATTTGTGGTTCAGAGTGAAATGTCTTGACAACTACTGGATAAGTTGCTGTGGAATTCGCTAAACCCTCTGACTTTTGCTATAGCACCACCACCAAATTTACAGTTTTCACATGGTCCCCAGAAAACGAATCCTTTAGACTTTGGTGATCACCTGACCAACAGGTTGACATTTGTGGTCCTGAATTAAATATCTTGAAAAAAACTATTGGATGATTTGAAATCATATTCGTGGTTCCTAGATGATGAACTCTTGTGACGTTGGTAATTCCTGTCTGCTCGTCTAGCGCCATCATCAGGTCAGTTCCAATTTGTCCATTACTACTCCTAAGACCAAATACCTGAAAAACAATGGTATTCCCATTAACCTCAGCTGTGTTTTGTGTTTAGTGCTAATTAGCAAATGTTAGCACATACTAACATGCTAAACTAACATGGTTACAACGGTTAACATTACCTACTAAACACCGGTATGTTAATATAATGTCATTGCGAGCAAGAACGCTGACGTTAGCTAAATGCTAACACTACTGTGCTAAGCTAAAAGTATCACTTTTGAGGATCCACAGGGCTCTCTTTAGATATATCCCCACTTCTTTAAGTTTTAACCTCATTTGCTGTATTCAACCAATTACATCAACACACACTTATCTCCACTCCTGAAACATCATTTGCATGATTTCTAACGCTGACGCCACCTAAAATATAATGTATTTTAAAAACAATATCAGTGAATTTTGTTTCGAAATACTACTGGAACTGAACTCAGCAGTGGGAAAACATTGATCATGTCTCTTTTGCACAATACATTTATCTAGATCAAGTTGTCATCACCAGAAAAATGTAGCCTACTATAACTTGCAATGGGAGTACAGTATTTTCCAATACCAGATTTAGCATCATGTGTAATGTCTGAAATCAACAAAAGGCCAAAGAAAAGCAAAACAGGCATGATTGAGAGGGATTTATACCGATGGATAGATGATAGTGGAAAAGAAAGAGAGAAATAGTGGAAGACGAAAGAGACAATGGGAAGAGACAGAAAGTGTAAGGAGTCGGGGGAACATGTGCTGCTGTCAGTCTATTTTTTAATTCCCTTTGGATTTCTTCTGCCTTCCTTTCCCACGTTCTCAGTGTTAATTGATAAACACAGGGAGGGACCAGGAGCCCATGACTAATCATTCAGGCTGCTGCTGTGTGCTGCTGTGTGTGTGTGTGTGTGAGCCAGTGTGCGTTTCTACAGGTCAGTGAAGTCTGACCTGTAGAAGCACGAAAACAACATTGTTTTTTAACACATGCACACAATCCATTGAGTGCTGAATACCACAAAATTGAAATTGCGATATTTACGGAAAAAGTCCCACTAACTTCTGCTGCCTTTTTCCCAGAAATTCTGTAAACGAAATCTTTGGCGGCGATTCAACTACCGACGATCCACAGCCAGCCTGCATTAGTTGGAGAATAGAGTGCAGTAAATGGGAGAGCTGTGTCCAAACTTTTCTCTGGTACTCTATTCCCAGAATGTAATCGTTTTAAAATGACTTGATTGATTTTAGTTTCATTTCTCATATCATGTGTTGTCTTATGAAGGACTTTTATTAATGCTGTTACAAGCCAGTGTTTAAAAAAAGGCTCTTGCAGGTCACTTAGACCTGAAATATCACGCAGTACGATGTCCAAGATGAATTCCAACACATTGATCATACACGCTGAAAAGATATGATATCCAGTAACGTCCGTGTCACTTGGATAAATGAATAATCGTATTCTGTTGTGGTCAGTGTCTGCACAGTCTCTGGCTCTGTCTTTGAAATTAGCCAATCACATGTTACCGTCTCAAACACACCCCTCTCACTCTCCCCCCTCTCCCTCTCTTACACACACACACACACACACACACACATGCATGCACAGACTCATAAGTTACCCCTTAGTCATATCCTCAACCACAGGGCTCACACCCACACGTTGTACTCCCACACACACACACACCCACACACACATACAGCACACTGACTCACTCGGATAAGTAGGTTAGATCAAGGAGTATAACGGTTCATTCAATGGTTCACTCAATGGCCAGGCAAATTGAACAAAGCTTCAACAAATGTTGTTTTCGTTCATTTTTGCATCCCAAGCTGTCTGCCCCCACCCCCCCGCTTTGTCTTCTTCACTGGCTAACAATAAAAACCCTCTGACCACTGAGAACAAAAAAGAAACCCCCAAACGAGAAGGAATTCAAGACTGTATTATGCTTATTTAAATTGTACTATGTTGACATGTGGACAGATAATTGATGTATTTTGTCTTGACGTTACAAAATGCGGTGAGTGGTTGTATAATGAGACCAACATGAAAAACTGCTCCATTAAGACTAGTTCAGCACAGATGTTTGGAATGACATGAAGCTTGGAACGAGATCAGCTCCGAGTAAAAAACAATTGACGGACTGACACAAACGTTGGAGTTGGACCTCAGGAAGAGTGGCTGACAAACAAACAACAAACAAAACAAAACTGAATAAAAGGACCAGCAGACTGGCAGTAACTCAGATAGGATGGCTGGTAAACAGTAACAGATTAATACAGAGGTATATACCGCACTGTGTGACTTGAGGACATCAATTGTGATCACCTCTGAAAGGAAAAACCATGTAAAATGACTTCAGCTACAGCTGCGCACACCTTCAGATTCATCCTTCTTATGTCCGACACTGCTTCTGTCTGCATGTCGGGAAAACATAAGCAGGCGTCACGCACAGATGTTTTCATAGCAAACACGAAACTAAAACAAAACCGAGAAACAGTTAGGAGTCTTCAAACTGGTGCCTTTGTTTTAGTTCCATTTTAGGATTTGGCCTAACCACGATGCTATTGGTACCCTTCCCAGCTTAGACGCTCGTCCAAATGTTTCGACCGAATTTCATACAAAAAAAACAAAACAAAACAAAACATACTTTCCCACTTATTTGTAGTGGTATCCAACCATGTATAGTTTGATTTTCAGTCAATGAGAGAAATGAAGGTGAATGTTATTATAACTGCATTAATAAATTACATTTTTAAAAACAGCAACGTCAAGTTGAGAAAACTTAAGAAACAGTGTCCTCTTTACTGATGATAAGACAGACAGACATGATGTTATGGAGACATAGAGAGGATCAGCCATCACTGAATTGAAGTCTCCCTTTTGTCTTTTCAGCATCCAAATGTAACACAGGAAATCATTTTGGTCAAACTGGATCAGTCAACAGTCACATGATTAGATGCTATCTCTGCAGCCCCGTTTTGTGATTTAGTGATGTTAAAATAGGCATATGTTTACATGGTTTAGCTTGGAAGGATCTGTTATGGCTTCAAGTAAGTTCAGAACAGACTGAGTGTCATCACCGTCCGCTTATGTGGTGCGGTTGAACGTCTGTGGCTTGACTTTAGGAGATGGAGGGATGACTGAGCTATATTGCTATAGCATGTGTATATGGTTTTTAAAATAAATTACAAAATATTAATCAAGGGTTCAAAGGGCTTCGGACAGTATGTGAGATGTCAACTTCAACTAGGACAACAACTTAAGCCGTAATAACAGACGTTCATGCAATCACTGGTTAGAAAAACATTGATTCCTTCTGATGTTATCAACTTCCCCCTTTGTTTGCCCTCCAGGGTAGTTACTATTTTGCGGGGCACAGAAAGCGAAACTGAGAGACAGACAGACAAACGGGCAGTTAGAGGACTGGTCCTGTTCGGCTTTACAGCTAATTGGAGCAATCATAATAAAAGGCCAGTAAATCCCCCACCATTAGCTTGTAAAGGACAGGAAACAGAGGCTGGCTTTTATCGTTGCTTCTCCCCACTGCTGCCCATATATATATATATATATATGTACAGTTATATACACCCAAATTTCCCTTTCTGGCTGTTTGGGCTGCATTAGCTCACTCTATTTTTAGGTTCCTGTGTGCTTTTTTCATTACTGCATAGTAAACAGTACCTCTGCTCATAACTAAAGAGGTTAAAAAAAGATTTCTACTCTCTGACAGGTTGGGGTGCGCTAGGTCGCTATTGCCCCCAGTAATGAGTCTCTCCCTGGGGGTTAGACTGAGCCCCCTGAGGGCCTCTCTGGTTAGAGCCTGCGATGCCAGCTGAGTAGAAAACACACAGCTCCGTGCAGGCTGGTGGAAGGTCGCTGTGCTTTAACTTCTCCTCTGTTTGCCCTGTCATTCCTATACTTAAAGGGGGAATTCCCCTATTCTGTGGCCACGGCTGGCTCTGAATAGGCCGGGCTGGGATAGGAGCGTAGGTTGTGTGAGTGTGAGTGTGTGTGTGTGTGTGTGTGTTAGTTGGGGTGGGCAGTAATGGCCCAGTGAAAGGCTCTTTTGTAAGACTCCTGCTGTTTGACAGTGGTGCTATCCTCCCAGGACTCATCTTCAGTACTGCCACACCCACCCAGCCTTTCATATGGTAAGGCGGCCTAATGGCTTTAACACTCACCCGATTGCTACGGCACTCCCAAGCAACCAACGGGGCTACCCACCTTGCCCTCCACCCACTTTCTCCCTTGGCAACCAACCACCTCCACTGCTACCCTGGCAACTGCTTCTGCCCCACTGAACCTGCCCCGGCAACTGCTTTTGACTCTCAATCAGTTCAGGTTCATTTCTGACTCCCTCGCTGGAGGGGCGGGAGGTGGGAACAGAGAGAGGAGAATAGGGATGGGCAGGGATGTGCGCGTAGGGGTGTGCATGATGGGGGGTACAGCTCCCACCCCCCAATAACACGCAGATAAACAAAACTACACCCAAATGTCATAGGTGTAAAATCTGGTGCAGAGAAACTAAAATGTTGGAGCAAATCGTATCTGTCACTGGCAAATCTGTTAATGTTGTCTTAACTTCCAATAAGAGGTGTATACATACAGTATGTAGCCTATGTATACATGCACACACACACACATACACACACGCACACATTCAGAGACAAACAGTGTGGAGAATGAGGTGTTCCTGTCAGTGGGGGGTAGCATACACACATTGGGACTTGATTAAATTAAGGTTGGTCTTTCCACTGGGTGCTCGGGGCTGTATTTGCATTTGAATCCAATTGTGAGCGCTTAGATTTATGCATGTGTGAGCGGTGCCCAGCAGTGCTTTTTTCTGACTTTCTCTTTCTCCCCCATTCTCTTTCTCACCTTCCCTAACTATGTTGCGCTCCTTATTGCTCCCCTATTTTGCTTATGCCCGTCCCACATACACATACACCCCCCCCCCTTCTCTTCATTGCTTGTTTTCCAGGGCAGGGCCCACATTTGATATTGATTTCATGCTTCCATTCCACATTATTCTGCATTTATTGTGCACTATATCAAATAATTCTCACGTGGAATTAAACTGCAGTTGTACTGCCTTATCTGTGTCTGAACATTTCAACACATAAAACCCTAAACCCGGGCCTATATTTATGCAACTTCTAAGACTAACATAATGGGATGTTCTAAAGAGCAAACTTATTCTTTATTTTCTTCACATCCGGCCATGTGAAATAGAAGGAGCCTGAAGCTTGGTGGGATCGTGACTACTTGCAGGGCTAGTTGCTAGCTGCTGTAGCCAGTTAGCGAGTTAGCATAGCCTGATAACTAAGTTTATTCATTAACAGTCCAACAGTTCAAAAGACGTATAAGTACCATCGACCTTCAACCTTTTCTCTTTCGTGGAAACGTTTTTACTCCAATCAAGGAGGTGAAAAGTTGTAATTGGTCAAAGGCGCACATTCGCGGGACAAAGTTCATCAAAGATTTAAAGCTGCGCCATTTTAAATCCTGCTGTGTGTACAGACCTTAAGAATAACCTCTCATGTGATCACATGATTAATCTTCTTAGAGCAGGAATAGCCAATAGGATGCAAGGATTTGTCCTGCATGTTGTAATGCTAATTACATTAAATGAATTCTAAAGCATTACTCACATATATGTATTGTTTTATGATGATAGATCATAAACCTCATAGACCTCAGTTTACCCATGTTCCAAGGCTGCCATACATCAAATATTTATTTCTCATAAAGAATAGCTCCAAGCACGGGAACATTGTAGTTCATTATGAGGGCTCTTAAAAACGGATGGTGGATAAGGTCATTAAGATATAACAGTGGTGCCGTAAAGCTTCTTTGTTGGCAGGCTGAATACACTCATGTCAATCACACATCAGTACTGGAGACATGGATCTAGTTCAACAACACAATGACTTTTCCTTTATAGACACGTATGGATATGGTTGTATTGGCTGGTCAATGTGAAATAAAAATAATTGAAAACAGTACAGGTGCTTGCTAGTAGAAAGAGCGAACCACTGATAGATATTGCGAAAGAAAAAAAAGACAGCAAAAGTTAGTAAAGGGATGGCCTGGACCTGAATTCCCCGGCAGAAAATTCCCCCCTCAGCTCTCCTTGACTGATTGACAGGGAACTCTCCAGCATGAATATTCATAACCACAGTCCCACCAAGCTTTCTCACAGCTAGAAGAAAAGTAAACTTTGCCAGGGGAGAGAAGATCACTGCTGGCTGCTCACTTCATGTGGAAATGTGGGGCTTCTATTCAACTCCCTGCAGGCATTTACAAAAAAGAATAAGGAAAGGGTAGAGCACCGGGCCATGGGTGGTGTTGGTAGATGAGGGTGGTGGTGGTGGTGGGGGAGTGCTTTGAGTGAAAGTTGACAAGATTTAAGGATTTGCCTGGCTCCAGCTTTTGTCTATGCCTGCTTATGAGAGTGAATATACATGACTCTACATCTCTTTCATTCACGTGAATTAGCGATCACGAAAACAGAAGCTGAGAATGCGGAATAGATGGAGGGATAGCGCCTGGAAACGGGGAACATATCTGGATTTATTTTCTTCATAGTTTAACGCACGCAAACAACACTAAACTTGCAATTACTTTGGGGGGAAAAGAAAAAAAAATAAACGCTGGAAAAAAAAAAAACGGTATTGAGATTGATGCGTTGAGGCGACGGGTGACAGCTGAAACCCTGGGAATGGGCAGCGGTGGTGGGTGGGTGAAGGGTGGAGGGGGTGATGAGGAGTTGACAGAGGCCTCTTAGCAGTAAAAGACCACTGTGTGTAATCGCTTTTAATTGGAATGTATGGAAGACAAGGCTCTCTGAGGGGATCAGTTGGCTTTAAACCTGCCTAATTATATGGGATCATGTTGGACGGTTGGGTTAGGTCGAAAATACTGCCGCGAGGATGAAGCGATACAAGCGGTGGAAGAGAAAAGAGAAGACGGAGAGGAATGCTGGCATGACATATATATATATATAAAAGTCATTCTAATATTCATATACACACCTCTAGTAAAATTAAAGATATCAAATGGTTCTTAAAAGCTGATTCTCACCATCCCTACAGTATTCCTATCAATAACCTAAAGAGGGCTTTTATTGGGTATATGGTGTTTCTAAGGTGCTTAAGAGTCCATTTCTTAGGGACCATACAGTATTTTATGGTCATCTCGAGTCTCCTATGGTGTTATTCCTATAACAATTTAATAGTAACCTCAAAAAAAAAAAGATTTTTACCTCCTATGGTTTTACTGCAGTATCGCTATAGGGATTGAAAATGTATGTGCAGTCTAGTGTTGAGTTTATAGCGACTTTATTGGAAGTTTTGATGATTTTATCTGGATCCTTGGATGTAGATGTCATGTAAAATATGCTGATGATGTCTCTATAGCAACTTTCTAAAATTGATTATGAGAGCCGATAAAACAATGTAAAGGTCTATTTACTTAGTGTTTATTCAGCCTATAGATTGCATCCCTGCAGCCCAAGTAATATATAAAGCTAACTGTTCCCTCCTCCCTCCTGGGTTTGTGCTAAGCTATGCTAGCTAAACACATGCTGACTGCAGCTCCACAATTATAGACTATTACAAGTTAGGTCTCATTTTCTACGTTTCTATTGGTAATATTACAGTTCAAGAAACATGAGAAGTCAGATAATAGTACAGGCTGTTAACAAAACCCCAGGTTTACCAGACAGGTGTGGAAGCGTAAGTGAACAGGCTTTAACAGGTACTTTCTGTTTTAACTTTCACCTACTGTAATTGCTGTAGTTGTGTGCACAGAGATTTCCTGTGCAATGACCAGGGTTAGGACCAGAAATATCACTAAGAGGCCCTCAGTTTGGTCTTATGTCCCTCAAAAATGACATTCCCTACCGGCACTACCCCAGCTGCTTTCATCACTTTCCTCTCTGCCTCTTTCCTGTCAATATGATTTTTAGACAGCAGTGTTTGAATTCTTATCGGGCAACCTTAAGTGAAATGCTGCATACATAACCAGTGGCGGGTTTGATTTTGAGCCTTGTATGAAGCGCTGGAAAACCAAGCTTTTTATGGCAATAGTCTGACACACATCTAGCACCAGCCAACCATGAGACGTAACTCATCCTGACGTGCCCTGTTAAAAATAAGACAGAAAACTCCACACATAATGTGATGCATTGTTTGACATAGTGCACAACTACAAGGGCCAAACTTTCCTCTTGCTACGGTCAAGGTTTCGGATGGAGACGTGAAGCACGTACCTCATTACTTAGTGTTCCCTGTTAGTTCTTAATCATGAAGAGGATGCTGGGAGACTGGTGCTTACCATTGAAGACCTTCTCCTCATCAAGTCACAGGGTTGTGCTCCTGCAGATTATCAAAAGAGTCTGGTGACTCTGATTAGTCCAGAGCTGAGCGTCTATAAACTTTTAACACTTATTCTTTGTGAAATAAACATATATTAGTTATGTATTCACTGATATATTACATATTAAATTAAATAAAGACACCCTTCATTCCTAAATTCATTCCATCCTTGGACCTAAAAGCATTGTTTTATCTGATTTCCTTTGATATGACTTGCTGCTCACATTTAGCCTTTTCGCCCTCAAAAAGATGACAACACCGAAGGCCAAGTGCTGTTGCCCCTAAAATGATGAAATTACAAACCTGGCAATGACACATTAATAACTGGCATTACACTTGCACTTACTTTCAATTTTAACCTGGCTAAACTGTTGCCGTATCTGAATCTTATTTTGAAAGGATATTTAAACGGTTACGATACCAACAAGTCCCCCCGCCCCCCAACAAATGACAACAAATGACTTAATGGTTAAGTGATGGTCAAGTTATTTACTAATGTTGTCTAGATCAGTTATACACCAAAGATAAGAACAATGTTTGGGTTGCCAGGTCGTAAAAAAAATCCCTCTGGCTGGCGCGGTCATCCTTATACCATATTTGGTAATAAATATTAGTAATCCATTAATAAATGCGTTTCTAACTTGGTAATAGCTGAGTTGATAATAAAGAGATTTTTGTGTTTATCCAGATGATAAGTGGTCCATCGGTAGCAAGGCTCTTACTGATGAACTAAGGAGTTAAAAGTCAAAAATGCAAAGCAAGCGTCACGCTGGAGGAGGATAAACACCAGCCAATGGGATTTCTTGCAATTCAAACATTGCTCTTAATACATGTTATGACTGATCTCCAAAGCATTAGTAAATAATTTATTAACATAAACATAACCATTTACAGCTAATAAAACCTCTATAAAAGGTGCCTTATTAGAAAGTGGTCCCAAAATGTTCAACTATGTTTTTAAGACTCTGTTCAGGCTGTTGCATGAATACAAGGAGGTTCGTACCTATCAGTAACACATTGTGTTGCATTTTAGTATGACTGAAACTAACCCAAGGCGTATACATTGGTAGACGAGATTGTTTGTTAAACTCGTATACACATGAGCTCACAGCTAAACACACTTCACGCAGTCCAACACAATGAGATGAACTATGTTGTCTCACGCACATAAACAAACTCACAGTGCTTACATGCACTGATTTAGAGTTAAAGCCAAGTTGCAGATAAGTATTCTGTGGAGATGATCACGCACACACACACACACACACTGTGGGGAGCTGTCAGTATGGGCTTTGTCAGTAATATGCCGACTGCTTGGGTGAATTAAAGGAATGTAGTGAAATAGGAGCTCGTCCTCCTCCCCCTGTCTCTCTTCCTGTCTCCCCCCTCTCTTTCATTCCCCCTCTTCTTTGCTCTTTTTCCTCGTCTTCTTCCCGCTCTTCTCTTTTTCGTGTCTTGCGGCTATCCGCACATCAGTTTTATCATCCGTTTCGCATCTTTTCACTGGATGTTCCTCTGATGAGCACTGTGGTATGAACCCCAGCACTCCCCTCCTTGTTACCACGGTGCTAGCGGTTTCCTGTCTACCTCAAAGTTGCGCAATGTTGTTTGGATGCTTGGTCAACATGGCGACGGGGTCAGGGTTGGTGTTGGTGGAGCCCGGCGACTGTGGCTAGAGACATTTTCCAGAGAGGGCAGGCATGGGCGGTCAGTGGACTTTGTGTTTGAAAAAAGGAAGAGGGCAAGGGGAGGTGGGGGGGGTTGAAGTGGTCAATTGGATCTGGCATCTCAATCTATCTCCCACCCCCTCCACCGCCACCGCCACCTCCCCACCCTATAATGATCCTCTGCGGCAGGGTGACCCGGCTCTGGCTCCCAGAGTCTCAGGACCGACTGCGGGCCACAGCGAGACGCACCGACCACTTTCCCATGGACCCGGCGCTTCCAGGCCCATCATTACCATTTAATATCCTATAATATAACCCCCCCACTCATCTCCAAAACAGGCTCCACCAAGGGGGATGGAGGTGGGGGCTGCCCACACCACAAATAAGCGAGGATACCCAATATCCCCCCTCTTTTATTTGGATCTAACCAGTGCATAGCTGCACAACGGCTCCCAGTCATTACAGACAGGCCACTAAGTAGGGGCTACTGTGAATTGGATAAATAACCATCAGTGAGGACTTTGCAAGAACATCAGGAAATCAGAACCTATGTTGGTTTTATTCAGCGTTGGGAAATAAGGTTCTGGGGTGTTGTTTGCCTTGATAAATCGGAGCTGGATCAATGTTATGACATGGTGGTTAGTGGCGTGATTTCCTAGTTTGTTTTATTGTTAGTCTGCTGTTATATGACCGATATTGATACTCAGGTCTCGATTGCGCTGCAGTTGTTGACATCATGCGAGCTACGAGCTCATGAATGGAAGACAGAGAAGCGCATTGTCATTTGAAATGCTCATGTACGCCAAGTAAAAGGCACTTTCACGTATTTCAGTATTTCATAATCGAAATAGATGTTTAGCATACACTGATGTGCAGCACATATTAGGTCTTGCTGTGTGCATGTGCATGTGCACACGTAGTGGGATTCAGAGATAGCTTTGGGGGCATATTGGGTATCGAGGGGCGAGGAGCTGAAGAGATGAAGAGTTTCATTCACTGAGTCAGGATACTGATAAGAAGCAGAGCGGTGCTGCCATGAATCCACCCTCTGTTCAGTCCTTCGCTCTCCTCTGTCTTTTCCCTCCCTGTCTCTGCCTCCCTCGCTTCTCTTCCAGTCTTTTATACTCCCTGTGAGAAAGTTGTAGAGATGAGAAGGGGGTGAGGGGGTGGGAGGGGGGGTTGAGGAAGGAGCCCTGCAGCCTCTCAAAGTTTAATTAGCAGGATTAGAATCGAGAAGCAGAGAGAGGGAAAGAGAGAAAGAGGGGTAGACAGAAGAGAAAAACATGTCGATCCGCAGCAGTCTGATGTTATTTACTATTGTCATTAAAAACTTTTATTTCCTAAAACCTAAAAGAAAAAATGCTAACAGGAATTATTACCTAATTCTATTTGTTGTCAATAATACAATAAATCACTGGACAGAAATGCGTTGCTGTGAAGACATGGTGGCATGTCGTCAAAGCAATAATCATGACTTTGCCTGAGATTAAATGAATGATCGAGTTTTGAGAAACAGCTTTGAAGACAGTGGACACATGAAGAGTTGTTGTGAGAGTTGTCATCCAGAATGGCGATCGCTGGGGGAAAAAAAAAAGCTGCCTCCACTATTGTTCCATGATTATTTGTCAGGCATAGCTAGATGTGTATATGGCTGACCTGCACCAGCGAGGGGTCCTGAGGGTTAAGACCAGACGGGTCTCAAAGTGGTCCGACTTCTACAGATCAACCCTGACACCTGACCTCTAACAGTGGACTAACTGCACATAGATGGACTCGTCCGTATAAAAAGTTTGGCCACTTAGTTTGCGTTTCTGTTTCTCTATTAGTTCAATATAAAGGAACTATATAATAAGTACAGTGTTGTGATACATAGAAAAAATGAAGGCTACTTATTATTTCTTCCATCATGATTATTTTTACGAAAATACCATATAGCATAGGTCTCCAGCTTTTCTCAAAAACAAACTCTTAAAGTTTGTCCAAGTGAAACAGAGGTTAGAGCCTCTTTAGCTTCTGTACTTTGATGCACTTCCCAGTGAAAATTTATATTTGAGCGGTGTGCGAGCAAGTAAAATCAAATCCTCTGTATTTGATTGGCCCGCTAAAAAGGTGGGTGGGGCTTACGCAACAAACAAAGACACCGCGACCAACGTAACACGCTGTCGTTGGCTTGCTAACTAATGACTCTTAGCTGTGTGCTGCTAAGTTAATGATTGAGTGATGGATGGATGTCGTGTTATTATTGGTTAAAAATATGAATTTTGATATAAATATACAGTTGTTTTTTGGTTTTTTTTTGGTATATATTATTAAATAGGTGCACAATATGACCGGGGATGTGATCTAAAAAGGTTAAAGGAGCATTCTTCATTTCATCAACAGAAAATCTATTCGACTGTCTCCTTAACTAATGCTTTAAATCTTCATGCAATCCTGCCATTTACACTTCATCTGCTTTCACCTATCAAATGCTCAATGCTTACATTGCAACTGACACCTCTAACCTTTCAGGTTCATAAAATATAGCCTGTACTAGTTGCAAGCATATCCGTGTATGTGCATCTCAAAGTACTGTGAGTTATACATGCAGTTCAATATCTGGATAAATATCTGGAATGTGGACTGACTGAGCTTTCTAATGACGAATCCTTTGTCATCAAATTTATTTCTATTATTTTTAAATGTACTAGGAAGAATGTCAAAACCTCCATTAGGAGTTTTACTATTAGAATTCTTTGGTCATGAAACATCTGCTACAATACTTTGTCATGAATATTTCACTGACAATATTTTGTCATCTGAAATATCTCTATGGCAACAGTGTAATCATCATCCCAGCCCTTAAGTCATGGGAATAGTCTCGTCCAAGTCTTGGTTTGGCTTTTAAAAAAAGGGCCAGAGCGAGTCTGTTATATGAGCTGTAAGAGATCATGTGTGAATGTCAGTGTGTGTGTGTGTGTGCGTGTGTGTGTGTTTGAGTATGTGATGACTATTGTCTACTATATCTTTCCATCCTGCACCTGTACCAAGGACTTCACCCAACCTTGAAAGAACCACACAGTCCAAACACACAAACATACCTCAAATTTATTGAACCCCATATATATATATATATATATATATATACACACACACCTAATGTTGGACATTCGAGGAGCTGGAATCCCCCACAGGCTGTGAGGACGGGGTCAAGCTTAGTCATATAGGAGGTCACAGCTGCTAAAACACGCAGCAAACAAAATTAGTCCTGTTTGTTTTTTGAAGGATGACTATATTACCCACAGTCAAATAAACTTCATTCAATCTCTTCACCCTCCCTGGGCTCTCAATCACCCCACAGACTTGGTCAGCACATTTCTGCCCCATGCTGAGGCAATCTAAGGCCTGGCCTGTGTCAGTTCTGTTTGGCCTAGCTCTTGCCTTACATAAGCCTGGTGCCCCCCCTATCCCTGCTCACCCTCCATCTCCCCCATCGCTTTAATCAGCACACGCATGGCTAAACTCAGCTCTTAGTAACTGACAGCCAGTCTGGTCAAAGGATAAAATGGTTGGCTGACTGGTTTGTTGACCACTTATTGACCAATTTGACTGGTTGGCGTCTTAGCCAGTAAATGAGCTAACCTGCTTAATGGCCAAATAGTTGGCTGCTTGACTGATGGTTGGTGGACTAAATTGTAAACAGGTTGGCTGGATGCATGGCAGAATGGTTGTCTCGTTGTTGGTGGTGGTGTTTTTGGTCTCTTAGTAATGTAACTGGTTGACGAGTTTCTGGCTTTTTAGGAGCTAACTGGTTTGGTGATTGTTTCCTCAGCTGTTTGACTGATTAGCTGACTGGTTGACTGACTGAATAGCTAACAGGTTGTTCAACTGGTTGGCATATACTCAAACCAGTATTGTTACCATCTGCGTAACTGACTGTTTGACAGGCTGTGACCTCTTCACAGAGAGGCTCCAGCCTCATTTAGTCTCATTAGTACCAAGTCTCTGGCTTCCAGACAGGGACAGCTCCACGGCTCCCTGGGGGAGGGAGGTGTGTATCTGTGCATGTGTGTGTATATTTATATATGTGTGTGTGTGTGTGTGTGTGAGAACTACTGGAGCCGGAACGCATCGTGTCTTGTCTGTCATCGAAGCACAGATGTCCAGCGGATTACATCACACTGACCGCACCCTGATCTCCCTCACATCCTTTATCCCCTACCATCACCCCCCGCCCCCCCACCCCCCCTGCAGCCCCACTCTGAACCCTTCACTTCCACCCAGTCACAACCCCTTTACACACACATTCTCATAGACAATGAGTTCTGATTTATGACTCTCACCACTGCTTTCCCATCGCCTCCCCTCGCCTGATGACTTCATCTCCCATCACACCTCACCTCATCTTCATTAGGCTACATGGCCCACGATGCGCTGGAATGTGTGTTGCTCGGGCCGACGGGAGGCAGGGTTGAGATGGAAGTCCTCAATCCTTATTTAAGCAGACAGGTTCTCTAAAACACATTCTTGTTCACAGTAATAGTCAGGAGAGTTTACACACACATACACACATTTTAAAATAAAAAATCTGCCGTTGGGTAAAATCACCAATGCAAATTTGAGTTGGTGGCTAGGAAGACCTTTTTTAACGCCCCAAACCTAGAGTTTGCAATAAACACCACATACAGCAAAGAAGTTGTGGTAAAGTAGTTTTAAAAAATCCTTCAAACTTGGAAGAAAAACTTGTTTCTGCTCTTATACGATGCTGCCAACGTCTAGAGTGTCATAATCCAGAACCTCTTCAGGAGGTTTTTAAAGGAGGTTTACGTTAATCTTTTCTGTCTGTACTTTCCCAGCCAGAATGTCAACCTGTTTAAGGTCACAAACGCTTTGCCTTAACTACAAGCTTTCACTTTTCTTTCCCCTTCATCTGTGACTTGGAGGTCCCAGGAGACGGGAGAGGAAAGAGGAGTAGGTCTTAGAGGAGCTGGATGAGGAAGAGGAGAAAGAGGCCAAGAGCCCTTAGCTAAAAGGTCATGCAGTCACTTCTTGCTCTGTTTGTTGTTATGTAGCGAGGTGATGTCATCATTAAAAGTGTTTAAAAGCTGTTGAAATGAACCCTAGTGGAAGACTTTGGATTTCCCAGCAGGTTATGAAGCTTATACCAGGGCTGGAGGTCTTATATTTAAAAAAAAACAAAACCTGTGTGAGCTGTGTGTACAGTATAGGTTTCCAACCCTACCGTGACACCATGCTGTGCAACGTAACCCTGGCTCTCTGCCCTTGAAGAAGAAATACACACATGCACCAGGAAGGGTTCCAGTTAGTAGAACAAATAAAGTAATCTAATCATTGTAAGGCAAAGCACTGCAGCACACCAACCCACTGGAACATCCTCTTGCTGTTGGACAGTGCTGTCTTGTTGGAGCCAGCCGCAGCTCACATCCTGACAACAACAGTCTTTGTATTGTAATCATTTCCATAAGTTTGCCAGCAATTTGAATCCTTTTTATGCAGTTCCCTTCAATGTAATTGTCTAAAAAAGACCCCTGGAAGGCTTTTCCCATGACATATAGAGTTTTGGAAAGGGACAGACGGGAACATTGATGGAGTCATGTAGCTAACACTCAAAACAATGAAACAGACTAAACAGACAAAACAGAAACCGCCGAGACACATGTAAGTATGATGGAAAAGTGTACGAGAACCCCCAGACGCCTTCTGCTTCTTGACATGTAATGTAAATCTTTGTTTCTGTTAGTTAGCCAGTGCATGAGTAATGGATGTTAAATTAGCATACAGGGAAGAGCTTTTCCCATGACATGTAATGTCAGATCTGTGTTCCAGCATACAGTGGTTGACTGATGGGAGTTAAATCAGCGTGCAGTCCTTTTGAACTGTAGTATCAATTGGCTGAAATGTCCAAATGTCCTGCAACACAGAAGAATCTAAAGTTGGTCCAATCTTGCCCCCGTCCTCTCCCCTCCATGTTGACCTCCGGACCACTCTGCCTTTCAGTGTTGCCCTAACGGCCGAACATACTCTGCCTCTTTCTCCTTTTCTCATCCTCGCATTCTAACACAATACGGTCATGTCCGGCCGATGAATCGACGGCTCTGTTCAGGGCCATGAATGGACGGGAGTGATAGAGAATGAATAGAACGGAGAGGAGAAAAAGAGCAGTTTATGTGCAGAGAGTTGTAGCGATGAAATAAATGGATGTAATGGACTTGCGCAGATGGAAGACAGAGGAGGTCAGCGAGAGTTGGTCAGAAAGATGAAGACAATAACTTCACTGCACCCTACCAGGGGGCTTCTGGGAGAAGGTCAGAGGTCACCGTGCTTGGGTGAGATTCATATCCGAAGCCCTGCTGGCCCTTAAACTCTGAGCGCTGGTAGCTGCCTTTATTGCTCCAGACGTCCTCTCTCATAACTCCCCGCATTCGCTCTCTCTTTCATTTCCCTTCAATGTGTAAAGTCCCCTCCCTGCCTTCTGCATGTATCTCTGCATGTACATGTACATATGTGTATTTGGATGTATATATCTTTATTTAACCAGGTATGATTCCACTGAACTTCAACATCTCATTTACGAGGGAGACTTGGCCAGTGTATATGTGCTTTGTGTGTGTGTGTGTGTGTGTGTGATGTTATATCGCCCAGCTCCAGCGGGTTTACATTGCCGGTGCAACCAGAGCCCATCAGACAGAGGGCCCATGTCTACGCCATGCCAGTCAGGCGGAACAGGCAAGTAAACTAGACGCACTGCAGGGACGGAGAAACTCTCGGTTGCCTATATAAGTAACACACAGGGGGGCTTTTGAATTACAGCCTCGGTTTTTGGTAGAGGTCTGTGTTGGGTTAAGTGCTGGTTTGCAGTCTGGTCAGGGAAGGATCGTAAAATGTGGGGATGGTAACCCAAAAGTCCAACGTTTCCCTTTCTAAAAAAACATAAACTACTTAAAATTATGAGTTTCAAGAAGATGAAATGAGATTTTAATAATCTCATGGGGTAAACTGGATCCATGCAGTAAATTTTATGAGCACAGACAAAAAAAAATATAATGAATAAAGAGCAAATCATGGTGGTGTTTAACACAACACGGCCATTTATTACTATCTAGCATGAGAATGTATCGAATGTATTTCTTATGGTATGCATGTAAGAAACGGTGATGCAGCATACTGTGACAACAGAAACTATGTGTGTATGATAAGACAAACTTCACAAATTAAGTCCAGTGCAGCGATATATATCTTTTTTTTCTTGGACTTTGTGTTAAGTTTCTGTCAGTGGCTACTCAACCATGGTGACTCATACTAACTGCTAGTTTTTCTTATATTTATTCACAATAACATCCAAAAATTGGATTTATAGTTCTGCATTAAGGGGTTACAGTGTGACATTGAACAAAAACTTCACTGCAGACCCCCTGCTCATTGTGTTCACCGCTGTCTACATCCAGGTAGTCGTAGACCAGGATCGCTCTATATTCAAAGTGAACAAAGTAATATGAATATAATTAAAGCGAAGCCTGATGATGTAGAATACACTCGTCCTGTGTCATAGTGGTGCTATTGGTGGGTGAAATCTGACATTGAAATATAAATAGATACCTGAGTCATAGGTAGTGGGGCTGCCATTAACCGCATATATAAAACATGCATCCTAGACATTAGCTGATTCAGCAGAATCACCCAATATCAACGTTCTTGTTCAGCGACATGGTTGTTTGAGTCAATGTGATAAAGTACAGTACGTCATTGACTGTCACAGATACCACAATAAGACAGTGTCTTCTTAAAGTGGATCTTACTGAATGAAGCTGAAACTAAAGTGTAGTGTGAGAAGGGCAAACTGGAGTTAAAGGCCACGCTGAACTCTAGAGCTCCATGACCCAGACATGGACCTCAGGGTACTGGTGAGGTATATCAGTGTTGGTGGTGTTTGTCTGTAACTGAGCCAGACTGACAGCTGTTGTGTGTCTGCTCACACTGTCATCATGTCCATTCATGTACCAACACCGTACACGTATCAAGCCTTAACCACTGACGACCTGGCTGTACCCAGGACATACATACATACATATATATATATATATAGCCTGGATCACAGCAAGCGCCGGCATTCGCATTAGTGTGTGTATGGAAAGAGTATAAAAATATCCTGCTCAAAGGAAAAGTCTAAATGCTGGAATTTAATTGAAGCACAGGAGGGGGGAAAAAATACAGTTTCAATGACAAAAAAAAGCTTTCCA
Organism: Pampus argenteus; assembly: GCA_036937835.1. Lineage (NCBI taxonomy): Eukaryota > Metazoa > Chordata > Actinopteri > Scombriformes > Stromateidae > Pampus > Pampus argenteus. The sequence goes on along the minus strand of CM072871.1, from coordinate 18,437,850 downwards.
GCCTCTGTAAGTTTTATAAAAAAAAAATCTTATATAATCTTCTTTATCTGTGTTTGCATGTAGACACTGCATGTACAGTATGTGTGTGCATGTGTCATATAGTAAGTATTAATATGTTTCTAATCACCAATCACGTGTCACACACCCAATCTATATTAAGGCACGCCATGAGTGTTTTGGGTGGTGCAAAGGTCAACTGATATACAGTATGTACTGTACATCTACTAGTGGGAATGAATGAAAAGGGTGGTGCCACCAATATGTTAGTTTTGTATGAATCACTACTGAGTATACATGTGTTTGAACCTAATTACTTGCTTACTGTCTTTTATATAGCAATAATCAATATATATATAGCAGAAAAGGTTTTGTGTGTGGATATTGGAGGAAAAACACCAATACATAGAAATGCATTAAGACTGTTTAACCACGATGGACCCACAGAGAAATACAGTGAACAGAGGAGGCAATGAGAGCTAATTGTGTTTGCGAGTGTGTGAGAGATAGATAAGTGGTGTGTACACACTCTATAAAGTCACTCAGGCTCATGATTTGGACCTTTGATGTTTCCCCCAAGTCTGGTTTTCACTGTTCTCTTCAAATTCAAAAGAAACCCCAGTATATTATATAGTAGTACATCTGCCTGCCTGTCTGTCTGCTGCGGTTTCAATTTAGAGTTGGTGTAATTATGTGGATGGACTACGATCGGATGAAGATGAGTAAGTGTTGTTTTTACTGAAGCTCGCGGTAGCTTACATCTGTGTCGATATTCAAAAACCTCAAATTATTTCCACTTCTATGATCAAACATCCCAGAAACATGTTGCTTGAAGTTAGTATTGCCCAATTGCACAATAATCCAAAACATCATATGAGATGTCATCAGCAGTGACTGCTAAACCACTTCAGTGTAACGTCTCCAGCACTGGTGAGATGCATGTAAATCAGCATTGCTTCTGAGTTGTGAGGTCGGGGGGACTCTGGAGTTGTGGGAGTATTTCCAAACACAAACCACTCAGTCTGTCTAATCCCCATGTCGCCTCTCCCTCAGCAACAACTCCAAGCATGTCCTCTGGTTAGGGCACAGGGCAGACCCCCCCGGGGGTCAAATGTCAAAGGTCAGGGCAGCTCCTTAGGCTGGACAATAGCCAAAGCGCCACCTGGAGTAAATCAGCGGCCGGCTCAGGCGATTGGCCGTGACAGCCACATTTACTGCGGCCAAATAAACACACGGTAGGGCAAAGGATTGTGGGTAAAAGGTGTATGCACACGCTCACCAGTTCTATCAGTGCTGACTGTCCAAAGAGCCACAACTCACCGTTACCCCAGAGTCACCACCGACTCACCTTCCCCCAACCCCGTGTGTGTGTGTGTGTGTGTGTGTGTGATTAACTGTTGGAAGTGCAGAAGGTGAAGGGTGTCGAGAGAACGAGTGTATCTTAGGGGTTTAAAGACTGAGCTGTGTGTGTGTGTGTGTGTGTGTGTGTGTGTGTTTGCTGGGGTTGGGGGTTTTCTCTGAAGGGAGAGCTTTGTTTTCGGACTCGTATTTCATAGACCAGACTTCTTGTTTGTTGGTTCAAACTCACTCCATGTGTCGCTGCGAGAGAAAGAGACGGAGTCTGAGCTGGAAATAGTCTTCCTGTCTTTTTCTTTTGCATGTTTGGACAAAAGGATGAATGACTGTGGATGTGCATACAGTACCGTTTCCATATCTCCTCGTTTGTATTACCTCAACACCTGAAAGTAAAATAAAAAGCCAGACTTTTCTGTCACATGCATAGAGTATCCAATGGTTCATTTTTCCAGTCCAAAGATTTTGACTTTATTATGGACATTTTTAGAATACAGCGTAGTCCTATTGAACGCCAGCTTGTTATGCATAATCGGTGTATCTTGCTGTCAGTCAATATATCAATAGAATTATCATGCTTGGTTATGGGGCGGTTAAAAAGTAATGTTTAAAGTTGTGTTCTGGCCTTTTGGTTTCTTGTTTTTACGAGTTGTAACTATTTACTGATTCCACTGTTTCCTATGTCCAAATGAAAGCCGGGAAAGTGCCATTTATCATCTTTTAATTTGAGGCTTCGAGGCAGTCAAACTAATACAGTTTGAGGGTGTGTAGACGGTTTGGAAATTTGAATGAATTGGTCTCGGTGGTATAGAATGGGGGAGGCTGGGAGGGTTAGCATAACTCTGTTTTGGATACTAAGACATAGTGATAACCACTGTGGTCTGGCTGGCTCCGGCTGAACTTCACTGCCGTTGGTCAGCGTCGGGCCACCGCTGGGCTGCAGCTATGTTGTGTGCTCTGTGTGTGTCTTCTGTATAGTTATATGTCAGTCAGTTTATTGCATGCAGGGCTCTGTCTGTGAGTCAAGGAGAAAAGAAAAAACAGAGGCGGTTGACACTGCGAATATAGAGCTGAGTAGGAGAAATGAGAGATTTGATATGTGCTTATTTGCTTTTGAATGATTTGTGTAAATACATTTTGGAAGTCTTTCATATTATTATCATAAAGCAGATATCGGTGGAAAGAATGTGAGGATGTTAAAGATTGTAGGCTTTGGTCTTCTTTGGGTAAAATAGTAATCATGTGGGATCCAAATACAGCGATCTGAGGCGCTCCAAAAATGTGTTGACGAATTCCTCATTGGAGGATTATTTTTTTGGAATCTTGCCTTTAATTTGATAAAGTCTCAATAAAGACAGGAAATGTGGGAGAGCGAGGCAGGATGAATGTGACATGCAGTCGAGCCAGCAGTGTTGTAGTTAATATGGGCATCATAACCGCTATATGTAGATTATTTTATTAGGCTTTGATCAGCAAAACAAACTCAACAAATACTCAAGACCAGTATTTCTGTCTCAATATACTTTGTAGTCACTATTTATGAATGGTGTATATAGTATTTTATACAGATTTAGCATTGCACTCCTTAATGCAGAAGAAGCAGAAAACAGTATAAGTACCTAAAAATATACTTAGCTACTTTCCAGTTCTGGTTAAACGGAGGTCACGCACTCCGCCTCTCAATATGATCTCATGTACTGTATAAACATTTTCGGGGTAGAAGAAGAAAATGCACTTTTCGTTTCCAATAAACAGTCGTGCCAATAACTGTCCTGGAAAATGGATGTCGTCTGCCGCCCGTTTTATTTATCCTTCAATACATGTTTATTTGTGTGAGAATTATTCTTTCCATGCATGTATTTGTTCTCCTATCTGTCTCCGTATGTGTGTGTGTGTGTGTGTGTGTGTGTGTGTGTGTGTTTTATGCCAGCGTGTATCTGTGGCTTCATATGTCAATACCACAGTTTTATTTGTCTCGTTCAGCGGAGGATCCGTGGAAGGATAAGAGGACGGTTGGTGGTGAATGGACGTTAGGGGCTGTTTGGTCTATGACAGTCGAGGTTTCAGCAGCCTACACCCCCCCATCCCCACCCCCACCCACCGCTTAGCCACCCTGTCATTAGGGTGACAGTCAGGTCCTGTTTAGCCCCAATTGGCCATGCTAATAACAGTTTTAATAACCCAGGCCCATGTAATATTTCACTGCTGTTTGGACCGCCATGTCACGCTAAGAGATGGAAAAACAGCTTCACCGCTGCAAGGATGGAATGACTGGGTGAACTTTATCCAGGCATGTGTGAGCGCATGTGTGTGTGTGTGTGTGTGTGTGTGTTCATGTGTTTTGTATATGACAGACTGACCGTTGTATAAATTCTACTCCGCATTTCAGCTCAGATTTGTTAGTTCTTGTGCGTCGTTTTTATTTATTTTTATTCTTTTTATATGTGTACACATGCGCTTGCATACATGTGCTACATGTGTGCTTTTACACGAATACATGCCTGTTTCATGTGTAGACGTGTGTGCACACCTGTCGCCCTGTGTGCGCGGCAGATTAACTCATTGAATGTGCGTTAATCTTTTACCGTGCGTTATGTGTTATGTAAAGGCTCTTCCTGTTTCGACAGTGGAGCGAGGGAGCAGTCGTGGGCAGCTGTCAGGTTGCTGTAAACACAAACATGCATTCTACTGCACATGCATGCTCAGACACATTCACGACTGTCATCATGTTGCATCAGACTTGTGTTTTATCTCCGGTCAGGAGGAGTTCGAATGACTTACGACAGCACAGAAGCTATACGTTTGTGGATTTGATCCTCCATCGCTTACGCTGCAGTTATATTAGGACCACATTATCTCATGCTTATTATTACCAGAAAGAATGACTACAGCAACCAGTAACGTATTCAATGTGCGCATGCATGAGTGAGTATTGAACTGAATCTAAACTTCCCCTTTTAAAAACTATTTTAAGATATTGTGAAACTGTTCTTTCCTCTCTTGATTACGATGGAAACTGCTGAGATGGAAACCCGTGCACACTACTCTCACTGCTTCAGCTCCTTATACCCATGCAGTGGCCACAGCCAAGCAGAGGCAAAGAGCGAGACAGTCTGTGCGCGCGGAGTGAAACCTAATTCTCTGGCCGCCCTCATCTTCAGCCAACGCTGTGAAAGATAAAGACTCAGGGGGAAACTGGGCCTGGGAATCCAGCTAGTGTTGGCTTTTTATTGGGCAGCCCACATCACAGAAGGGACCTTGAGCAGGTCTTAACCCACCGGGGAGGGCTGGAGACGGGAGCCCATGGAGAGAGTCGGCCGGACAGCGGCTGGAGAGCGACGGGGATGAACCATGGAGCTCTTTCATTCCCTGCCAGCATTCAGATTGTTTCCAACTGGACCCACAGACAAAACACAAGTCCAACAGAGAAAGACAGACTAACAGAGTCAGCCTGACAGAGACCTGACAGCATATCATACAATATTATCAAACAGAGGATATGGCCTCAAAAGACCATACAAGTTCTAGCTTATCCCATGAATTATGTATGATATAAACAGCCCACCAACAGCTCACAACTTACATTCAATGAAATGTAGTAATGTAGATGTGTGGAAGTATGGGATGTTTTATGTAGTGAGGTAGATAGTGAATAGTGAATCCAGCTTTCAGATCTGTAATTCATTTTGGAAAAAAAATTGGAAATCATAGATCACCAACCATTGCCACCGTGAAAACCGCCATACATTCACTACAACACACAGCATAACAAAGCTCTGCTGTCCATAGAAGGTTTTTTCCTCGAGCTGGTGGCCATGGGTCGTGAATCAGCTGCCTCTCTGCAGAGCCTTTTGAAGAGAACATGAGCAATTTATGGAGACTGGCATAACAGAACCCAACACTCTGTTAAAAAGAAGCCTGGACGCCGCTTTGAGGATTTGGTGGGGAAGCGGCGTAAGAAGCGGAGTTGAATCAATTAGCCCTAGTGTGTGATTTATGGGTGAGGTGAGTGACTGGGTCTGCCTTTTCTCTGTGAAAACACACATCCACACACACACACACACACACACACACACACACACACACACACTAACACCTGTCACAAACAGCAGAGGGGATAGAAGCCTTGAAGCCTGAGCCCACCAGATTAACCATGCCATCGCACTCGGACATTAATCAATGCTTGGCACACACACACACACACACAAGAACGTACATGGATGTGTGCGTGCACTCACTGCTTCTCTGTGAGGTCATTTTGGAGATTCTTAAATAAATAAAGAGGCAGGAACACTCGGTGCAGTATACTCTACATTATGCAACAAGTCTTCACCTTCAGCTCTATTAGTGATCAGCACACGTAGGTGAGTTTTTAGATCCGCCCTCTGGTATGTGCAGTGTGTTTTCCACTCTCCATGTGCTGTAGATTAGGCTCTTTGTTCTCTGCAATGCTAACCATAACACTGGCTCATTAATCACACTCTTACAGTAGTCCGCTCTTTCACCATCCCTCCCTGCGTGGCTGCCAGCTATTCCCAGGGTGTGAACTCTCACTACTGCTAAACCGCAGCCGTTATCCAGCCAGCAGACAGGAGGGAAAGTGGGTCAACAGAAACCACACTGGAACCACCTGAAAGCAGCAGGAATGCGAGACCACCTCTTATTCCTCTGGCTATGTGGGTGTCTGTTAGGACTCACCGTGCCGTCAGTCTCAATAAGTCCAAACTTGATCTCAGAGTTTTCATCATTTTAATGGAGCGCAAAAGCCAGAATTTATTTGTCAGTTCTGCATAACGGAAAAAAAGTTTCCTCTGAGGTGATAGTTTAGCAACATGTGTTGGATAACGTATCGCTTTTAATAAATTATATCTTTTCTTTTTTTATTTTTTTCCCTGAAAGTTCATTAAGAAATGACAAAGTGACAAATGACTGGATAGATATTTTTGCCGTAAGGTTAGCAAACGTACCGGCATCCCCGAATAACAGCATCTGCATGTCTGCATGCATCATTGTACACGCGCCACCGCAAACATCCACAATTACATCTTTGGGGTTGTGCGCCGTGTACCTGTCAAAGTTTGAAAAATTGCAGTCCGTGGTCGGTCCGACTTTGAGCGGCTCCTTGATGATCATTGGTTCATTGGTCTGTACTGCCTCCAAGACAGTCTCTTCCTCTATCACCACCAGAAGCCATCAGATCTTGAAAAACCAGAAAGGCAAAAGAGGCTAAATTTTACTGTTGAAAGTAACTTGGAGTAGCAGCAGTATGTGTGTGTTGGGAAAAGTGGCAAAATAAAGTACACACACAACAATCAGCATGTAGACTAAAAAGACATTTTTGATCAGGCTGCTGATGACGATATTCTCTCACAAAGCAACACATGAAGAAATGAAAGCTCACAGAGAGAAAAAAACAACCTCATTGTATGGTGAAAGGTGTTGAAACAGCTCCAGGAACACTTCAGAAAACAAAAAAAAGAAATACTGTTCGATTCATGGAAAAACAAGTTTAACTGGCGGTGGAATTCTAAAGCTGCAGCTTGATTCACGTCCAATGGAGCAACTCACTTCTTATACATATAAAAATGCTTTAATGCTTCAATTTATGGGATAATAATGGCAAAACACAGCAATTCTATATAAATGAGTTTATAGGATATTCTCCTACGTATCTGGCGTTCTACTATAGGTACAGTCCAACTGTTGTCCAACTTCATCATTGTAACTTTTGTAGCTGTACTTTATTAATTCAAGAGGCTCCGGAGAAACTCGGGTGTTTGCATCTCTTTGAAGGTTCGCAGCGATGTGTGTGTGTGTGTGTGTTTTCATTTTACTGTATCGTGCTGATGAGGTTACATTAAATAAATATATTTCTGGACCTTTGTTAACCACTCTAAAGCGAAGCCTTCTTTGAACAAACATTACATTTATTAGTCTCCACGCGCGTCAAACCTATAATCCCATCCCTACACCAAACACTTAGAATAATACATTTCAAATTGCTTTAGTCTTGGCTCTGAATAAATCACAGCCAAAGTGAAGCCCACGGAGGGGAATCAGCGTTTCAACATGAGGCCCTGCGCTGGACTTACATATTGGAGCTTTTAGAGGCAACTCGGAGCTATTTGAGTGTTTATGTCACTGTCCAACAGTCTCTGGGTTAAATCCATCATGAGCTTTCAGACTTTAAATCAAGGCAGCATGCAACAGCGGCTTGAGTTTCTCTGTGCAGGAGGCCCCGGAGTCCAAGGCCTCGCTCGCTGCTTTTGTTTCCAGCTTTCAGCCGTGCCCACGCTCAAATACACACACACACACACACACACACATACACACATACCCTAAGCACTCTTCCCAAAATATCTCTCGCACGCTTTTGCCTTTCGTTCCACCTCCACCCTCCCAACCCCTCCACCTCTTTGTCCTGCACCCCCCTGCACCCCCCCCCCCCCCACCCCCCCACCCCAAAGCCTCCACCCAGGCCGAGCCAATAGTGAATTTGCATTTTTCCACAGCTTTACTTTTGTTTTAGTTAACCCTCCCCGCCCCACACACACACACCCATCCCACCCCTCTCTATCCACTGGTATGTGGACCATCATTAATCTGCAGCACAGCCCGAAATGACCCCCCAAAAAAAGCAGCTCACAGGGGCTACTGCTGGGAAAGGGTGGCCCTTCAGTTCATATTAAGAGCCAATAGCGGCCCCCCCCAACTCTACCCCAACTCCCCCATCACTAGCTCACTCTGTTGCCCTAATCGCATGTGCTCATTAGCATGGCGCCCCCATTAGGATCCTGCCGTGCATTATTGCTTCAAGCAGGGGAACGGACGCCTCTCTTTTTGTCGGAGCTGCCTTTTAGAGATGCATTCAGCCCCTTCACCTACCTTCACTACCTCTTCAACCCCTCACCCATCCACGCACCCCTGCCCACCCCCACGCTAAAGATCTGCTATGATGCTATGAAGCTCCTCCTGCCCTCCACCACCAGCTCTGTTTGAGGAAAGTTCGCCCCTGATCCAGCGGCCTGTGCCAAGTCTGAGCGAGCACCGTGCCAGTCTGCAATACCCCACCAGCACCACCACCACCACCACCTCCCCTCGTCGCTTTGTCTGCTTCTCAATCAGACATGTTGATGAGACTCGAGGCCATCCGAGCCTGGGCACACTGCACAAGTCACAAGGCTCTCAGCTGAGTCAGTCTCAGCCCACAGTCTGCCACCCAGACTGTGGTGGACTGAGCCTAACACCCAACAAAGCCAGCAGAGCTTTACTTCACTGCGGTTCTCAAAAGGTTTAGCTAAACTCATGATGATCAGCAAAGGATGAGGCATGGGAAAAACTTGCTAAGGGTAGCTGGACATGTGGATACCCCCCTCCCCCCCTGTCCCCAACACACACACGCACACACACACACACACAATATATGTGAACACACTTTCATTTTCATAATTAAATTCAATAACCCGCCAATGGATTAAAGTGTAAATCCCCTGGATATTATGGAAAGTATAGTGTGACAGCTCAGACCTGTTAACTCCGTAGTTTTACACGCTGCGTGATAATAACAGACGACACACACTGATCCTCAAGTGTGCAGACACACTGGCTTTTCTGTTTAACTAAATTACGACAAATTATTCAATTCTGTGTTGCGTGCCATGTGTTGTTGTTTTTTTTATCCTTCTGTTTGTGATTCATGTGAGGCTTTTCATCTCGCTCTAAAAAGATGATTATCATTCTTATCATTATGCTTCAAATGCTGATTGATTTACATGTACCCTATAAAAATATCTTTCATATTTTAAGGATATATGCTTGCAGATAACACTTCTCATCATCATCACAATACAATTTGTCATCCACAACAGGTCACCCCCTGCTCCACCCCCTTTTCAGAAAACACTGTGTCAAACTGGTCATTGATATATTCGGCCTCATCGTTGTGCATCTTTTCTCTTTGGGTGTTAGCAAGACCTATTGTTTGTAGCCCCTAACCCCAAGAAAACAACCCACCCTCCCACCCGTGGGCCCAGACTTGACATGGCTGACCTTGGTGTCAACCCTCTGCACCCCACCCTGCGACCCCTTCTCCAAACCCAGGGGTTGGGGTGCTGTTTCTCCCTGACTGTTGTATTACGGGAAACACTGTGAGCAGAGAAACAGAGACGGAGCGAGAGGAGGGGTGAGAGTGTATATAATGTGTGTGTGTGTGTGTGTGTAAGGCGGGGTCACATCTCCAATCAGTGATGTAAAACAGAACCATTGTCAGGGTCACAGGGAAAAAAAACCCTGATTAATGCAACGGGGTGTTTGTTGGAGAGATGAAAGGAGAGAAAAGGTGGGAGGAGGGAGAAAATGTAGAGAGAGAGAGAGAGAGAGAGGGAAGAATCGGGGCATGAGAAGGTTCTCGATGCATTCGAGAGTCTGTTCAATGTCCAGCAGAGGGGATCTGGGGGAGAAATATTTCACAGCTGACAAGTGTGTGTGTGTGTGAGAGAGAGATGAGGGACAGGAACTGATGAAGTGTAGCTGGAGTGTGTGTGTGTGTGTGTGTGTGTGCTGGAGAGAGGGAGGAGGGGGGGTGGAAATACATTATGTAACCTCCTATCTGGGGAAAAAGACAGACGAGGTTCAGACCAAGAGAGGAGAGGTGAAGAAGAAGTGAGGAGGAATATCATGAGTGAGGGGGAAAAAAAGATGGAGAAAGAACTTTCCTCTCAGTCTTTTATTTCCTATCTCTCTCTCTCTCTCTCTCTCTCTCTCTCTCTCTGTCTCTCCCTCGTTCGTATAACAACACAGTTTCCTTCTGTCCTGCTCTGTCCCTGATTCTTCTATAAACACGCTGACGCGTCCGATTCCTGTAAGTAAATACATCTCCACTGCTCTCAAATACTGTCTATCTTCAGCCCCCTAAGTCTGTATGTGAAGTCACTGTAGTATCACAAGCTGCAGGGGACTCGACTGCCAACCTATCGTAAATAGGGCCTATGTATTGATTTT